>CM032230.1:17417500-17475000 GCA_019009955.1 Riptortus pedestris | reverse complement strand
GATATAACAAATCAGCAATGCAGCAGACTGCATAATAGCAAACATCTTCATCAGCGGAGACTGAACGTTGAAGTATTCTTGGAAGATGTAACATGGCCCACACCTTCTCTTCTCCAACAAAATCTCTCCCAAATTCTTTGAATTCCCTTCAGATATTGCAGCTATTTGTGCATATCCAGGAAGGCAGAGGTGGAATTACAAATCGCGACTGGAAGTTTCGTATTCGAGGTCAATAATCGTTCGACCCATCATCAATGCTTGGCAGCCTTGGCCCTTCCACCTATCAGGTGGGATAGGCTTTCAGATCATATGATGGTTTTTGAGAAAAGGCATTTGAAAATATTCACTGTATGTTACTCAAAATCAAGGAGACGATAAAGGCTAGCTGAGCAGAAGTAATTGATAAAAGACTCTTTCAGTAATATGGAGAATGTTTTTTTTTGTACTAGTAATCTGGTTAAGGCCGCGCCCACATTTTCGGAAACCTATGTATGTAAGCTACAGAATAAAGTTGAATTAAATTAATTTTATTGCGGAAAAATAGTATAGAACGGGGCTATACGTTAAATTGGAAATGAGCCATAACTATATGCTATAGAAAGGATTAATAATGGAAGGTAGTCTGCGCTGGTTGGAATCAATTAAAATAATAATCCATGTTAAACTAAGAAATTATTTGGCAAACACATTCGGAGAAAATCGCAAGGAGTGCTCTAATTCAATAATAGATAAATGAAATTATAGAAAACTTGAAAAGGATAGGTCTAAACTCTAGTCCATGGTGAATCCTTAATACAAAAATTGTTGCATGAAGTTTAACCTAACGACAAAAGGAAATAAGAGCTAATAGTAGAGGGTAAGCCTGAGCTATTTCATTCACACTGAAGGTCACAAACTGCCAACATTCCTACTCTAGTCATTTCACAAGCCCGCTTTAATAATACCATTTATCCGATCGAGAATCCGTTTTGTTTATGACGAACGCAACGATGCTTAAACGTTCAACTAACGTCCATAGAAAAGGATTGCCGGGGGAAAAAAACAAAAAAAAACTATACAAGCAAAATTAAAGAATGAAGATGAAGAAGATTCTTGTTGACAGGCCAGCAATTGAAAAGCAAGAGGATCCAATAATTGACAGACATTTAAATGATAGGTATTGATAGTCGATGACTGTGTAAAGGGGAATGTGCGTGACTCTTGACGTACTCAATGATGGAATGAAGTATGATAGCACTCGGAGGCTGCTAGAGTCGGGGAGTGGGGAGTTAGGCATCACTAGGTCGGGCCATCTCCTAGGATCATGGTGGTGCGGGTCATGGGAACCGATCCAAGTCTTAGGATGGTAATGTCTCGGGACCATAGAATGGTCTCCTAGTCTTAGGATGATGGGACTCCGGGAGACATAGGAACAGCTCCTAGTCTCAGGATGATGATGTGTCGGAACCATGGAAAGAGTTCCTAGTCCTTGGATGATAATGTCTCATAACCATGAGAGCTACCTACGGCTTGGGTGATAATGCCTCAGATTATAGGAACAGCTTGTCCTAGCTATTGTCCCTAGGATGATAAGCCTTGTAGCCATCGATACAGCTTCTGGTCCTTGGGTGTTAATGTCTCATAACCATGGGAACTACTCCTTATTCTTGGTTGATGATGTCTCGGAATATAAGTACATCTCCCTGCCCCTAGGATGATGGTTTCGTAACCATGGGAACAGGCTACTAGAGCGAAACCGATGCAATTACAAGGGGCAATTAAAAGGCGAGCGAGAGGTTTATAGATGGAGACAGGAAGGGCTGATGTATGGCAGGAGGGCGAGAAGCAGCGGACAAATGTTAAACAGTCTGCGGAGGGAAGGGATTTATCTTGCTCTACAGAGCTAAGTCCGTCGTAATGTATGGTTGGGAATGTATGGTCGGTTGATTGTATGGTTGGTATTTCTGAATGAACCTCCTTACCCTGCATCTACTAGATGGCAACGCTGTTATAGCGGTAAATGAGAAGATTAGATAATCTTCTGAGGCAACAATTCAACAGATTGTTCAAAATTTTATGAAGTAATTTTTTTTCTCAGGAGTTCCTCTACGGCGTCAACAAGTGCCAAACGTATCTTGGACTAAATGTATTTAGGTATTAATCCAGTACATAAATTCGGATCGAACAGCTTTCCGAAGCGAAACGAGAACAGTTTTCTGTCAGTTTGCTAAACGTGATGACTCAATAATTAATACTTATATAGACGACATAAAGTGGACAATTTGAATGTTCTTTGAACTACTAAAACTTGTCGAGAATGATAGGAATAGAAACATGACTTTAAGATATATTGGCGAAGGTTGGACTACCAATTCCGAAATGTCAGGTCTGTTACTACTAGCGACCTCTGCACCTCGGACGACTAACTCCCAAAGGAAATATTTCTCTTTGTGCCCCTGAAATTTCTAGTTTGGCAAAAAAAAAAAAACAGCTCAACAGCTATAAGCGAAAAGGAAAGAGGGAGGGCACATCCTCCACGGCTCACATAATATATTAGCCGGACTTTTTTTTAATTTTATTTCCTTATGAAAGGCAAACCTTCGTAAAATTAGGACTTATTGGCTCCAACCGAAATTAAAATTTACTTGAACTTCAATTTATGCCTTTCTTCTAGCTTTAAAAAAAGGATTTAAAAGATTCTTTAATGTCGGCAACTTGAAAAGCCACTGACTTTTTAAGCCTCTTATAAATGACAATATTTGGATAAGTTTTGTGGATTCAATCAAATATAAAATCTGACGAAATTATGCAACCGATACTTAATATTTAATTAGAATAAAAATGCAGTTATATAAATATTTACTTAATAAGTATTTATTAGAAAATAAACTATTACGGTAGGTAACTAGAACACCCTAGCCCGATGTCCTTAGATTCCGAAAATACGATTCGCTACGCAATTTTTGTGTATAAACACGTGGTGTAACCATACGTGTCCGTGTGTCCGTTAACGCGATTACTTTTGAGTTGACGGAACGGATCCAAAAATAAAAAATAGTATCTTATTCCTATTACAGTTAGAGGAAATATGTATTTGTCATTTTTCGTTTATAACAAGAAAGGACCTATCATTTTAATATCTAACACTTTCTGATTCAACAATGGAGAGAGAAACTACCGATTTTACTTTCCCTGAGGGTGGAACAAAGGAACAACCCTTCTTATAATATAAAATATCAAGGAGTCATATATAACCAATAACTCAAGAGACAGAGACTTAAAGAAAAAGTTACAAGAATGAATAGAGCTTAATTATTTGTCAAATGTAGGAAGTGCATAGAGTTGGCCTGCATATAACACTGCACCATGACACAGTTGCAACAAATCACATTCAATATTCATGCTTTCTTCCCACGCAGGGGCTACCACCCTCTCTCTCTCTCTCTCTCACACACAAACACACACACACACCTAAGTCTTGCTACGCTTTAATTACAATAAGTAAACCATATTTGTTTACGGTAAAACATGTTTACACCCTACATAAATCAATAATTGTACTTTTGTGGCCGTGATTCAACTAATACAAAAAGTCGCTTGTGCAAGGGCTGCGTAATATAAGCAGATTTTCAGTTGAGCTGATTGAAGTTTTACAATCAACAAGTAGTATGCAGATGCAGGGCTGAGAGATGAAAATATTTTTGACCGGAAAGGAAAACAATTACGGAAATATATCTAAATATAATATATTAATTTTATTGAAAACTATTTACTATATCTAGTGCTGCAATTTACAATGAACCAGAATAATTTCTTCACAATCACTCTAATTGTTTTAGACCCAGAAAATTAGGTACCTACTGGAGTGCCGATAACTGGAAATCATTAAGAGGTAAACGTAGTGATGTTAGTAACTCTCGAAAAGTTTTTCTCCAATATAGAATCAAATGACTCAGAATAGTGAAATGAGCCAATATTTATAATTAGACAGACAGAATGGCACAGAGGTGAGCCAAAAATATATGAGACCTTTATAGCTTAATCCGATCTTTATGAAAGGCTGAGTGAGGACGTGAAGAAGGAATATAGAAAGGAGGGAATTATCTTTAAAAAGGATCCTGTGATAAATGCCCAGGAGATGGTCAAAGGCCGATAATGCTGTGGCCATCGGCTCCAAAATACTCCCCAAATCCCGAGAGCAAATAAAATCAGCTGCCAGAACCATATGCTAGGTCCTTGCTCCTTTTGTCCTCCTTTATACACAAAAGGATGAAATAATTTAGCCGGTGGATAAGGTCTTTGTCTGGGCTTGAAATATATTTTAGGTCGGGGAGGCCGCCAAAATAAAACACAAGGACCGGGAGACAATGGCCGAGGCCCTCTTCTTCGCCGACAATAACGCCCTCTAGGCTGGCTCAATGAAGGTGCTAAGGTGCATTTACCAGCCTCAGCAAGGTTAATTGCAGCAATATGCTCATAGATAAATAGAGGCATCGCTCATTTTAGGACCGTCGTTCAGGGATATAGAGGGGGGTCTAGCGTTATTTTTGTGGGAAACATTCAGAGAAATAGTGAAGTGTACAGCGCTTTTTTAGGGCCAATATTCAGGGGAATAGAGCAGTGTATATCTTTCTTTTTACCGTCAACAGTAAAAGGAATATAAAAGGGTATAGCGTTCTTTTAAGGGGTAACATTCAAAGGAATAGAGAAGGACGTAGCATTCTTTTTAGGAGCCACATTCAGGGAAACAGGGAATGGCACAGCGTTCTTTTAAGGGGTAACATTCAAAGGAATAGAGAAGGACGTAGCATTCTTTTTAGGAGCCACATTCAGGGAAACAGGGAATGGCACAGCGTTCTTTTTAGGGGCCACATTCAGGTCAACAGGGAATGGCACAGCGTTCTTTTTAGGGCCAATATTCAAAGGAATAGAGAGGTGTATATCGATCTTTTTAGGGGCAACATTCAAAGGAATAGAGAAGTGTATATCGTTCTTCTTAGGGGCAACATTCAAATAAATAGAGAATGACATAGCTTTCGTTTTAGGGGCAACATTCAGGGGAACAGGAACCGTATTTCGTTCTTTTGAGGGCCAACATTCTGGGGTGTAGAGAAGTGTATATCGTTCTTTTTAGAGGCAACATTTAAAGGAATAGAGAAGGACATAGCGTTCTTTTTAGGGGATACTTTCAGGGGAACAGGGAACCGTATTTCGTTCTTTTGAGGGCCAACATTCTGGGGTGTAGAGAAGTGTATATCGTTCTTTTTAGAGGCAACATTTAAAGGAATAGAGAAGGACATAGCGTTCTTTTTAGGGGATACTTTCAGGGGAACTGGGAAGCGTATTTCGTTCTTTTTAGGGCCAACATTCAAAGGAATAGAGAAGTGTATATTGTTCTTTTTAGAGGCAACATTCAAAGGAATAGAGAAGGACATAGCTTTCTTTTTAGGGGCAACTTTCAGGGGAACAGGGACGCGTATTTCGTTCTTTTTAGAGGCAACATTTAAAGGAATAGAGAAGTGTATATTGTTCTTTTTAGAGGCAACATTCAAAGGAATAGAGAAGGACATAGCTTTCTTTTTAGGGGCAACTTTCAGGGGAATAGGGAAGCGTATTTCGTTCTTTTTAGGGTCAACATTCAAAGGAATAGAGAAGGGCATAGCGTACTTTTTAGGAGCAATATTCGGGGGAACAATTCATAAATACACAATAAATACAATTCACTTCATTACGGAAATCATAATTTAGCTCTTTGTGTATCTGCTATATGGTTAAGCTAAAGCTATAATGAAGAAACTCAAAAAAACAGCATTATAGGTAACGACTACATATGTTGGAACCAAAGCTACGAATAATTAAGTTATAAAACACAGAGGTGTACTGTTAGCGTATTTCGCCTTGTACACGATATACATCCGAGATAGTGAAAATTAAATTTGCAATAAGATTGGTTATATACAATTTTTCGATTCGATGTATATCTTATTTATTTATTAACGTCCACTTTATGCAACTATTCCTAATTGGGACGGGTTGTCTACAGGTTACTACCATTTTCTAGCCGGGGTGGGACTACGGATTTAAGGATTCGAAGTATAATAACGGACATATTTCAATTTTTCGAAATTCCCACCTTACCCGTAAGCCTTAAGTTTTGAACGGACCTCATTTTCATCATCTTCTAGGTAGGTTGATTGACATTTGAGGAAAGTTTTCGAATATCGCGTCATGAGTGTACAGTGTCAGTAGCTGATTTCCCTTAAGGGAAATCTGTTAAAATAATACTTTCTTCTGTTTAGTAAAGTTATATTTTTTCTTACCCCTACATGCTTCAAGTCTCTTAGGAGTACAATTTTGCCATAAAGTTAATCTATTGACATTCTGCTATGGGACCTTCTGCAATAGAGGCTAACTTTATACTAACTAAAAATGATGATTGCTGATAAATCAGTAGAACAGAAACGTTTTCTATAGATATCAAATAGGAAGAAACCCGGGGAATATAGTTAACTTCAGTAGCAAATTATTAGAAAATTGAAAATAACCCATGCAAATTATTGTTATTAACGTTCACATTGTGATACTGAGGCTAATGTGGGTGGCTTATCTTCCTTTTTTAGTCAGGATGGGACAAGAAATCTCTCTTTTCAAGCCATGTTAGGACTCAGGATTTTATTTAATGAGTTCGTCTCTAAATAAATTCCTATTTCCCAGGTGAGAAGCCAACTCACTACTCAGGGATCATCAAGGAAGATTAAGGTGAAAAATTTGTGATATTATGAATCATTACTAGAGTGAGTGATAAGTGAGAGGGGTATTGTTGGCGTTTTTCGCCTTGTACACGATATATAAGTCACTACATAGGAAGAATGCAATAAAACCAATGGCAAAAAGAAAATAATTACAAGGTCTGATATGGGAAGGCTGGGGCATAACTGAAGTGCAAGGTGCAGTGATCCGGAAAGGATAGGCAGCGCCGGACAAACATAAAACCACAAATATCTCTTTCTTTTTTTTCTCTATCCCAACCCCGTTATCTTCTTTTTTCCCTCTCCTTTTCGTTTTTTTCCAAATAGTCCCGAAGGACGAGGTAGGAGGAGACATTTGAATTAGAACGGCCCGCGGCGGCACAGCGATACAAATGAGTGTCATTAGAGAGGAAGTGGAAAAAGCTTAAAGGAAGCTAGGCCGACATCTCAATCCCATTACCGGGGCGGCTAATTACTCACAGCTAGGGCAGCCATTAGCAATTTAACACATACCTCGTCTTTTGGATTCTACTCGCGGCCTGCTGAGCTGAAGAGGTGTAGTGGTGGCGAGAAACATCCCCCAAAACCCCTCGACCAAACTAGTATGCGACCAACACTAGTTGCAACTAATAGTCTCAAGAACTGGAAAAGTCCGGCACGCAGAGGCCGCGTAAACTAAGAAAATTTCCCAAATGTTGGTATGACATTCTGGTCATCTCTTCTCACCATCTATTCCCTATTCCTCCCGTTGTAAGACTATGTAAAGAAAATTTGAAATGTACTTAATTTGGATGTACACAGTAGGCCTGTTTTCTATATTATGCGTATATATTGGCAAAGTGCTCCATCTTCAGTGCCTGGAGAGTCGCCCGGCAGCCGCGCTCCAAGCAAGTGCTCTCTTAAATAGCACTGAAGATGGAGCTGTTGCTCTGAAAGTGTACTTTGCCTAAATAAAACACATTGTAGAGGAAAACATGCCTACTGTGCACTTCCAAATTGATTCGTTCCTCAACATCCCAGCTTTCCTGGAAGAATGTAGTAAAAGTCAGTAAAATGTTACAGTAAAAGTCAGTCGGTCATAAAAGAGGGCCTAATGAGCCAGGAAACATACAATACATATAACTCGCTTAATTTTAAAGAGAAGAAAAAGTTGTTTTTAGCAACAATATATAAGCCTTTTCGAACCAACTTATAGTAACGAAGGTATTTGGAATATTTAATCACTCAACTCAAACAAAGAACTCTGAAATAATATAAAATCTCTCGTCCCCCATTCGGAAAATATGTTGACTTCTATTTATTTACATTTACTAATGCATTTCCATTATTTAACTGGGTCATCAAAAAACTACAAAGTAGATGTTATCAATCTAAGCAGATGATTACGGCATAAAGACATTTTTATATCTCTTTCTCTTCGTAAGCCGGATTTAGGACGATAAGTATTATAAAGCTTGAAGTGAGAATCACATGAGTATGAGTGGTTATTACGCTTAAAAAAAGTACAAAAAAGGGTAGAACAAGACGCAGACTATAACTTCATCGTCGAAATTATCTATGTAAAAAGTAATGAATTGTCTCATAGCAATGGAGGTATTTACCGATTCAGAAGTTGCCCATTCCCTAAGCTCCCACTTCACGTGGTTACATTTTCTAGCTGCGTCTGTTTAAATATCTGTCAGGGATAGAAATCAGATATAAAAGCCCGAATGGTTGCGGAAACCAGAGTTTTCAATATCCTGCAAAATGCTCTCCACTGTCAGGTTTACTCCAGACCAAGACTTACTTAAGGTAGTGAAATGAGGGCTTTGCCCAAGGAGATCAAAAGAGGCCTAGTCGCCCGGGTGGAACGGAGTTGGAAGATGAGTACTAAGGGCGAACGGAAACACCAGATTTCACTGGTAGTGCACCTTCACACATCCTCAGTCTAATGTAAACAAGAAGAAAAATTTAAGCTGAGCATATGATATTTAGTGAAAATAGTTCGACTCGATGAGGGGCTTTTGGTTAGTATTCGAGTCGGGGGTAACTGTAAGGAAGAACAAAGAGTAAAGAAGAAAGGAGAGAGCTAGAGAGAGAGAGGAGATGAGGGAGTGGGTATGAAGCGTGGTAGCAGGCCTCCAGTAATATCTCCTAATATTTTATCGTTGGTAGACTGGAGAGCCGGCGAGGAGCTAAGAGGGAAGAGGGAGGCTTATTAATGATTTGATAGAGATTTAGTGGGAGTGGGAGGGAGAGAGGAAGGCTCCCGAAGAAGAAGAGCGAGTGTTCCGAAACGTCGGGGTATATTTAACTGTCACGAGCTGAGGGATTAGGTTATCTATCAATCCCAGCCCGGCTGATAGTCTATACCCCATTCCAGCGCATACACTCTCTCCCACTCGCTCACCTATACTGCCATACATAGTCACTATATGTTAGTGATCGAAGAAATTATACAACATGTTGTACTATTTAATGTTATTTATTAACGCCCACATTGTGCTTTTGGAAAGGGTTATCAACAGTTTACACGACTTTTCTAGCCAAGGTTGAGTTTGTCACTAAACAAAAAATTTGTATACCCTGAATCAAACCCACCAATCTAGGGGTGATTAGGGGTCAGACAAAAGAAGCCCTCCCCTCAGCAGAATTCACGAAAAGGAGAGCTTCTTTTGTCTTCAGACTTCACGAGGAGGGAAGGCGTTTTCTTTGTTATTGAATAAGTTCCATTTTATTGAACTTAGGCTTGACCTCCGTACTCAACTCTTACTTGAGTAGTAAGGACGAGTTATTGTGGTCCATTAAAATTATGGTTTCAAAGTTGCAAAAAAGAAATTGGAAAGGAGCGCTCGTATAAAGAGCAGCCTTAAGGTAAAGCGGCGGTATAGAAGGTTAAAAAAAAGTTACGGTGTCTGCAGGCATAGCCTAAAGCGGGGACTTGGCTCTCTGCCGGGGAAACCTGAAGATGAGGTTGTTCTCTTTGCAGAACTCACGAAGAGGAGAGCATCCCCTTCCTACAGACATGGAGGACCGAAGTCTGCATGCATAACCTAAAAGGGAGGGGAGGCTCTCTGCTGAGGTAACCTGAGGCGAGATTCTTCTCTCTGCAGACATCAGGAAGAGATGAGTTACTCCTGACTGCAAACCACTGAGGAGGGGAGGTTACCGAAGTCTGCAGTCATAACCTAGAGGGGAGGGGAGGCTATCTGTAGACTTAAAATAAAGGCGACCTTCTTCTCTCTGCAGACATCAGGAGGAGCAGATTTAATCCTGTCTGCAGACATCCCCAAGAAGGGAGGTTCCATTGTCTGCAGGCATGACCTAATGTAGAGACCCGGCTCTCTGCAGAATTAACCTGAAGGCGAGCTTTTTCTCTGTGCAGACTTCAGGTGGAGGAGAGTTACTCCTGTTTGCAAAGATCAAAAAGGAGGAAGGTTCCGTTATTTGAAGGCATAACCTAAAGCTGAAACTTGGTTTTCTGTTGACTTAAACTGAATGCGAGTCCAAAGCCTACGGACATGTTTGAGATGAAGCACCAAAGTCAGCAGATACAATCTGGAGGCTAGGTCCATTGTCTACAGGCTTAACATGGAGGGCTGTAGTCGCAGATAGCTAATATTAGTGTATCAATAATACTTAATTTTATACTGGTACCATATTGTAATGACTACCTATATTATTCTAAGTTTGTGTTTAAGACAAGTGTGTAATAATAGGAGGTAGTTCCAGATTGTGTAACTTCAAAACAGGGGTAATATAAGGTCTTTATCTAATTAAGAACAACAAGTCCATTGGACAGAATAGTTAGCACATAGCAATGAATATAAATATTCAATTTATTTAAAAAATATGAAAATACATAATTCTGAGGGAAATGACTTCAAATTAATAAATGGTCAAGAAATATTTCCAGTTATAAAATAATAGCAGTAAGTGTAACATTATTAGCAAGGTAAAAAGGTGCTTAAAGCTAATTATCGCCTTGTCATTAGAATAAAATATCTATTTGATTAAATGATTTATGTAGACATTTCCATTTGACAGTTAATAATCATGATTTTTTTCCAACTGGTTTCCAGAAATCACCCACATTGCAAACACATTAATATTCATCATACTAATAGATATTTCAAAACGAGCAGTAATCTCGGAAATATGGTAATTGGTAGTAACCATTATGGCAAAGATCGAACTCCACTATTATCGCATTCTATACAACTAGGCGACATAAACTAAATTAAAAGTCATTTTAAAGAATTCGTTTCAAGGCTTTACATAAAATGTTGTAAAAAAAAAACTATAAAAAAGAGTGGACTGGTTTTGATGTTGTAGTTATCCTTAGGCAATACTCCTTACTTGAGTATTTGCCTCCTTCTTCTGTCCCTTGCAATAAGAACTTTGTCCAGACAAGATATATTTTCATTTCGGAGGTTTTATAACATAATAAAAACTATTCGTTCAAATTTATTTAAGTTCATATAGATTTGTACAGGTGTATCTGTTAATTATTGGTACACCCATTCTTGAAACTTTGAATAAAATGTATTATTTTGTTGATTCAAATCACGAACTTTGTCGATTTGTTGAAATGTCCATCGATTCTATCTAGGAGATGACGAAAATGAGGTCGCTAAAAATCGTATATATATATATATGGTGCATTGGGCGTATGCTAGGCGACTGCAGCGTGATCAGCCGGTGCATGTGTTAGGGGTGGGTGCACAGGGCGTATGCTAGACGACTGCAGCGTGATCAGCCGATGCATAGGTTAGGGGAGGTTGCATTGGGCTCATGCTAGACGACTGCAGCGTTATCAGCTGGTCCATGGGTTAGGGGTGGGTGCATTGGGCGTATGCTAGACGACTGCAGCGTGATCAGCTGATGGCAGCCGATGCATAGGTTAGGGGTGGGTGCATTGGGCGTATGCTAGACGACTGCAGCGTGATCAGCTGATGGCAGCCGATGCATAGGTTAGGGGTGGGTGCACAGGGCGTATGCTAGACGACTGCAGCGTGATCAGCTGATGGCAGCCGATGGTAACGGTGCTCCGATCCTAGAACAGCCTCTACCTTTCACTGGCTCTCTTCGTCCCATCTCTCTAGTACGTTCCAAACCTCTGCACATCTAGCTCTTTCATCCTCGACAATAAATACGAATAATAAAAACTGTATACGACCCCCTTGCACTCATATTCTTCATCCTTTATCTCTGCCAGTACCGTTCCTTCCCCATTATTTCCCTTTACGACATGTTCATAATTGAAATTCTTTGTTGCATTCCAGTGATTTTACACGTATTGAATATTGAAAATACGAACTGACTTCAACATAGGAAAGAGAATGTCAGACCGAAATAATTTTGGAGTTTTGAAGTTACAATTCATTGAAATCTTCAATGGTATTTTTTAATTATGGTTTCATAACATAAATCGTGCTTCTTTGACGTTAAAACTACTGTGCATTGTATGAGTGCTTGGTCCAGATTTAATTATGCTACTCAATCTTCTCCCGTTTAGGGATATTTCTGCCTGGAGAGTTAGGTGCGGGGCATTAAAGTATTTGGTCCTTGCTACCTTTCACCAGCTTACACGCTCTGCGTTACTATACCCCTATAAATATGCGATATGGCTAGGAAATGTCTATAGACCGGCGTTGGAAGAGTTCATTATACCTTGACTAAAGTAAGCAACCGCCATCGGATAATACTTTATAAAGCCGGACTTGAGAGCAGCAAATAATGAGGGAAGAAGGAGGAGCCAATGAAGAAGAAAGACGGAGAAGGGCGGTAACGGTACCCGACTTAAATTTTATATATTCGTGTGGCGAGGGGTCGTTCAACCGCCGGCTGCCTGAATCAAAAGGGCCAGCGGAGGAGTTGCCACGAGATTTTTACGACCTTGGAGGGTCACTTCGAGAACTGAACCTTTATAGTTAGGCATCAGCACCAAGCTGCGATTCTCAGTCTCCTTCGCCTCAATTCCGAACTCAGTCAAGAAGAGACTGCGTAAACAAAGCAGATTTCCCAATTATATAAATGAAAACCGGTCATCCGTACATTATTTTCCGAATGCCTTTCTGTTTATCCAAAGTAAACATGACTAGAGAAGCTAACGATAGAAACGGGAAGGTGAAAAAACCACTTGTATGAATGGGGTTCACATAAATAACTTAGTCAATACTTGAACAAATTAGAAATCCATAAATAAAAATTATAGGACATCACTTCACATAAAAGACTATTGCAAAAAAATCTGCTAATAAGGTAATATATCATGAAACGTTTTAATCCAAGCATAGATACCAAATATGTTTTCAATGAGCCTTTACTAAGACAGATCTATGGAATTTCGTTGTCTGGTGGCGTCATGAATTAAAATGTTATCCTCAGACTAGACAAAGTTTATATGATCCATACTCAATACTTAACCGTCTCATTTAAATCTCAATAATGACTTAAATCAGATTAGGAATATGAATGAGGGGGAGGGGGTTATAAGCACGAAGAATTCGAGCATTCAGAATATCTCCATTATTATTGAATCGGTTCGAAAAATGTTATAGAATCAATGTTGTTAAGCTATTGAAGTTCTATAATTTTTTTTCATACACATTTTTTAATTATTCGTACTTCCTTGTTTTCAGAATTCAGTAAACAATTCTGCTCATGGAATTTAAAAATAGAGAGTACATATTGAGATGAGATCTGTAGCGTGGCACGTGGGTAATTTGCTTATAGTATATGCAGTCCTCGTGTAACGGATATTTTAGCCAAGGTAGGAAGTGAGGAAAGAATTTATCGTTTGTTGTTTGGAAAGTTTCTATTTGAAAGCAGACATTGTTTACGCAGTCTTAATCAAGATAGGCCAAGTGATGCATGAGCTTATAGAAATTAGAATTGTATCTTATTTTGGTGATAGCAAGTCGCAGGGCCCTTTTATATGTAGCTTATTAAATTCTGTCTAAAAATGCTCGCCGCAACCTGTAGCTCTCGAGGAACTGTTGTACTGGAAGTCATTAATTATTCCAAACAACCCTGCTTTTCCAGTTTTTGTATGGAATATTTTTCCCTACACGTCATGTCTCATCTCACCTACTATCAATTTTAAATTTTCCCATTATTTCTCCCGACAAGTGACATACTTCTAGCTCACCTTTGTTGCTTTAGCATTACAAATTTATGATAATTCTAATTAATTATGATAAGTGTTTGAGGATGCTGCTAACAATTTATTTATTAGCCAAATATCCGTTAGTTATTTAAATATAAACACTAATAAGATATGAACATATAAAAAGTCATTAATAAATACATAACGCTATTCAATGCCTATATATAATAGCTAAGGACCTTTGTGCATACTACTGTAACCATTTACAGACAAATAAGAAATGAGGAAGATGTTAGCTTTGAATAAGATATTTAGAAAAAAAAGGTGGTATATAGTTTGAATCATTATGGTTCAAGTCCATATTCTGTTTTGGGAAAGGTGAGAATATTAGGATTCTGCATGTTGTCTAGGAAGTTGGAATGCAACCCACAGTGTGGGGCAAACTTAAGTAAAATTATAATTTACACGAAAATCGCGTCATGAGCACGACCTCAATAGCTGATTTCCCTTAAGGGAAATCTGCTAAGATCTATTGATATTTCCCGGTACAATGAACCTCCAAAAAATTGATTGCGTGCTTAAGGAGAAAATAAAATTAATGCAGTTTTTACGAGGTAGGCGTATTATACAAAGACATTGTTTCTTAATGCATTCGGTGAAGCTAGTAATCCTCGATTACTCCTTTTTATCGGAAAACGACCATAAGTATGACATACAGACAGACAGAAAGCATGATGAGAATATTTGAGTTATAGAGAGGCTACTGTAGCTTATGTGCATCCATCTAGAAGAAGAATACATTACTTGTTAAATTTTAGATTTAAAATATACCCCTTGAAAAAGATAATTAAGTTGGAGTTTGAAACATGCCAGGTTTTAAAAATAAATGAAAATAATGAATTAAAAAAATTATAGAGATGCATATATATACCAAGCGGATCGAGCAGCAAGTTTGTATGCAGCGGCACACAGAGAATATTAAAAAATTGATGTATTTCAAGAAAGTCACACTCATAAAAAGATGAATAAATTAAAAAAACCACACAAGTAAAATAAAATTGTTTACATCCCGAAGTGGCCAACTAATATTGGGTAATATATCTTAAGATTAAACATGTTAATATGCTAATTTATCTTTAAAGCAATTTAAATTCCAATTTTATGAGGGATCATCATTTATATTTACTGATGATTGAAGTCACTCTTTATTTAATCCGCATTTCTCAAATGAGTATAATAAACTTAGTAATTCACAAACAAAAATATCTGCTTAAAATATTTTATTAAACCAAAGAGCCATTAAAGTTCAATATATTTATATGAGTTTGTAATAGTTTTTGTAAATGTTTTCGCTGTAAAGTGCGTTTAATTTTTAACCGCAGGATAATTTTATTTCTGGTCTGTTGTCTGAAGTGTAAGTTATTTCATTCATTACTCTTATATTTGATCCGGCTATTGATTTCCAAACATACCAACTACGAGTATGGAAAATTAACTGTATTGATTGCATTGAAAGTTATATGGGGGAATCACCACAAGTACACAAAAGAATAATCAAATAACACGGAATAAACTTTGATAATAAGTACAATAAAATGTCACGAGCTGGCCATTCTATTAAATACACCCACAATTTTGATTTCGTAGAAGTAAACGTAACTATAGTAGAGAAAGAAGGAAATATAAGCAAAAGAGTATGCATACTATAAAAAAATAGAAAAAAAAGTGACCAATATAAAAAACAAATGTGAGTTATATATATTTCAATTTATTATAATCTCTGAAGTAATGTTGGGGACTTCGGCTAGCCATGTGAGTTAAATGGTTGTCAGTAATCTCACATGGTAAACCTAGAGTTCGATTCTGGCCTGGGCCAATAAGAATTTATTTAATGACGAACTAATTAAATAAAATCCTTAGTCCCTTCCTGGCTAGAAAATGGTGGTGACCTGTAGATAGCCGGTCAAGGAATTCGAATATTCATAATATTTCCATCATTATGAGTCGGATCTAAAAAGTTTATAGAACCTATCTAGTTGAACTATTCATGGTCTACAACTGTTGTTCCAAGCATTTTTTATAAGCAAGTTATTCGCGCTTTCTTATTTTCAGCGTTGCCCCCTCCCCTCTGCTGCCTTTTACCTATCGGTTACATAGAAATAGGGAATATGTGGTGAGAGGAGATCACAAGTGTTATACCAGAAAGTGGGAAATCTGTTTAGTTTAGACAGCCTCTCCGTAACGGACTTTTCATCTCTAGCCAAGTAATATATAGTTATATTTACGGCAGTAATAAATACGATCCATACCACTTTGGTGCAAGGAAGCTCCGTACGAACATTGTATTTCCGATTTCTATGTTTTACACTCTGTTACCATTCCTTCCAGATAACGACGAATCAGTAGGAAACGCTAACATTTTAAGGTATTTACAGATCTACAAGAGAGAGAGTGTGAAATGTGAGGCAGACTAAATGGATTGGTGAAGGCGATGGCTGTGGCTATCAAGAAAGGCAGGCTCCTGTTGTTGAGTCACGTTCCAAGAGAGATTGCTGAGCCAACGAGAATGCTCCATGGCAGAGAGAAAAGTCCGTCAAGCTGGGGATGCGTAAGCTAAGCAGATTCCCCGCGTAATTTCTGTAAAAAACTATTTATCTCTTATCGCCAATTTTTTTTTTGCCATAAAAGAATCTATATATAATGCTCTATGGCATTTTTCGATCCAATGCATTGGAATAGATATATCATACATCACACAAAATAATGTTAAATAAAGTGCATCCAATTTTTTTAATTTATTTTAATAAGAATACAAGGAAGTCTACGTGGTGCCCACGTCAGGTTTAATACCCACGCTCCTTTAATATTAGTATAACTGTTCTGTTATTCGGAATCAGACCTTACTAAAGATATGATTTGGGGGGGGGGATTGGACGCCATTGAAGTGTGAGTCAGATGTAAAATAAACCATCTCAAACTTGGCTCTGCTTAGAAATACCTTAATCTTGTACTTTATAATTTTAGGAATGTAAATAATATTTAAATCCATTTAACGGTTGAAAGAAACAACATGACATAATCTTTATTCATTCATGCAAAAGCCATACATTGGCCAGTTTTATAAATCCGACATAGCAGCTATCGGAGATTACATTTGGAAAATTGCACAGCTCGACGGAGGATTGGAAAGTGGCTGGAGAATAGGTGCATACATATGTAAAATGGTTGAAGACAGTTAAGTCTTGTAAGATACATCTTTACGCAAGTTTATTTACTAATTCCAGCTGCACCGACAGCCATCTCGAGAAGGTGTTTTTATTTAAATTTGAATCAGAGTTAGGAGCATTAAGTTGCACTCTTGTTGCATCAGATGCAGCTAAATCCCGGAGCGTGGGCCGTTGCGCCGAATCAGATGTGGCCTTGGGGTCAGTCCCCGCATTCCACCTCGATGCTCGCTAGAACTGCTGAAATGGCGTTATCAACTGTTGGACCGCAAGAAGGATAGGAGATATCGGAAGGAGATGGAGTAGCTAGAGTGCATTTCCTTGAGACATTTAGGAGGAAGATGCAGGCGATTGTGGATAGAGCGGCATATTTGAGCAAGGACCTCTGCATCATGTTCGACGGAACCACCGCCTTGCTATTTGGAGTCGCTGCAGGGATCTTCGATACCGGAAGAACATGAAATATAAAGTGAGCATTGTTTCCAAAGCTGATAGAAATTATCTAAAAAATTATACGAGGCAGGCGATCATATCCCCGGAGGACTTCTGTCAGCCCAACGGCTACGTCTTCTCAAACTGAATATAATGTTGAGCCCTGGATGGTATTCCTGGCATAATATTCACCTAAACGAGTTCGGAAAAAACCAACGGGTTGCCCAGTAGGAAACTGACTTACGATAAACAAAGTCCACCGCCCAGGGGCTGCGTAATCCAACCAGATTCCCCACGTATGGCACAATATTGATCTCTTCTCACCATATATTTTCTATCTCCAATTATAAAACTGACGTGTGCAAAAGTTCGAATACCACGCTTAATATTTGAGTTCGAAAAAATATATAGAACAACAATTGTTGAGCATCAATAGTTTAGCAATTCTGGTTCTATAACGTTTTCAATGCTCTCATAAATACGGAGATATTTTAAATCTTCGGCTTCACGCAGCTCTAACACCTCCCTCCCCTTTCTTCATCTGATTTTGGCCAATAACTAATATGATCCTTAATTTTGAATGAAACAGTCAAATAACGAGTGTGGTATAAACCAAATAACCCTCAAATTATTACTATTTAGACGAAGATTTATTAGGGATTATCGATATATTTTTATTTCATGACGTATCGATATAAATTCAGCTGACTTGACCCGCCGTACTTTGTAAGCCATTCTCTGACTGACACGGCTAAAGGAAGGTCCTATATAGTAGTTTAGCTCCCTATTTGTAATAGGTTTTCTCCTGATGAGGAATTATTTTGATTCGGAACTAGTAGAGAAATAAAAATGATTTTAATAATCATTTGAGATTTTAATTTTCTTTCTTTTTTCTTTTGTTGACCTTCCGCCGTATATTAGTTAAGTAAAATGAAATAAGCATTTTCGAGTCAAGTCTTAATTTATGATGCAATTTCACTATATATTTGAATGTATCTTACATATTAAAGGTCTGTCGAGAACAATACTTGGATATTCCGCTTGTAACAAGAAGCTATGCATTGGCTTATAGTTTACGCGCGATGGCTAAACGTGGGGGTTAACTAAAAACTAAGTATTATCTGGGTTAATATTTTAGATAAAGAAAAAACGTATATAACAACAATTGACAAATTTGGGATAAGGTTGATTTCATTCAATTTTTCGATCCATCACATGATAATGGATAAATTCCCCACTTCCACTTGTCCGATTACCGAAATTGATCTTTAGATTTACGTAAAACGTTTGAACAACAAGTTTGATAAAAATCACAAACATTTCAACCGCTAGGGCGATAACAGACAAGAACGGAACTCTTTTTCGCCATCTCCTAGGTTGGATCGATGGACATTCGAAAATTCTCTTCGGAAATCCTTTCATGGGCACAACCACAATAGTTGATTTTCCATAAGTAAAATCTGCTAAAACGTCATGCCTCAGATCGTTTAAATTCCATATACTTATTCATACATTTCAATCATTCATTCTTAAAGGTCATAAATACCTACGGGAATACGTTACTTCAGTTGAAATTTGAAGATTTTATATTAAACAGTAACTAAGAGAAAGGTTTAGAAATTCAAACCATTCCATTTTTATAGTGCAATTTATCCAATCAAGCTCCCTTTTCATATTTTACGCCGCGATGTACAAATATCTTGAGCAGGTGTCCTTAAATGTCACTAGCTGAGGTCTTACTTCAATATGACTGAATATGTAGTTTCCGATTGAACGAGATTGTGGCGGCAACGGTGTCGGATTATATACTGAATGAGCTTGAGACAATACGTCACTACTTTACCATTTGTTGAATAAATAGTCCCAGAGTAAATAAATAATCGAAATGCCCTTCAGAATTTATTAAAGGCTTTAAAAACAATCGTCTATTGAGCCGCAATCCTACCATTCCGTTGAAATGTTAGCCTGCTCTATTGCAGACGCATTAAATCAGTACCTGCATGCAAATATTGCATCTGCATATTACTTAACCATTGCATAGCGACATGGCTGCCACCAATGGGCCGGCGCGCATATTTTCCACTTTAGAACAGCCTTTCTCGCTCTTAAATATTTCTTCAAACATTTGCATTTTACCGAACTTTCATTTCGGAAGATCAACTATTATAAAATCACCAGAAGCTGTATCTGTTTCGTAAATTTATTATTTTTGGGTTCTTGTAAAAATTAATGGAAGTACTAGTAGAAATTGGCGGGTAATAGAATCTTAATTGATTACATCACATATAGTATTTGTATGTATTATATATATATATAGTAAAGATGTGTTAAAAAAATATTGTCTATTTAAGCTAGTAATAAGAAGTTCATGATATATTCGCTTATTATCAAAGTGTGATGACTAAAAGTAGGGGTTTACTAAGGGTTGAACACTAAAAAAATGTAAATATCTCGGTTAGTACTCAAAGATAATAGTACAATACTAGACAAACCGATTTGTAGATGTTGTAATGAAGCTATGACAGTTAAACATATACTGACTGACTGCAGTTACTTACAGACACAACATAATTTACACCAACTACTGACAAAGGGCAGTCCAAACATAGACACTATTCTCAAACATTTAAAGTCTATACACATCTATTCAAAAATCTAATATGTTATTAATTTAAGTTTTACATTTTTATTTTTACAACATTTTTGGATGCAAAAATAAACTTTTTATCTAACCTTCATTTTAGTGGTTCAAATTTTTACTCACTCGAGTGAGTATTATTAGGGAGGTACAGATTTTATGTAAATAGTCACCTGTAACAACTTATATTTTATCGAAACCTTAATAATTGTAAATTTCTTTTATTAATTTTATATACCAATTCTATTTTAATTATTGATTAACTTATTTATTTATTGAATATTTAACTATTTTATTAATGATTTCCCTATTGCCCAATGTCAATAGTTTCCATTTCAGTTTTGTACCTAGCTTTGAATTTTGTCTTTATTTGTTCTCTTGTTCATTTATTTTGTTCTTTGTTGTGTTCGATTTATATTTTTTGACTTACATTCTTGTTTTTTGAGATCTATTTTGTTTTTGAGTTCCATTTCCGTTTTTGTGCTTCATTCAGTTTTTTATTTTATTTATTTTTTAATTTTACCTTTTATGTTCTATTTCTTTTTTTTGATTTCCAGTTCTGTTTTGGGTGGCGTTTCTATTTCTTTCCCATTTATGTTTTGATTTCATCTCTGTACTTCGTGTTTTCTCTCTGTTTTGTGGTCCTTTTATGTTTTGTGTTCTATCTTCCTTTCCTGGTTTGCGATCCTTTTGCGTTTTGAGTTCCTGTTTCTGTTTTGTTTAATTTTTTTATTTTTTTTGTAATGTTCTGTTTTCATTTGAGTTTTGTTTTGTTTAATTTTTTTAGTTACGAAGCTTTTGTTTAGAGCAACATCGCCAAAGCTGTGAAGCTCCAATAAATAAATATAATGAATCAAAGATAGAGAAAAAAGCGTATATATCAATATTTATAGGAAATTAATTTTCCTATAGGCTTTCCTTAGTAATTTTTCGACCCGACTCATATATTTTGAATTTGAAACGGATATATTTTGAATTTTTGGTTTTATCCCCCTTTATTCCTCTCCTTCCTCTCGTTTGACTTCAGGCGTTAACAAACTTTATCTTTGCAAAAATTGGGACCGCTAGTGCGTTATCAGTCACATGCACACTCACACACACACACACACACACACACACACACATATATATATATATGTGTATATATTTAACATTTCGTCATTTCAAAGGTAGCTTATTTACAGGAAAGGAAATCTGCTAAAAGACTAGCTTTAGAATGGTCAAATTTCAAATTTCGAGCTGCTATTCCCTCTTGTTGTGCACCTCAAATCCATTTGTATTTTGTGTATGTGTGTAATCTAGGATTTAATGACAAAAACGTTAAATTATTCTCAACATTTTCTTGAATATACCCCCTGAATCCATGCTATGCTTTAAATAGAGTTGACGCACTGGGTGCTGCCTGTATAATGCTATTTCTCCATGTTCATAACGAACATATAATCAGAAATATGCTTATTAAGACATGCACAAGAGAGGTAAACTATACTATTACTTATAATGGGATGTACTTAAAGCAATAATCACTGTGATTTATGTTGAACCTTGGGATGTTTTTTTTTTTTTTTATATTTTGATTCAGTAGAAAAAATTAAGTTTTTATTTTTATGCGTTTCCAAGATTTATAATAAGATCACTTAGCAATTACAGCAACAACGTTTTTTAATGTTTTCAGAACATTTACACCTACGTAGGTACTTATGAAGCATTTACAGCTGTGTAGGTACATTCGACGTATTAACCCCTTCAGACCCCCTGTCCAATATATTAGACATGCCTTTTTCAATGCTATATCTTCATGGATTGATGTTCTTTGGCAGAAAAATCGATTTTAATAATGATTTTAGGTATTAACCTTTCAATTGTGAGCCTTTTTTTGGTTTTTACCTGTTACCTGTAGTGGCATTTCTAGCGCTTTGAACATCCAATTTTTGATATTGCTGTTTCACCTATTAAAACCATGAGTAAATAAATGTCTCATAGATTTAATTTTGCATGTATATAAGTGAAAAAATTATTTTTAAGTAGCCAGAAGCCTCTAGAAGTCGTGTTTGTTAAGAAAAAAAATTTTTTTTCCCTGGTTATGTTATTTTCTAATAAATATGGATGTCCAACATATTGGACATCGGGTCTCAAGTGTTGCATTTCACTAATACCTCTATTCTATGGAGGAATTTACTTATTGACTTTTATGATTATTATTTTGATGTGATAAACAATATTTTAGATCTTTTAAATTTTAAAATGCAAATTGCTGAAAGTTTTACCTCAGAAATAGAAAGAAAAAAAAGAGGAAGACCTAGTCTTGAAGAATCCAGTAGTGAAGAACCCCTTGCAAAGAAAGCAAGAGCTGAAGTGAGACCAAATTCTGATGTTAGGAATGATGGATTTGAACATTTTCCAGATATTGATGATAAAAAAGATGCAAGTAGATGCAAAATGAAAGGTTGCACAAAAAAAAAAAAACTAAATTTTATTGTGTTAAATGCAAATGCCACTTGTGCATTACAAAAATAAGGATTTGTTTTATATTATTTCACAGTTAAATTTTGTTCAGTATTTATTATGTAACTTTCTATGATGTAAATTTGTTTATTATCACTTAAAAAATATTACTAAAGTGTATTTTATTTATTTATCTAAATCCTTATCAGTAGAATAATTTGTAAAAAATATGCCTGTTGAGACCCGATGTCCAATATATTGGACACAATTTAAAATTGTCAATGAAATTACAATTAGGAAATTAGGATTTTTTTCACTATTTTTCCCATGTTTCTGTAAACATATAGAACATGAAAAATTTTTTTTTAGTCAAAATATTTGAGTTGGGTCTGAAGGGGTTAACATCTATATAGGTATATGAAGCATCTACATCTGTTAAGTTACTAATGAAGTATTCACAACTATGTACGTCTATGAAGTATTTACACCCGTGTAGGTACTTATGAAGCATTTACAGCTGTGTAGGAATATGAAGCATTTAACATACTAAAACTGCATCAAACTACTAAAGGAACAACATCAAAAAGAAGTAGACATGAATTAGACACATCCTGGAGTAACACCCGACATTGTAATTCTTACAGGAAATACAATTTACACAGTTGGCAGCAATGATGGACAGGACACAGGTGCTGCCTTTATCATTTTTGTAGGAAACAAAACTGATTATGTTATGAAATGTAAAAAATTTAAATTAGGCAACCATTGTTCTAATAACCAGGCAGAAATTATTGCTGTCTTACGGACTCTAAAGTATGTAAATGAAATAGTCTTGCACCCACACAATTACATTCTACTACACACAGACAGTCATATGATTTTACACAAACTAGACAACATAAAAAACCACGAGGAACTTATAGAATAAATACGCCATAATATAACACAATTAAAAAACAAATGGGTCAAAGTACGTGCAAGAATTATGGGCAATGAAATAGTCGACATCCACGCCAAAAGTTTCTCTAAAAGTAGCGAAGAGGTAATTTACTATAAAATTACTCCAACTTTGTTAAAATCTTTGCTAAGAGAAAAAAGTTTTAATTTGTGGCAACAGCAATGGAATCAAGCCGATAAAGGATTACATCTAAAATTATATATCCTTGTTTTAAAAACAAATATCTCTCTATCCCAACATACATTTTATCTGACACAAATACTAACTGTACACGGAAATACAAACTGTTACTTATACAGATTCAAACTTACTGACTCAAATACTTGTAAATGCGACAGTTTCGCTGAACAGACATTCACCCACCTGATTTATGAATGTAGACTGACTCAAGACATACGAAGACAGTTGAAGACTCGTAACCTGCATGACCTATCAGTCCCAATATTTTATTTTCAAATCACCTCAATTTATTAAAATCAATAACCTATGATATTCTTAAGCTGAGAGAGAAAAAATTAACATAATATATTTTTTATTGGTTATTTCATTTAATTCCTTAATTGCTCTTATTTAATGTTTTTATTTTTATTTTGTCAAATTTAATTTTTATGTTCTTATTTATATTTTTTAATATGTGTATATTATTATATAAAAAATTGTTAAAAGTTTTCACAAAATGGACATATAATCAAAATATTCATGGGATGTGCAAAAAAATAAAATCCCTCCACATAGGGTTACTATGAAGAGGAAATAATTAAAAAAGAAAAAGCTATGTAGGTATATAAAGTATTTACAGTTATGTAGGTATATGAAGTATTTACAGTTATGTAGGTATATGAAGTATTTACAGTTATGTAGGTATATGAAGTATTTACAGTTATGTAGGTATATGAAGTATTTACAGTTATGTAGGTATATGAAGTATTTACAGTTATGTAGGTATATGAAGTATTTACAGTTATGTAGGTATATGAAGTATTTACAGTTATGTAGGTATATAAAGTATTTACTGTTATGTAAGTATATGAAGTATTTACACTTATGTAGGTATATGAAGTATTTACAGTTATGTAGGTATATGAAGCATTTCTACCTATGTAATTACTAATTAAGTATTAAAACTTATGTAGGTACAAATAAATCCTTTACACCTATGTAGGTACTTAAGAAGTATTTACAACAATGTAGTTTAAATTATCAGTTCCGTTAATTTAAAATGACATATCTCACGTTAGCGAGAGCGTTTTACACTTGACCCATGTTTTAACAGAATATTTATTTTAGTTTTTTTTTTCTTCAATTATTAATGCTTTCATTAATTTGAAGTTAAAATTCTCCATTAAATACGATTTCTTGTCTTTGATAATTATGCTAATCTCTTTGAGTTCAAAGTGACGAGATCTAGTATAACAAGTATTGCATTAAATAAATAGTTTCCTCTATAAATCCCCCTTTTAAAGAATTATGGAAGAATAAATTTTCAAGATTGGGCTTAATTAAATGTATTACTAACCAATGCTATTAATATTATTAAATATTCCATACGGAGACACGATTACCAAACTTATGAACAAAAAAAAATCAATAAATTCAAAGTGCTCTCCAAATTTCAAGGAAAAAAACGAGCTGGAATTTGAAAATAGTATTTATTTCGTTGAACTACTAAATTACCGTAGTAAATGCATAATTGATATTATAAATAAATTTTGGTTGCATCTTTCGATATTTTACTTTAACAGTTACTCAACTCTGAAATCATTATTACTGTAATAAATTCCACGGGAGCGTTCCTTCCGAATTTTTGTTCTCATAAAACTATTTATTTTTATTTTTCTGGAGTGCATTCGATTCAAATATTCCTTATGATATGTTGTAATATTTGATGTGTTGCCCCTTTTCGGAGCGTCCCTCCTGAATATATAGTCCGGGCTAATATTTTAAAGCCTGCCCCGGTAGGGCCTTGCACAACTTGCAATTTATGGCCAGCTCCAGTAATTTCCGCCACAATATATTCTACGCCGTTTGCAATTCTCACAAAATACAGTCACGCTTACAGCTGAATGGGAACACCAAAATTTTATGGACTCCGCCTTTAGCACTCGGCCAGAAAAATAAATAAAAAAAGAGATGGGTTAACACGGAGCTGCGATTCAAGTCATTCTCGGCTATAAATGGCAGTCATGCAACAGGCTCTACAATGCACTAAATGGATGCAGAATAAATGTAGGCAGAGCCAAAGACCAGAGGGAGATGATATTTATTTCGAGTTTTTCTGTTAATGGGCACAGAACAAGCAATCAATAAAATTAATTGGTAGACTAAAAATTCTTCAGATTGCAAAGCAAATGGTTGTTGTATAGTATAGTAGAATAGACAACTATGCCGTGTAGAAATCCAAGGGATGGAAAATAGTGCTCTGGGAAGGACAAGACAAGTTCTTTCATAGTACTCTAGAAATAACAAAAAATATGTTGTTTTATCCTCTAGACAGGGAAAAAAGAATATTGTTAGTACTTCAGGCGAGAGGAAAAATATGTTGTTCAGTAACCCAAGCAGGACGAAAGATATGTTGCTCAGTAATACAGGCAGGTCGAAAAATATGTTGTTCAGTAACCCAAGCAGGACGAAAGATATGTTGTTCAGTAACCCAGGCAGGTCGAAAAATATGTTGTTCAGTAACCCAAGCAGGACGAAAGATATGTTGCTCGGTAATACAGGCAGGTCGAAAAATATGTTGTTCAGTAACCCAAGCAGGACGAAAGATAAACCCAAGCAGGACGAAAGATATGTTGCTCGGTAATACAGGCAGGTCGAAAAATATGTTGTTCAGTAACCCAAGCAGGACGAAAGATATGTTGTTCAGTAACCCAGGCAGGTCGAAAAATATGTTGTTCAGTAATCCAGGCAGGACGAAATATATGTTGTTCAGTAATCCGGGCAGGTCGAAAAATATGTTGTTCAGTAATCCAGGCAGGACGAAATATGTGTTGTTCAGTAACGCAGGTAGGTCGAAAAATATGTTGTTCAGTAACTCAGGCAGGTCGAAAAATATGTTGTTCAGTAATCCAGGCAGGACGAAATATATGTTGTTCAGTAATCCGGGAATGACGAAAAATATGTTGTCTAGTAATCCAGGCAGGACGAAATATATGTTGTTCAGTAATTCGGGAATGACGAAAAATATGTTGTCTAGTAATCCAGGCAGGACGAAATATATGTTGTTCAGTAACCCAGGCAGGACGAAATATATGTTGTTCATTAACCTAGGCAGATCAAAAAATATGTTGTTCTGTAGCCCAGGAAGGACAAAAATATGTTGTTCAGTAACCCAGGCATGAGGAAAGATATGTTTCTCAGTAATACAGGCAGGTCGAAAAATATGTTGTTCAGTAACCCAGGCGAAACGATAAGTATATTCTTCAGAAACTCAAAAAGGACGAACTCCTGCAGCGATTCTTGCCATTAACGAATTTATTTTCAGTTTTTCATGGAACGCTTAAATGTTCAGTTAAATAACGATTTTAGGACAAGTAAGTTATCATCGCTGATAGGCATATGTATATTTAATTTGATCGGACCATCTATTAGGTAGTACTGAAGGAAATTGATGAAAGTTTTTCCAAAATGACGTCATGAGAAGCTATATAAAAGTTTCTCTGGATAAGAAATCTGCTAAAACAATGAGTCTTGGCGTGGAGCCGCCATTCCCGCCAAATTCCACAGGTTTCCGCGGGAATATTCTTCGACAGTTCAGATATAATCCAAGCCACTGCTGATTGTTTCATGAGAAATACTGCGCCTTTTGAAAAATTTTGGCTTTAGCTGCTCTAAATGTGTCAAACGAATCCTTTTTTGGTTCATTTATTGAAATAAACGTTACAATTTATTCTGACTATGTTTAATGTACCAACTTTTACATTATATTCTTTAATTCTTCATGATTTAATATTTTCAGCCCGAAGATGAAACTGGTTGTTAAAAATCAGCATTTAATGCAGGAAGACTACATCTTTGTTTTCCCAAATCCTGCAACATCCTTCATTCAACACTATACTGAATAAATATCGTAGCAATGTGTGTAGTACATTTACTAAACTTTGAAATAATATTATTTTTTGATTAGGTGTATATTTTAATGTTAATATATGCTTTATGACACATAAGGCCCGATCATAGAGGGGTATTCGCAGTGTTGACCTTAGATTTAGCTCAGATCATGGAGTACATAGTATTTGTAGCGTGGCCTAATGAACTCTTTGTAATTGGGAGAAAACTCTAAACTCAATAAATAAATAATAATAAAAATCGGAGGGAAAATACTGAATAAAATGCTTTTGCTGAACTATTCTTTTATTATTGAATCTACTGGGATATTTTGCCAGATTTCGACATCAATTATTTTGGGGGGGGGTAACTTGACCCAGTATAATTGTTATTCATAATAATCATTCATTGAGCAAAACTAGCGTGAGTTTCATCATTATTAGTCAAACCACTAAACAAGTTCATGAGAGCACGTTTATAAATTAACACTATCTCGGCATTCCGATTTTCGATTAAAAATATTAATTAAAGCCTAAACAGCACAAAATAAAATATTTTATGTCCAAGCCATTAAGGATAAGTTTGATTAAAGGGTAAGATATTTTGTTAATGAGAAAAGAAATGCTATAGGAGGAGGAGGAGGTCCCCTGTCTTCGGGGAACCCCTCATTATTCCCCCCCCCCTCACCCACACACACACACACAGACGCGCGCTGGCGTAATATCTGCTTCCATCTTTGTCTTGAGGAGGCCTGTGTAAATTGAGTTTTGGAACTAGGAGCGAGCCACGTATATAAAGACTACCTCTATCATAGTTATTATTGTCGAATATGCTGGCAGTTACTTTCTATATTTAAGTTGTTTTTTTTGTCACGGTTTGAAGGCCAGCTAGGTTTCTGGATAATGAACACAGCTAAGTGAGTAGTAGTTGCATTTCTAAAGGATGTTCGCCTTATCAGTTATGCTTGGTGGTGAAAGGGAGGAGTTATCCTTTTAGCTAACCGCCGTCCGGCTAAGACATCGCCAGTTGGGTGGTAAGGCCTTGCAGGGGCTAAGAAAATGCTAGTGAAAAGTTGGGTCTAAGATAATGCTAGTGGGGTGGTGGGGGTTTGCTGCGGCTAAGAAAATGCAAAGAAAATGCAACTGGGGTTGCTGGGGACTTTCCTGGTGCTACTAAAATGCAAGTGGGGTCTTAGGGGCTTTGATGGTGCTAAGACAATGCGAGAGGGGCGTTGAGGACGTGCTCGGGCTAAGACAATGCTAGTGGAGTGGTGGGGCTTTGCTGGGCCTAAGACAATGCTAGTGGATTGGTGGGGCTTAGCTGTGGCTAAGACAATGCTAGTGGAGTGGTGGGGCTTTGCTGGGCCTAAGACAATACTAGTGGAGTGGTGGGTCTTTGCTGGTGTTAAGACAATGCTAGTGGAGTGGTGGGGCTTTGCTAGGGCTAAGACAATGCTAGTGGATTGGTGGGGCTTTGCTAGGGCTAAGACAATGCTAGTGGAGTGGTGGGGCTTTGCTAGGGCTAAGACAATGCTAGTGGAGTGGTGGGGCTTTGCTAGGGCTAAGACAATGCTAGTGGATTGGTGGGGCTTTGCTAGGGCTAAGACAATGCTAGTGGATTGGTGGGGCTTTGCTAGGGCTAAGACAATGCTAGTGGATTGGTGGGGCTTTGCTAGGGCTAAGACAATGCTAGTGGATTGGTGGGGCTTTGCTAGGGCTAAGACAATGCTAGTGGATTGGTGGGGCTAAGACAATGCTAGTGGAGTAGAGTTGAGGTAATCAGCTGACTGCCTAGTCACTCTGCCACTTAGGACCTCTTCTAATGATCGACTCTCAAATGGTGAATCGGCTACTGACAGCCGTCTCTCCATGACAGTCCGTCCCTTTATTAACTAACATAGGAAAACCAGTCTTAAATGATTACATAAAAAAGAAGCAGTCTTATTTCGCCCCTCCTTAATTACGCTCAGAGTGAACAAGAAAAAAAAAATATAACTTTGATTCGCAGGAACTGTGTAGCCTCTACTGCCCCCTTCATTATAACCAATCCAAATGTCATATCTGTTTTAACATTAATTTGTGTGCCTATTTAAGAAAATCAATGATAAATACCCAATATTTAGGCTCGGGAGTAATAGATTTAGTTATTTCTGACATAAAAGGACAGGATATAATTTTTATATTTATATGATTTTACAAAAGTAACTGTACAATAATATTAGTAAATTCTTAAAAACCTGTAAAAATGATTAGAGAGAACGGCTTTCTTGTCAAGCTTATTGGTATGCTTTCATCTGACATTCGGCATATTTTTGGTTTTGATACCTTTCCATAATCTCATTTGTCAATTATAAGCCCACAGCATAGATAAAGATAACCATAGACCAAATATAAAAAAAAAAATATTACTTCTCTAATCTCTAAGCATTACTCTATCCTCTAAGGATATACTCAGCCTTCCCATCAAATCTGTTCTTCAACAAATTTATTCTTAACACTCATTCTTTCCATCCAGCAAATATATCCCGATATATCTTTCCATTCAACCCATTTTCGACAAATTTAATTTAAACGGCTATTTCTTCCATCCATCCTAAACGGTCAACCTTTCCATCCTATTTATTCATCTACAAGGCTATTCTCAGAGGACATCTATTCTATTTAAGCTATTTAGCAAATATATCCTATACGGTAAACCTATCCATCCCATATATTCAGAAAATATATCCTAATGGCATGTTGTGGGCCAAACTTTATTGTACAAATACGTTCACGGTCCGCTTTTAAAAGTAGTACATTTTAAAGTTGTGTTTATAATTTTTAACGATAGATATCAGACATTAAATTATACGACAATGTAAGTATAATACAATTTATTAAAATAACAAAATGAAATGTAAAAAAATTGGTACAACATTATATCATAAAATTTAGAATTATTACAAACAAGAAAGTGAAATAGCGATACCGAAATTAATGAGACACTTGAGCTTCAATTGGGAAACTAATCCATCGATGTATGGATTAATTCCACTAATACAAAGACGAAAAGAATTTTCCAAACTATCATCAGTCAGCCTTATACGATGTTTTGATTTATTAGCTTTCATCATTGAAAAGAACTGCATTTATAACTACTGCGAAACGCATAAATCTTTCCTCATCTTCCTCATTTGGAGTAAGTAGTGTAATATTTAGATATAGTAATATAGAATTAATAATAATATATATATATATATATATATATATATGTGTGTGTGTGTGTGTGTTAGGAATGAACCTCATTTTCGTCATTGACTTGAATTATTTTTTATTTATTTATTAACGTCCACTTTTTGCAACTCAGGCTAATTGCGGCGGGTTATCTACAGGTTACCACCCTTTTCTAGCCAGGGTGGTACTTTAGGATGTTATTTAATGAATTTCGTCACTATATAATTTCCTTTGCCCAGGCAAGAATCGAACTCGCCACTCTAGGTTTACCATGTGTGATTATGGTCAACGCTTTAACTCACATGGCTAACCTGAGCCCCCATTGACTTGAATAGGATCTGCTAAATACCCAAAGATTCTGCTAAAAAATTATTTAGGATAGCTCAAACGTATTACTACCTATGATTTTATAAAAAGGAATGTTTACCAGTAACATTTATCTTCATCTTGAGTTTTTCCTTTGCTTTATGTAAAGCAATCTATAGCTTCTTGAAGATAATATATATTGATATGGTTTTTAAATTCCCAACACTGGATGCACCGATGCGCCTATTACGCTTGAGCGACGCTGGAATTATACATGATCGTTACCAAACACAATAGTAAATTGTCCCATGAAAAACTAAGTCGGATTATAAGGAAGGATGAATTGAAAAACCGAAATATCTCATTTATTATGAGTCAGATGCAAAAATATTATGTAATCAATCTTATTGAAAACTTAATATTCTACAGAAGGTTTTATACATTTTCTTTGTACTAAGTACAGGAAGATTGTAATCTCGAAAAATTTCGGTTTTTGGATTCCAACTGAATTATCCGTTTTGGCCCTCTCTGAACGCAAAACTAAGTTAGCTTTAGGATGTTGAAATTAAATATTTGAGATTTTTTTACTGTGTAGTTGTTCATTCTTTTTTCATCGAAATTGACTAATGAGGAGTGGGGAGGGGTTTTTAGCTATCGGTATACTAGTTTAAAATGAAATAATTTCAAATGAAGTGTTATCAAACATTTTGTTATTTTATTTATCAGGAATAGAACGAGTTCATGCGGTGTTCACATAAGCTTGTCCATTTTTCTAGAATTTTACCAGTTATTATTTTTTACTCTGGCGACTTTTACTTTAGTGGATTATAGCAATAACATATTTATGTCTATAACAATTTCATGCCTGTTTTTACAGGGAAAAATAAAAATATGGAATATAATGTGGGATGACGTCTTCAGAGTAGCAGTTGGGAAATTTGCTCGTTGCACGCAGGACCTGCGCGACAGACTTTATATTTTATCCGAACCCATAACAATCCCCAGCTTTTAGGCTCAGCTCGGAGTAATGGCCATCAAAATGCATATTTTACGCTGTGAGCCGAGCACTTAGGCCGTTTATTCAAAACTCTTGGAGTTAATTACGAGCCTGGAGGAGTGATCAGCTGAAAAATGATGCATATAGTAGGAATTCTTAATTTCCATGGAGTAAAGGCTAGAATTGGAACCGGTTTCTTCTCCTCCACATAATACAGGACAATCCTGACAAACTTGGATCACTGCCTGCCTTTAAATAACATTTTCACTTGCTCTCCCCCATTCTTCCTTTCTATTTGCAAGCCCTACTAACTCTAACTCCATTTCATATTTTAGTCAGCTGACAATTTAGTCTTTCGAGGTAGATGAGTTAAGGAGAATTTAAGGAACAAGGTAGGGAATTTATTTAGATGATATATTAAAAAACGTGTTATTTATTCAGGTCTACTGTGCGCTACAGCGGCTAAATGGGAAGCGATATCAACCTTTTCTAGACAGTGTCGAAAATTAGGGACTATGGTTTTTATTTAGTAATTACATCACTAAAGAAAATTCCCACACTCTTATAGGAACCATCGCTTGGTTTACGAAGCATATTTAAATCAACGTATCAACTACATGCCTATCTTCAACAACAAAAAACCTGAAACATTAGCCAATAAAATTATTAATATCGCAAAACGATTCATCTAGCTAAAGTTTCCCCGAATAACTTGGACATTCAACGCTAGAGCCATTCTGTACTGCATTTTGAATTGGTGAATGATGAACGGCCTTTGACGTTGCACATAATTTCCTTGCCTACTCAGCACTGGGTAGCAACTTCCTAGCTTCAATAGTCAATTCCAAAACAATGATCTCAGATTGCTCAAACTCCAAAGATAGGGATCATGTAGTACTAATCTATTATTCACCGTTCATCAACTATCAACAAAAAGGTTTTCATCTTTTTTTTCCTTTGGCTAGTGATATCTATCGTTCAAATTTTTGTTAACATCTAGCATTTCCCTCCCATATTTAGTGTCATGAGTACAACCCCGGTAACTGATTTTTCTTAGAAATATATGCTAACACATACAAACCCACACTAGTTAATTGGAACGAATTACGCTGAAACTGAGCTCTGAGTTCTAGCTCAGCCTCAAATGATTTCCCATGAGAGAATTGAGCTTCGAGAAGAAAAATGTTGCAGCTCACCTTTTGCTACAAACTTTCCAAATTGCGAAACTAAATGAGAAGAAGGAAGATGGTTGAATAGTTGTATCCTTAAGAATGCTGCTGTAAATTGGAAGGAAGGCTTCAAGTTGGTTCGGCGAACCCTTAGCCATGATAATGACTCAAAATAATTGCTTTGCGTGTTACCCGCAGTTCTATTACAGGCCCAACCAAATCCAAGCAGTAGATAACAAGATAGAACATAGAATAACAGGTTTTATCCTCAAATATTCGCTTGATTGGGATCCCGCTACACGATCATCTCGAATTAAACACTGTCACCATTACGTCATCCAAATACTTAAATAAACATCCATAAAACTGATAGCCTTCTATATAAATAAAAATCTAAGATTTTGTCTGATTTTAATTTATGTACTATTTTAAGACGAACGCCATCAAATTTGAAAATCATGCATGTGAAAAACATCTAATAAGATTTCGGTGGATTTTTATATTTGTAAGTCAATTATTCCAAGTCAGTAGTAGGCTATATGAGAATCCGAAGATACAACTAAGAGTGGTGGGTATATTTCGACATGTAAACCCATGTTCGTGGATACTGGTTTCATAGAATAAAATGTAAAGAACACCTCGTGTTTAGAATAATGATTTCAATAGTAAAACGTTATTTACATTCAGGCATTTCGAAGTTTTAACTTCCGACTTTCAGGCACCTGTTCTATGAAAACGCCGCAATAGAATTGAATACAATTTTTTGTTAATGTATTATAGGGATGAGTGTTTTTAACCTACCCTATTTTATAATTTTGTTCCATCCCCAAATGTAGGGGTTTAATTCGACGTCTAAACATATATTCTTCAATATCTTGGTTAATATTAATTTTATTGGAAATATATAAACATCGAATTGTTCTTAGAATGGTCTGAAACGTATAAAAAAAAAAAAAATTGATCCTCGCCGAATTTAAATAGAAAATCAGACAAACCTCAACCGTTTTATTTTGTATAGATATATCAGGAATACGAATATTGCCAAGGGCTATTTTATACTTTACTAAAACTTGACGGGAGTTGCATGATTTGTATGCCTAACGTATTTGCCAATAACGTTAACATTGGTTTTAAAGGGAAAGTTAAACAAATCATGTTTAAAATATTGTCTTTTTAATCTTAAAACGTTGCTTAAATTTATGATTTTCAAAATTCTGTTTTCCAAATTCCCCCAAAAAATAGACTTTATCAGTGTTCCATGAGCATGCCCCAGAGTAGATTGAGAAATTATATATATATATTTAGGGAAGGAACTTCGTTATCACGAACTATAGAATACTCATCTAGAATTTAAAAGAGAGAGGGTTTACTTGGAATAATCTTACTGAATTTCAACTGGAAACCAGTTTTATTTCAACCCAACACGGGTAGCTAATTACTTCAGACTTCATATGGATAATCCCTGAGCAGAATTTTATTATGTTTTTTTCTCTGAATTCTAGGATGATGCAACGTTTTGTAAACTCAACGATAATGAGTTGGGCAATATTCGTACAATTGCTGCTAATATCTGCTTCCCGAGGAGAACAAAAATCATTATTATTTTTTAATGTCCACTTTGAACTAATGAGACTAATTGAAAAGGGTTATCTACAGGTTATTAGAACAATAATATCGATAATTATTTTGTGATTCATGACTCAAGTTAACCCAATCTTAATATTCCAACGGGAAACCATCAATAAAGGTTTTACAACTGAAAGTCTGTACAGTTAATGTCAATTTGACGGGGTATTTAAGTTGTCGTATCTACAGGCTACACCTGCAAATTGATCTCGTGAAAAGATAAACCCGATTTTTGCGTGCAAGAGGAGGTGGGGGAGCGAAAGAGGGTCATAAGAACATTCATTGGTTTCGCATTGCATTCTGCATCAGACCATACAACTAAAAGGGCATCATGTGGAAAATTTCGTTCACACAAATATTTTCATAAATTTAGAAAATTCCACTCCACTTCCAGAGTTGTTAGATAGCCATCCCTCCGTAGCCTTCAAAAGCGGACCAGGCAAATAGCCCGTACGAATATACAAACAACAACTTTAATCTGTCCTCCAGTCTTGCCGCACTGACATGTTGTAAACTCACATTTAAACAAGGCGATGGTATTTAAGTTAGGTGGCGAAAATAAAGGGATGATCTGTGTTTAGGCTAATCTAATCTTTATATTTACCCGGGAAGCCACTTCTATGTCTACCAGCCAACGGCGGGTAACACAACTAGTTAGGAATAAAGTAATTTCCATAGTTAATTATACAATACAAAAAAAAATACCAAAAATCGGTATTAAAAATGTTTGTATAAATTGGGTTGAGCACAGTGGAAATTAAATTGTGTCTTGAGTATATCATGAATGACAAACATTTCTAAATTCAGAACGAAAAAGAGAAAAGGAATGAGAGATGAATGAGTAAGCTAGAGGTGAGGAAGGCTGTATTATGATGGAAATCATCTATTGAGGTCCTACTCATCACTTCAAATGATAATTTGTGTAATTCCTACTTTGAAATAATAATTTCCTCCCTCATTATGGAATAACTTTAATGTTAGTAGTGCAAATGCCAACAATAAAGGTTGTTGATTTTATTATCCCAATGATATGACAGAAAGAGCAATTAATTAGTTAGGCTAATTATAGAGCCTTTTGAGCAGTTTGAGATAGGTTCTTAACGGTACGACTTGAAGGAGTTGCGTGGAAATGGAAGAGATTTACATGGAGTCTCAAGTATTATCGGTTTGCCGCCATCGGCTAAGTCAGAAGATAAATCTGATCTTTATCTGCCATTGGTAGGGATTCTTAACAAGCAAGTAAATTTTCGTTCGTTAGAGTCCATCGCTCGTCGCCAGCCGAAAACAATTATCTTCATGTACAAGATCTGGTCTTATTCCTCCTGAATTTTTTAGACGGCCGCGGAAAGCCGGACAAAATAAAAGTACAAACTGAATCCTTTAATGTGAATGGAGGCTGAATAGGGGCATAAATAAAACCTCCGAAGGAATACAATGTGAGCCATGATAGCCGTCTCATTGTCTCGGCATTAACTAACTACTAGGCACTACAGTCCTAGTGGGACCTGGGTTTCTTTGACCAGTAAGTCTTGAAGGACCTACTCTGGGCCTATCAGTGAAACGTTTCTGTGGTTAGCCTGCACAAATCAGACCAATTTCTTTACAAAACATAATAAATCAGGTTCTCAGTAAAATTCGTTATACGCTGTTTTATTCCGTTCTATCTCAAGAAAAGTATTCTGCATATGAGTTTAACAATTTCTATTTCCTATTCCTACTGAGATCCACTTCTTCTGAAATTGTTAATATTTATTTCACAAATGATTTATGAATTACGACTGAGCTGTCGCTCTACTTGTGAATTTTCGTATCAATTCTCTAATAGCTACACCTTTCCCCTTAAACGATTGCCACTAAAAGAGGTTCACGACTAAGATACAACACTCCTAAATATGCAATGTCAGCATTGTTAAAGAAAGAAGATTCTGAATTATGCGAGATTAGTCTTGATGTGGACTCTGGGTAGACAAAACGAATAATTTTGCTAAAATCTAAATATTTAAATTGTTCTCATTTAGAAAACTTTACTTCAAGCAAGACGAAAGAAGTAGAAAGAACGAGGATGATAAGGGGAGTGTGTGTGTGTGTGTGTGTGTGTGTGTGTGTGTGAAAGAGAGAGAGAGAGAGAGAGAGAGAGAGAGAGAGAGAGAGAGAGAGAGAGAGAGAGAGAGAGAGAGAGAGAGAGAGAGAGAGAGAGAGAGAGAGAGAGAGAGAGAGAGAGAGAGAGAGAGAGAGAGAGACAGAGAGAGAGAGAGAGAGAGAGAGAGAGAGAGAGAGAGAGAGAGAGAGAGAGAGAGAGAGAGAGAGAGCGTGGCCCCGGGGTTATTAGCATTATTGGGCAGCCATGGCCACTATAGCTGCTACTGTGCTAGTAGTTATTCAGCCCACCTCCTTCAGTAATCACTCCCCCTCCAGGCAGGTAATCTACAGTCAACTGATTAACAGCATTAGTTAATCATTGCTGAGTGAAATATTCATTACTCCTTTAAGGGCTTCAAATATGACATATCCTTGCTAATAGTCACAAGTTCCCTCCCCCAGGCTGCATCCTTCCCATCATTTCAAACTACTTCCAATATTACCTAAATCATATTTCTATAGCACGGACGGTGGCTTTTTTTAGAGCTCTTTAAATTACCCGATTTTCAAAACCTGGAGTTACCTACACAATATCGGCAACAAATAGAAAAAACATCAACAAAATAAAAATGATAGTAAATAAAAAAGGAAAATAACTAATAATTATAAGCAACTAACCTGTTTTTGTGATTTTAGTCATTTAGGTTCATTTGATATTACTATGATTGGGAATTGGGAGAGTTGCCTACAGATTACCAACCCTATTCATTTCTTCGTCAGAAGTAAATTAATGGCGAAAAATTTAGATTTTCCATTTTGACATTCCAAGAAACCAGGTTAGGCCTGACGTCTGTATGTATCTCGCATAATTCAGGAGCGACTAACTTTAGAATGTTGAAACATCGTTTTTAGGATTGTTGTAACACCTAGTTGTGCGCGTCCTCTTATGTTTCAATTAGACTAGCGCCGAATTAGAAGTTGCAAATTGATTTTTAGCTATTGCAGATAGTGATTATTAAAATATCATCTTTTATATTTATTTTGATTTATTTATTTTTTTTTTCGCAATAAGGTCTGTAAATTATTCTTTATAACTGTTTTTGATCTTGTGAGATATCGCATGAAACTAATAAATAATGAGCAGTATAACATGTATATTTAATGTATAGGGTGTAAAATGTATTGGTGAATATATCAGAGTTCTCCGAGAATGGAAATAATGATTTTATTAGCAGATTTCCCTTAGCGGCTTTTGAAAACATTCCTCAAAAGTCCATCGATCCCGAACAAAAATTAGGTATGTTCGAAATTTATTATTTATTCATATATATAGATTTATATATTTCCCCCGTTAGCGCTCTAGCGGTCGTAATTTTTGTTTAATCGCTACCAAACTGGATATTTAAACTCTTTAGATAAAAATGAAGATCAAGTTCGTTAACGGCTGAAATAGGACTGGTGGATTTTGAAATATCAAAATATCTCCATTATTAGGGTGTGCAGAAAGTTCTAAGCCTGGTGTACTTATGATACCTCAGCTGTCAAGGTTGTTTTGGAAGGTTTTGACAACAATTTTTTTTTTGACTGGGTTACAGATGTTGGAAAAAGCGGTGGAATAAGTGCGTTGCTGTTGAGGGGGACTATATTGAAAAATAAAAATATCTAAGTTGAAATCAGGCTTAGAACTTTCTGTACACCCGGTACGTTTGGTAGAAAAACTTTATTGAAAAATTCATATAGCAAATTAAATGTTTTATTACAAGTGTTTTCACTTTCTTGACTATTAACGGAGATATTTGCTTTTTCTTTAGTTTTCGGCCTTCAGCAAACCTCACTCCCACACATGTCATATATTAACAATAAGCTGCTATAACATGTAGCTCTTTATTTAGGTTTTATTTGAAGTCTAAATATACAAAATATTGTTCTCAATGAACTTTTACTTTTTGAGAATAATGGGAGTACCTGAGGCACATGGGATATCTGTTTAGTTAACGCAGCCCCTCCATGAATTTTTAGTGACTTGATCCAGGCAGTAGTCGGGCACCACCCATTGTTGGGTTTAATAAATATAGAACTGTTTTGACAAGTTACTTTCTGTTGGAGGGACTTGTGATGTATTACCCCATGTGGAGCAGGGATAATCCAGCCCATTTACTCTGAACGAATAAAGCCCAGTAACAAGTTTAACACATGGCGCAGGGTGAGTTTACCCATGGGTAGGTTGGGTTTACCCTCTGAGGGGTGTCTTGTCGGTGGGAAGGGAGACCACTTCAAGCAGGCTTACCCCAGGGTAGCAGGGATTAGGTCCAGGGGGTAGAGTGCTTCGGGTAAATTTATCTTTGATCGACCTAACCGTTAGAGTCTCTAGGGGTAAAATTCACACCCTCCACTCCATTTCCCATTAACATAAAGGGTGACACGTTTTTTCGCTGTTATTGTGTCAAGCATGCAGTGCATTATGTAAACATGTCATGACTAAATGTACTTTTAAAGGACTTAATTTACATTTGGGGCTCACGATGGGCATGTGAGTTAAAGTCTTGGCCTTAATCTCATATGGTGAACCTAGAGTGGCGAGTTCGATTCCCGCCTGGCCAAGTAGGAATTTATTTAGCGATGAACTCATTAAATAAAATCCCACTCCGGCTAGAACAGGGTGACATAAATTATAAGAAATATTTCCTTCATATTTCTTATTTATGTTTTTCGAAAAAAATAAAAAATAAGGACAACTAATCTTACTCAACTTTACTAGATAAAATATGATGTATTCGCATTACATTTTCATTTCATTATTGTTAATTTATATTTTGTTTATTTTTTGGTTTTTTAATAAGTTTTGTTATTGATTATTGTTCCCCCTACTGCAAATACTTTTATCGTATATTTCATTCATCTAATTATTTTATTTATATTTTATTTAATTATATTTACTTGTTAAGTGAATTTAATATTTACATAGCATTTTTATATAGAACAACTAATTTGTATTTTATGAAAAATAATCATTGTAATTTACCCACTTCACGATAGGCAGTATCGAAAGATGGGGCGTACAAGTGGTGGGAATTATATATACTCCCTCATTTCAGGGATACTGAGCTGAAGGTAAAAAAGGGAGCAGGTGTGCGAGAATTCAACACTTATGTCCGATCAATCCAAAATTACAATGATGGTCCAATAATAATAACCGATTAAAATAATGTCTAACTCCTTCAGAAATATTAATTTAACCGGGTGCTGAATAGGGTTCTATCGGGTGCAAAGTCAGACCACCGATATCCACATTCATTTTAATATCGTCGATATCGCGTTGATTATACCACCACTGATATCGTGATAAAAATTAGACAACCAATATGGTGACCATTTTAACTTCAACGATATCGGGTTTATTATAACATCGCCGGTATCGAGCTCATTATAAAACTACCAATTCAAAGTCAGCCCGCCGAAATCGGGTTGGAATCAGCCCACCGATATCGCGGCAATTATAATATCACCGGTATCGGGTTCAAAGTAACACTGTTGATATCGCGTTCAATATAACATTACCAATTTCGGATTTAAAGTCAACCCACCAATTTTGTCAAACAGCCGATATCGAGCCTAAAGTTAGTTCACTAATTTCGTGTCCATAGTCACCTCTCAGACACAGCGTCACAGCCAATATCGTGTTCGTAGTAACACAGCCTAATCTTGTACATAGTAATAAACATATATCGCGTTCATATTCACACAGCCTATATCGCATTCCCAGCCAAGCAGCCTATATTGCGTTCATAGTACACAGCCTATATCGTGTTCATAGTCAAGTCACACAGCCTATATCGCATTCCCAGCCAAGCAGCCTATATTGCGTTCATAGTACACAGCCTATATCGTGTTCATAGTCAAGTCACACAGCCTATATCGTGTTCATAGTCATAGAACATATATCGCGTTCATATTCACACAGCCTATATCGCATTCCTAGCCAGAGAGCCTATATTGCGTTTTTAGTCACACAGCCTATATCATGTTCATAGTCAAGTCACACAGCCTACATCGCATCCCTAGACAGAGAGCCTTTATTGCGTCATAGTACACAGCCTATATCGTGTTCATAGTCACACAGCCTAATCGTGTACATAGTCATAGAACATATATCGCGTTTTTAGTCACACAGCCTATATCGCATTCCCAGCCAGGCAGCCTATATTGCGTTCATAGTACACAGCCTATATCGTGTTCATAGTCAAGTCACACAGCCTATATCGCATTCCTAGCCAGACAGCCTATATTGCGTTCATAGTACACAACCTATATTGTGTTCATAGTCGTCATACAGCCTATATAGCATTCCTAGCCAGACAGCCTATATTGCGTTCATAGTACACAGCCTATATCGTGTTCATAGTCAAGTCACACATCCTATATCGCATTCCTAGCCAGACAGCCTATATTGCGTTCATAGTACACAGCCTATATCGTGGTCATAGTCAACTCACACAGCGTATATCACGTTCTAGTCACAGCATATATCGCATTCCTAACCAGATTGTCTATATCGCGTTCATAGTAACACAGTTTAATCGTGTACATAGTCACACAACCTATATTGCGTTCATAGTCACACAGCTGTTCATAGTCACAGCCTACATTGAGTTCATAGTCAGCCACACAGCCTATATCGAGTTCGTTGGCAGTCATACAGCCTATATCGCGTACATAATCACACAGCCAATAACGTGTCCATAATCACACAGCCTATATCGAGTTCGTTGGCAGTCATACAGCCTAAATCGCGTACATAATCACACAGCCAATAACGTGTCCATAATCACACAGCCTATATCGAGTTCGTTGGCAGTCACACAGCCTATATCGAGTTCCTAGTCAGTCACACAGCCTATATCGAGTTCGTAGTCAGCCACACAGCCTATATCGATAGTCAGCCACATAGTCACACAGCCTATATCGCGTACATAGTCAGCCACACAGCCTATATCGAGTTCGTTGGCAGTCACACAGCCTATATCGCGTACATAGTCAGCCACACAGCCTATATCGTTGGCAGTCACACAGCCTATATCGCGTACATAGTCACCACAGCCTATATCGAGTTCGTTGGCAGTCACACAGCCTATATCGCGTACATAGTCAGCCACACAGCCTATATCGAGTTCGTTGGCAGTCATACAGCCTATATCGCGTACATAATCACACAGCCAATATCGAGTTCGTTGGCAGTCATACAGCCTATATCGCGTTCCTAGTCAGTCACACAGCCTATATCGAGTTCCTAGTCATTCACACAGCCTATATCGAGTTCGTAGTCAGCCACACAGCCTATATCGAGTTCGTTGGCAGTCACACAGCCTATATCGAGTTCCTAGTCAGTCACACAGCCTATATCGAGTTCCTAGTCAGTCACACAGCCTATATCGAGTTCGTAGTCAGCCACACAGCCTATATCGAGTTCGTTGGCAGTCACACAGCCTAAATCGCGTACATAGTCAGTCACACAGCCTATATCGAGTTCCTAGTCAGTCACACAGCCTATATCGAGTTCGTAGTCAGCCACACAGCCTATATCGAGTTCGTTGGCAGTCACACAGCCTAAATCGCGTACATAATCACACAGCCAATAACGTGTCCATAATCACACAGCCTATATCGAGTTCGTAGTCAGTCACACAGCCTACATTTCGTTCAGAGTCACACGACATATTTAAGTTTCTTAGACAGATTACTAAAACAAATCACACATAACTCACCATTCACCGTAAGCCAATTCCTCTATGTCATATATCCAACTCACCTGCAACAACAAAAACAAAGATTAATTTAATGAAATAAAACTTATCTGAAGCTATATTATATAATTGAGTGCGAGCGCGCGTGCATATATATATATATATATATATATATATATATATATATATATGTGTGTGTGTGTGTGTGTGTGTGTGTGTGTGTGCGCGCGCGCGCTTGTCTTCTCCTTCATATCCACACATATTACACTTATATCTGTTAATATATTTCAACACTTCGAATGAATACTTACATTTTTGCATTATTATAATATGATTTTGTTCATACATTTTATTAAATTAAGCCAAAAAAAAAAATACACATACTGACAACTACTAACTTATTCTTAAATATCCATCCTCTTCCTTACATTTATTAAATATTAGTAAGATATCTAATAATAGTAAATTACCGATGAAGGCTTCATTTTCATAAAGTCTTATTAAGAACTGGGGTAATTTTGATGGAGTACATTGATGGTCGTGATGTAATCCAGCTGCAATTGCTTAATGGTACCTGTAAAACTATAATCCTAACTTTTCTGGCCTCTGCATGACGGACTTTTTTTGCTACTATGGCTAATTGGGACCGGTTATCTACTGGCTACTATTGGTTTCAAGGCATGGTGGTACTAAGGACTTTATTTAATGAGTTCGTCACTAAATATATTCTTATATGCCCAGGCGGGAATCGAACTCGCCACTCTAGGTCTATCATGTGAGATTAAGGCTTTAACGCTTTGACTAACTCGGCTAACCTGAGCCCCGTTCATGAAAACATAGTAGGCGCTAAATTCTTATAAGTCTATACTCATCTAAATATTCTAAAACGGGCCAGGAAATATCTTTGTGATCGTGTGTATTTTTTTCTGTGGCGCCATTTAGACATTTTCAAAATTTCAATATAAACTATTTGCTTAAGTGATTAGGAACATTGCTAGACGGAGCAGATATGGCTATGAAGTAGTGGGGCTAGATGTGAAAACATTATAATGGATGGGCTATGTTGGCAACAGGTTGTACGAAAACTAAAATCTGTGTGAGAGATAGAGAGCTGGCTGAATATGGAGTAGAGGGAGGGAGCAGGTATGAAGCAACTTACCTGCTGATTTAGCGCAAATAAGATGGCTATCAGGAAGGTATTCCTTTACCCGCCGGTGTAAGTGATCCATTACCATATCCACTTAAACGTTCTTGTCCGACATAAATCAAAAGGGAGGGTGCGATGAATTCCCAGCTGAGTGTTGCCGAGACATTTCTAAGCTCAGCCCGACTTATCTCGGCGACACAAAGGCAAATATAAAGTCCGTGGCTGGCTATTTTACATCCCCGTGCACAAATCGCTGCAGTCCAACAGCTGATCCCATCTCCGTCTGCAGTGTAGGTGTAAGCAGCTTCTATGCACTCCAGGGGAAAATGCATACAAAATGAATGCAATAATATCCATATCTAAAGATTGAAATGCAATTGTTTGCTGGCTCCGTGGCGCACTTGTCACGATAATGATCTCTTAATGTCCAAGCTTACATTTCAACGCCTCATACAGCTCAGGTATTTCATAATTTCTTCATATTGCTCTGTTGTAGTTGCATCTTCCAAGTCATGACTATCGAGATACTCTTCTGCTACTGCTAAGGGCAGATAATTTTAGCAGATTTTCCTTAAGGGACATCAGCTATTGAGGCCGTACTCACGACACAATTTCTGAGAAATTTCCTCAAATGTCCATCGATCCTACCCCGGAGAAGACGAAAATGAGGTCCGTTGAAACCTATATATATATATATATATATATATATATATATATGTGTGTGTGTGTGTGTGTGTGTGTGTGTGTGTGGTCTTTCAAGAAGAATGAACCGATTTCATTAAGCTATATCTTATCAACAGACAGTAACACAAGATTGCAATAAAGACACATATATTTAAACGGTGTTGAAGTTTTGTTTCCTCTCACAAATATTCAATATGTCCACCACGTGTTCTGCTGCGATGCTGGTGTAAAACACCATAAAGCTTTGAAATCAGTTCATTCTTTTTTAATTATCCGTCTGTTAATGCTCTAGCGGTCGCAATTATTGCTTGATCATTGCGAAACTCGATATTTAAACGTTTTATGCAAAAATGAAGATGAAGTTGACGGGTAAAATCTGAAAATTGGGTTTAGAGAAGGAGAATTCTGAAAATTCGTAATATCTCTGTTATTATTGGTCGGGTCGAAAAATTGTATAGAACCAATCTTATTGCAAATGTAATGTTCTTAAAATATTGTTATGTACGTTTTTTCTCTCTCTTATTATTATAGATTAGATTATTAGCTTTAGTTTTTGGCCTTGAGTAAACACCCACTCCTACTCGTGTCATATTAACAATAAGCTGATATATTATGAAGTACTTTATTTGAGCCCTAAGAAACCTAATATTGTTCTCGTTGAACTTTTACGTTTTGAGAGAAAGGCAAATATGTGACGCACGTGGGAAATCTGCTTAGTTAGCGCATCCCCTGCGTGACGGCCTTTTTCAGAAGATTCATTTTGGGAATCTAGGTTACTAGTAATATGAGCCAAAATGCCTAAAGATTTGCTCAAAGAACTAAACGGCTTGTAACTTCACATATTCATTATAGCCAAAAGCGAAATATTTCCCAATCAAAGAAATTAATATTTTTTAAAAAAATATTCTACATTTCTTTTATTGCCTCTCATTATAATATTCTGTGGGGCATTTGCTAATTAAATAGTCATGAATAGTACCTTTACCTTTGGCATCACAAAAAACTTGTAAAATCTCTTTGTCAAAAGCTATAAAACAAATATATCGACTATTTAATGAGTAGGGCATAATATATATGTCGACTAAAACCTTTCATTAATATGTGGAGCTTAATGAATATTCATAAAAACATATTTTTTACTTTCTCCGACATTATATGCACAAAGGTGACATATAACTAATCAAGAACTCTATAGGCCATTCTTCTTATCTTTAATTAAGCTTAGATAATAATAAGTTGACAATAATTCACTGAATAGACACTGGTATAGCCGGTGAGAGCTATCAAAGAAATAACTTGGTCTGGTGATAGAGATTATTTGTGTTTGAAATATACTTAAAGCTGTTGTATGCAATTCCCTAATCTTACATGCACCAGCTTAGGGATAAATCCTTATCAGTGAAATATTGATAATAATAGTGATTCCAAATAGCGTGCAGTCTGGCAGAACGGACTGGAGATGTATCAGAAGGAAACTCAATCAATTTATTTCAACGTGCGAAGCTATACTGAAGAAAAGGGTGCATTCTTTATTTATTTATATATTTCGAAGTTTCCATACAAATTGGGTAATGAAATAGTCGATATCCACACAAGAAGTGTCTCCAAAAGTAAGAAAGAGACAGTTTACAATAATTTTACTCCAAAAGTGTTAAAATCTTTACTAATAGAAACAAGTATTAATTTTTGGCAATAGCGGTGGAATTAAACATACAAAGGATTATATTTAAAATTATATATCCCCGTTATAAAGACCAATATCTCAATATCCGAACATACATTTTTTCTAACACAATTTCTGGACAAGGAAATACAAAACTCTTACTTATACAGATTCAAACTTACTGACTCAATTACTTGTAAATTACACAAATACAAGATGATTTATGAATGTAGACTGATTAAAGACGTAGAAAGTGAGTTAACGACTAATATTCCCAAATGGCTTACAAGTCCCGATATTTTATTTTCAAAACACTTAAATTTATTTTAAAAATAGCCAGTGATATCCTGAAGCTGAGAACGGAAACGATAATATAATATTAAAATTATGTACTTTTTTATTATTTACTTTAATTGTACTCGTAATTATTTAATGGTTTTTAGGTTTTAAAGTTAACTTTTAATATGTAATATATTATTATATAAAAATTGTTACAAACTTTGACAAAATGCACATATAATGCATATATACTTGGGACTTGCAGAAAAATAAATCCCTCCACATAGTGCTATTAGGTAGAGGAAATAAGTTAAAAAGCTTCCATACAATGGCGATATTGATCGAACCAAAAACCAACATGCAACAAAATACTATAAAAATGAAGTAAAAAAAGAAAACAAAAAAGAGCAACAAAATAAAAAAAAAACATTCATTGAAGACATTCTACTGCAATTTATAGAATTCCATTTTTGAAAAATATTAATCCAGAACCGCATCTAATTCTCTCCGGCCATTAAATGTTAAAAAATAATATAATGAGTACTTGAATTGGATGGGATAATCACTCTCCACTGGCTGTAGTTGCACGAAGTGGACGTTGATTTAAAAAAAAATGCTAATGATCTCTGAACAACGTGGTAGAAGAGGTGAAAGAAAAGAAACACAAAATTCCATGTACGTTAGTCAACTTGCAAGGAGGTAGAGGTAATGCTGGAAATATTTACGGGACAATGTCTATGGGAGTCATCATGGTGGAAGTAGGCTTCTACCTCGCTGGAATGTTGAAGGTTTGGCTCATTAAAAAGGGATTTACGAAAGCCATCGCCTCCAGAGTAACTAGAGTGATTAGAGTAAAAAAAAAAGAGATAGAAGTAGAGAGGGCTAGCAACTCTTTCCTTCAACGATATAACAAAGCAGGCGGGCCCATCAACGGACAGGATTAGTTGCGCAGAATCAAGGCTCAGAATGGAGGACATATGCCTCCAACGATGTAAAAAGACCCATCATCGGAAAGGATTATTTGCGCAGAATCAGGGCTCAGCACGAAAGACAACTTCCTTCAACGATGTAACAGAGCAGGCTGACCCATCATCGGGCAGGACTAGTGGAGCAGAATCATGGCTCAGCACGAAGGACATCTTCCTTCAACGATGTAACAGAGCAGGCTGACCCATCATCGGGCAGGACTAGTGGAGCAGAATCATGGCTCAGCACGAAGGACATCTTCCTTCAACGATGTAACAGAGCAGGCTGACCCAGTATCGGGCAGGACTAGTGGAGCAGAATCATGGCTCAGCAGGAAGGACATCTTCCTTCAACGATGTAACAGAGCAGGCTGACCCATCATCGGGCAGGACTAGTGGAGCAGAATCATGGCTCAGCACGAAGGACATCTTCCTTCAACGATGTAACAGAGCAGGCTGACCCATCATCGGGCAGGACTAGTGGAGCAGAATCAGGGCTCAGCACGAAAGACAACTTCCTTCAACGATGTAACAGAGCAGGCTGGCCCATCATCGGAGAGGATTAGTGGAGCAAAATCATGGCTCAGGAGGAAGGACATATGCCTCCAACGATGTAAAAAGCAGGCTGACCCATCATCGGGCAGGACTAGTGGAGCAGAATCATGGCTCAGCACGAAGGACATCTTCCTTCAACGATGTAACAGAGCAGGCTGACCCATCATCGGGCAGGATTAGTGGAGCAGAATCATGGCTCAGCAGGAAGGACATCTTCCTTCAACGATGTAACAGAGCAGGCTGACCCATCATCGGGCAGGATTAGTGGAGCAGAATCATGGCTCAGCACGAAGGACATCTTCCTTCAACGATGTAACAGAGCAGGCTGACCCATCATCGGGCAGGACTAGTGGAGCAGAATCATGGCTCAGCACGAAGGACATCTTCCTTCAACGATGTAACAGAGCAGGTTGACCCATCATCGGGTAGGACTAGTGGAGCAGAATCATGGCTCAGCACGAAGGACATCTTCCTTCAACGATGTAACAGACCCATCATCGGGCAGGATTAGTCGAGCAGAATCATGGCTCAGGAGGAAGGACATCTTCCTTCAACGATTAACAGAGCAGGGGGCCCATCATCGGACAGGATTAGTCGGGCAGAATTAGAGATCAGCTCGAAGGACATCTTCCTTCAACCATGTTACACGACCCATCATTGGATAGGATTAGTGGTGCAGAAACAATACTCAGCATAAAGGACATATTCCTTCATCGATCTAACAGAGCAGGTTGACCCACCATCGGTCGGGATTAGTGGTACAGAATCAAGGCTCAGCACGAAGGACATCTTCCTTCAATGATTTAACAGAACAGGCTGACTCATCATCGGCCAGAATTCTTTGCGCAGAATCAATGCTCAGGAAGGACATCTTCTTTCAACAGGTGGACACAACATCGGACATATTTAGTGGAGCAGAATCATGGCTCAGCACGAAGGACATCGTCCTCATTTTATGCTAAATTCACGAACATAGCTCATTATTTCACATTCATGTATTAAATGCTGAGATTGTTCAGAAATCACTTTGACCAAGTGCATTCGGACTTATTATAGTCGAGAAATAACAGAAGAAGTTCTTCAATTCTGGGATTAATTTAATGTAGTTGGATCGACGCTAATTATATCGAATGTTGGTTGGCCCATTACTAATAGGGATTTTAGGATAAGCTGAATAGATTCCGAGGTGAATGATAATAACTCAATGGAATTGAAATATGTTTTGCATACAACTTAAGGGTTTTATATACATACAGAGTTTTAGATCTAATTAATAGTAGTAAACATCAAGATATTCCACTTCATAGTTAATTGAAGCTTTAACATTTACTATATGCCATTAATGTTAAATAAATGTATTAGTTTTACTTGGTAAAAAGGGTAAATATAATGATTTCACTCTTATAAATACATTTTGATAATATGGACATCTTGCAGCTTCCTTTCCTATGTATTTAGGCCGGCTGTGCTAACATTTACGCCCGGAGGCTTGGGGCTCAGAGACAAGCCTCATCACAAAAAATATAATAGGAAAGAAATATCAACATTGCGCTAACAGTCCATGGACGATCAAGGCCTGCCACACGCCATTGATGGAAGGTGAAATGGTGAACAACCTTGTAGTATCATGGTAACATTAAACTCCAAACTAAATTCTTTAGTCAAGTAGCTACGTCATTGCGTCTTGGGGCTGAAGGGAACGCATAAAAGTCCAACATTCCAGTTCCCAACAGCAACTAACTGTAAACACAAACTGGGGTTTCTTTGAGTATTACGTTATTGTATCCCTTTAATGATGTAAGTAAGATTTGGTGTTAGTTAGCCTCGTTTATTAAGAACCGAGCAATTGTAAATAGATTTGTCCCAGACTGCTGTGTGGATCAGTCCAAGAGGTGGCCCTCTTTTTATCTGATTGGGATCGGTGGAGGGGGTCGATGTAATGGACCAGTGCTTTTAGCCCCACCTCACTCTCAAATATCTCTTTATCCAAAACTCTTACATCCAACCTTATCACCCTCTCTCTCTCTCTCTCTCTCTCTCTCTCTCTCTCTCTCTCTCTCTCACTCACTCTCTCTCCTTCTCTCTCTCCGTCAAGGCCTTCTTCACTATAGATAACAGACAATCGTTATGTTTGAAAAGAACCCTAAAAAAAGGTAGAGGAAACACTAAAGTTTTCCACCGGCCCGAACAGACTTAGGAAGAGATGATATTGGTTTGGGCTTTGTGAGGAGAGGGGTAACCGATATATCTCTACACTCCTGAGTCTTCTTTTCTCTGAAATATGCTTACGATAATGCAAAATCCATTAAACCACATCCTTAGTTCATCATTAAGAAAATCATCCTACAAGCGAAACCATCCTGGCCAAGGCCGTACGCAATAAGCAACGAGCCAGGTAGGTCTTGAGAGGCTCATTACCGGTTATGAAAATGCCAGATAAAGAAAATCAGTAGCCGGTAAAGCTGATTACTGTGAAGCATAGTCGCCATTTTCACGGCATTTAATCATTGAAATCAGGGTGATTAGACCGTGAAAACATCTCATCTCCTCGAGCTGCCGAGCACGTAATGCAACACTTGCTCAGCATTGTTTAGCTCAGGCATTTATGAATAATTCCTACATGAAGACATTCCTTGCTCAAGTATTGAAACAGATTGCAATCATTCAGTAAAGGATGCCCTTTAAGCAAATAATACTATAAGCATTATGACATTGAAAACTTGTTGCTATTTGATACACGATTTCATCGTTGTAGGTATTTTCGGAATTAGAGTGTTGGCAGATTCCTCTTAAAGGGAATTGCTATTGAGGCATACTATGATCATTTTCTTGAAATATCCATCGATCATACCCAGTAATTATCACATTAACTTGTTGGTAAGTCTTGTCTTTGAGGAAGATGTTTCACCTAATTTGCCATTCATCAACTTGGTATCATCTGTCTTGTTTTGCTCTCAGTTGGGAAAATAGTCTGTATTTCCTGAGAATCATTTTCGCTGTACGTTTTTCATCAGTTAGAATGGTAGATTTTCTATCAGTAACTTTAGACATATCTATCCGAGTATTTTTCATTGGTATCTCTGGAATATGCTCGATAATAGAGAAACTGAACGATCAGGATCCATAAAAGGCCTTGTCCTTTACTATTGTTTTAATTTATCAACTTTCAGAGACAGCGCTCCATCGTCAGTGCCTGATTAGAGCAGCGTAGCCTAGACAACCACTGTCTTTTTATTGATCCTAAGTTTCCATTGGACTGGTTTTTTCTACAGAAATTTGGAAGAGAGTATTTCATATCACCGTCAGCGTCTCATTCTAAAATCGTCTTAGTTACGGAGCACCTGCACGGTGAATACTTTTATAGTGTATTATCAATTAGTAATCTTGCTGAATACCATTAAGTTTTCAAACATTATTTGTGGATGGCCTTCTGTAAATGTATCCACTATTCACAATTTATCAAATTCCTCACGTTCCTTGGACTGTAAAGTACCACTTTCAAAAATCTACAATTGCATACTCTCCAGAGGTTCATGAAATTATAGTTTTTGAAAGTATGACACTATTCAGGTAGTTGAAAACTTCAAAAAAGTTGTCAATGCTATTTTTATACCATGAGAACTTGTTCTCTATAGGTGATACTATGAAAAATACTTTTCACCCCTAATAAAGAAAAACCTTGTCTTGTTTTTGAGACGATATCCAGAACGATAACCCTAAATACAAGGGTGCGCACGACTCTTTGATACGACGGCTGCATGGCTGATTTGAAAGATTGTGATCACGAGATAGTATTCTATCATTGGCACGTGTTTCTATCGCGACGAATGTTGAATGCATAAAATTCTGGCGATTCTTAATATAGTCTCGTTGGCTATTTGCCAATAATACAGTCCCAACAACTTCACTCACGATAAGCACAACTATAGTTTTCGTCAGAGAATATAAAATCGCGAACAAGTCTAAGATACCACAGTACGTGAGGAAGTAATCATCCAAATGTCAACATTGAAATACTGGCACAAAAGTAATTATTTGGGAGTGGATTAAAAGTCTCTGCTGACAACCCGACAACAAGGGAATGACTCTCTAATTCAACATAGAATAACCGATCCACAGCTGTATCTTGCAGAACCCTGCAGATGACTTAGCCCCGTCGAAGCTGCTGCAGAGGCTGGGGAGACGGTAACTGAGTTCCATGTCTCCACTAATGACCCATCGTCAGACACTGGCAGAATAACCATTGCACAGCTGTAACTTGCAGAACCCTGCAGATGACTTAGCCCCGTCGAAGCTGCTGCAGAGGCTGGCGAGACGGTAGCTGAGTTCCATGCCTCCACTAATGACCCATCGTCAGACACTGGCAGAATAACCATTGCACAGCTGTAACTTGCAGAACCCTGCAGATGACTTAGGCCCGTCGAAGCTGCTGCAGAGGCTGGCGAGACGGTAGCTGAGTTCCATGCCACCACTAGTGAACCATCACCAGACACTGGCAGAATAACCATTGCACAGCTGTAACTTGCAGAACCCTGCAGATGACTTAGGCCCGTCGAAGCTGCTGCAGAGGCTGGCGAGACGGTAGCTGAGTTCCATGCCTCCACTAATGACCCATCGTCAGACACTGGCAGAATAACCATTCCACAGCTGTAACTCGCAGAACCCTGCAGATGACTTAGCCCCGTCGAAGCTGCTGCAGAGGCTGGCGAGACGGTAGCTGAGTTCCATGCCTCCACTAATGACCCATCGTCAGACACTGGCAGAATAACCATTGCACAGCTGTAACTTGCAGAACCCTGCAGATGACTTAGCCCCGTCGAAGCTGCTGCAGAGGCTGGCGAGACGGTAGCTGAGTTCCATGCCTCCACTAATGACCTCGGGTATAGAGCTGCCCGGATGACTCCTGACTTATGGCCAGGCATTTATCTACTGTTCCTCTGCTTCTCTCTCTCCTCACGGCAATATTAACTCCTTTATTACCCGTCCCTTTATTTATTTATTTCTTGCAGCCTTTTTTATTTTTTTATCATTCATTTTTCCTTCCAACTTATATTAACTAATATGCGGTCATTGGCTCGCCAACCGAATATTCTTCAATATTATATCAAAAGAGAAAAAAACAGAGGAATAAATTGTTCACGCGAACACAAAGGAACGAGAATATTTTATGAAACACATATACAACCTTCCCATAGTTTGTATTTTAGGAAGGATTGAGTTTTTTATGATAGATATATTTTTTCAACAATAAAAACAATATGTTGATTAAAAAAATCATATGAAACAGATGTTTTGTTGTTATGCCGACTTGATGATAGGTGCTATGATGAACTATTTGCCAGTGCCTGCTGTAATTTATACGTTGACATATGTAATTAAAGAAAATAATGGCGTAGGATTGCCATCCATGAGTTGTTTTATACAAATACAAATGGAAAGCTAATCAGCTGAGTAGGTAGGTAAAGGTGGTAAGCTATAGATTACCCGTCCAAATTAGCCTCCGTAGCACAAAGTGGACAAGATCAATAATCATTTTTTATGGGAGAAGTTATACGGTTATTTGTAGTTTTTAATTTCCGATTTAATTTGAACATGAAAAATTTTATCAAGGTGTGGGAAATTTCACTGAAAGTAAGATATTAATTTTATCAGTCTTTAAATTTGCTGCATACATATATAGAAATTTATAGGCAAATCGTATTTTGCCGTAAGATATACCTTTTATCGGATGCCGTTTTTTTATTAAAAAACTAAAGGTTATTGTTTTTGACTTCCGTCCAATAAATTATAGATTTTGCTAAAAGAGAAAGCACTATCTATAAAACTTCTGTTAAGGGCCTTGTACTTTCCCATGAATAGCACTTCTGCAGTAAATAATCAGAGGTTTACACATTGGCAATAATTCCCATTAATACACCTCACTTTCATTTTAAAGGTTAAGAGAAATGTTATTTTTGCGTTGGATAAGTGAGGTTTCAAGAAAAACCTCATCAGTTTTCATTTGAAACATCCATTACGATGAAATAGGAAAAGTAGAAATTAAAATATGACTCGTAATTTCAATGAAATCCGTTTTCTAAACCTTTTAAATCAGCTCTGTGAGATATTTATAGAGATTAGCAGGTTGTTACACAGGCTGTACAGGATGTGAGGAAAACATTAATATCGCAAAAATGGTAGTGATTTGTGTATTATCCTGTCAACAAATTTATAACTAGTTATATAATTATACCCGTTGATGGAGTACATGCTGAAGTAGTGTATTCGCAGAGAAATTGACCCTAAGAGTGACCCAACACAATGTGAGAATTAATTTTTCTTTGATTTGACTACGTGTACACAATATCGGCGAGTTGGAAGTGAATATCGAAGCGTTAAATACAACATGTTGCCCAGCTATAGTTTACTATAATAATAATGTATGTTTATTTGAAACATTGACTAAATAAATTCCAAATTTACCAATTTAATTAAATAATAAAAGAAATAAAAAAGAAAAAAAATCCTAAACATATATAAAAATGAGAGTGTCAAATAGTCGGTTGAGTTCTTGTTTTTCTACTCACAGATTAAATGATTGTAATTGATAATTAAGTTAATCAGTATTATTCAAATGATTTTTCAGTTACAACTTCTAATAAATACATTGGCTATTACAATATATCGAAATAATCTAATTACTGGCAAATAATTTTTGTCAATGAATAATAATATATATTCATCGTGGCTTAATTTTGAAGAACTAAGGAAATGCTTTCTGAATTCTTCAAGTACTGGGCAAACAGCTATAAAATGGAATTTGCTCTCCAACTCATTGATATAGATTTTCAGTTTTACATAAAGAGCAATTCAAATTCAGAATTTCTCTTCTTGCTTTCATTATCAGGCTTCTGAAGTTTAAACAGTTCTTGTTATTCAGAAAACTATAAATGTTGTTTACTGTAACATACGAAATTAAAATAGTAAATCAGTATTCAGTTTTTCCCATCTTGCTAAATGTGTGTCCCAGAGTTTCGATACGGGAGGACAACTGAGAACCAACTGTTCATTTAACTACTGGCGGAAATTCGAGGTGCTTCTGGGCTCCTCATACTTCTTTGTAAAAAAATAAATTTTGATCAGAATGTAAAATTGCACGAGTTTATTCCAATACTTCTAATAATCACAGGAGTGAATTGATAGACATCTTGGAGTCTTTTTGAATACCAACGTCTGTTAAAGCTTATATTTATGGTTGATCAATAAAGAACTCAAATGCTAATTGGTATAAAATGACTCAAATACAAGAAATAAACTCTGCTTGGAATATTTTTTGTTGTTTCACATTTTTAATGACTTAATGACTTTGGACTTCCAATAACCGAATCTCAGTAATGATTGAAAATTTCTTGTAGAAGGTTTTTGTATTTGTATAAAGGAATGCAATTTAACATGGTGTACTGTAGTGTATGTCTTCAAAAAGAATTGCTGAACCAAAGACATTTTCGCTGTTCAAGGGAGTATTTAGTGCTTAAGTTAATCCAATTTTAATATGTCGATGTGAAAGCATAGAGATTTGGAGGCACCAACGAGGCATAACACATCTAGATTGCCATAAAACCCCAAACGCGTACAAAACCCATAAATATATGTTATAAGGATTATTTAGGCTTAGACATTGGTTGTGTTTACTTCCGTGTTGCTGAATCGCCTTAAAGATAAGCCTGTCTAATTGTTGCAGGATAACAGCTGCTTAATGGAGACTCGGCTTAGCGTAGTCAGCTTGCTTACTTGCCTCTGATAAATACTTTAATACCAGACCTATGGTATTGTTTAACAATGACTCTGTTTCAGAGTATTTCCTTTAGGGGATAACACTCTTGTGATGACCGAAGGCAAGAACCTTACCCATATTATTAGCAGATTTCCCTTAAGGGAAATCAGCTATTGAGGTCGTACTCATAACGCGATTTTCGAAAATTTTCTTCAAATGTCCATCGACCCTACCCGGGAGATGACGAAAATGAGGTCCGTTCAAAATTATATATATATATATATATATATATATATATATATATATATATATATATATATATATTTGGCTGTTAACGCTCTAGCGGTCGCAATTTTTGTTTGATCGTTGCCAAACTCGATATTTAAACGTTTTATGGAAAAAGACAGATCAAGTTCGTTATTGGCTGAAATCGGACCAGTGGGAGGGGTGTTCAGAGGGGGGATTTTCAAAAATTCCAAATATCTCCGTTACTATACGTCGGATCAAAACATTGTATAAAACCAATCTTATTGTAAATTAAATTTACTATAAATATTGTTCTATACATTTATTCTCTATCTTGAATATTAACCGAGATATTTGCATTTTTATTAATTGTGGGCCGATAACGGATGACTAGTTTCCCGCCAAAAGCTAGTTCGGCCCTTTGCCGTAACTGTTCGGCTGTCGTATGGAGGTTTGTCTATTGTATAACTTCACGTGGGAAACCGGCTTATTTTACGCAGCCCCTGCGGGACGGACTTTTAGCAGATTTCCCCTTAGGGAAATCAGCTATTGAGGTCGTACTCATGACGCGATTTTCGAAGAGCTCTGGTGGCCGTTTCCAGAACTATTCGTCCCTCGTGAATAGGTTTAGAGATCCCTTCCTACTACAGCTGTTATTAGGCGGATTTCTCTATTGTATAACTTCACGTGGGAAACCGGCTTATTTTACGCAGCCCCTGCGTGACGGACTTTTTTATAATTGTACATGTTTGCCATGAAGACCGTGTTCAACTTAAATGGCATTTGACTAGTAATTTTTTCTTGTCTTCTTTATCACTTCATTGCAGAGGTCACGAGAACTTCAGACAGAGTTCGTGTTTCCTCTGCTCAGATCATATTTCCCCCAATTATTTCCAATTTTGTACTGCAAATATTGCATCCATAGTTTCGCTTCTAAATTTGTCCTTATTATTTATCCTTCCCAACTGATTCCTATTTGTTTTAGCCTTTCTTCTATTTATTGAAGCAAGTTGGTTTCTTTGACGAAATTGTTTACAAAATCTATGATAGTCTTTAGAGTCTGCTATTATTATGTTTTGTATAATATAATCCTTTGGTTGGTCTCTTCATCACTATCTGTATATTGCTCTAAAAATTGTTTTGGTGATTTTGGAAATTCAAAAAAGCCTCAGTTTAATGAATCGAATCGAAAAATTGCAAATAACCAATAATATTGCAAATTTAATTACTTATTTATGTATGTATTCCTACTATATACGTTATCTTGAATATTAACAGAGATATTTTATTTTTTTTTTTTAATTTTTAGATTTCAGTAAACCCTGACTCCTACTCACGCCAATTTAACTAAGTTCTTATAACACGAACCATTTTATTCGAAGATTATAGGTTAGGTAGATTTTCTATGTGAAGTACATGCAAGTTCGTTGTCTTGACGTAATCAATTACGATTTTATGTCCTTAACGAGAACGATTATTTGTTGTATACTAAACCAGATATTTAATCGTGTCATTG
>CM032230.1:17302500-17410000 GCA_019009955.1 Riptortus pedestris | reverse complement strand
GGGAAATCTGCTTAGTTTACGCAGCCCCTGCGTGACGGACGTTTTTTGTTTTCTTTATTGTCATATTATTGTTGATCTCAAGAACTTGGATTTGATTATTTATTAAAAAAAACAGAATTATTTGTTTATTTAATTTGTACAAGATGTAAATCTTTAACAAATAAATATATATTCTATTCTATTCATGAACCTCTTTATTCTAAGCTTAAGTACCGAATATTGTTTTCGGGAGACATTTATTATGGCCGATAAATGCAAATTCGTTTCGTGATGACATCATCAATTATGATTTTACATTTTTGTTTCGAAAATGTTTGTTTGATCTATACCATACTCGATATTTGGATCATATTTGTTATTAGCGGACATCCGGTCTGGAATAGTGTGGGTTTAGAGGAAGGAGCGGGGTTGAAAGACTATTCGTCTCATAATAATGGAGATATTCTTATCTACGTAATTTTGAGTTGGATTGTAAAATGTATTCGAAATAATCTTGCAAAACTACCGATAGCCTACAATTACCTTTCTATGCATTTTTTCGCAACTCAAGTATTAAGCGAGTTATTCTTACTTTCTTGTTTTCGGACTTAAGTAACCCCCCCCCCTCTTTCCACCATCGGGTTTTACACAGAAATAGAGAATTTGTGATGAGATGGGATCATATATGTATTATGTAGATGATGGAAAATTTGCTTAGTTAACGCAGGCCCTTTTTGATAGATTTTAGCAGATTTCCCTGAACGTAAATCACCTATTGAGGGTGTACTCATGACGGAATTTTCGACATTTTTCTTCAAATGACCATCGGTCCTACCCAGAAGATGACGAAAACTGTCAAAACTGTGTGTATATATATATATATATATATATATATATATATATATATATATATATATATATATATTACCGCTCTAGCGGTCGCAATCTTTTGTTTGATCGTTACCAATCTCGATATTTAGCCGTTTTATGTAAAATGAAAGATCAAGTTCGTTAACGGCTGAAATCGGACCGGTGGGAGGGGGGGGGGGTTTAAAGGGGAGGATTTTCGAAAATTCGAAATATCTCCGTTACTATACGTCGGACCGAAACATTGTACAAAATCAATCTTATTGCAAATTAAATTTACTATAAATATTGTTATATACATTTATTCTTTATCTTTAATATTAACCGAGATATTTGCATTTGTATTCTGCGTGTGGTCACCAGTAGGCTATGTTCGGACTTTACGCCGAGAGCTCTGGCGGCCGTTTCGATAACTATTCGTCCCTCGTGAATAGGTTTAGAGGTTAGGTTAACTGTTTTTGGGGCTAGAAACTTCTGGGTTATTACTCCCTAAATAATGTTTTAGGTTTAGAGGTTTCTTACTACTACAGTTGTTATTAGGCAGATTTCTCTATTGTAAAACTTCACGTGGGAAATCTGCTTAGTTTTCGCAGCCCCTGCGTGACGGACTTTTTAATTTCAGCATTGACGTGAAGTTATTCTTCTTCATTGGAAGATAATATCCCTTAATTGCTTATCATCAATTAATGACTCCAAATTTTAATAACATATTTTTACATAAACATTACTTGAGTGAATACAATGTTCCACTAAGCACGAATAAAATACGCAATTATTACAGAAGCCAATAAGAAAGATTGTACAAGAATAAATGCTTGATCTAACAAATGATCAGAACTTTAATGCAAACAGATAAATAGGACAAATTATAGGAATAAATAGACTGTCTTCCACTATTCCAATATTGAGAAATGTTAATAATTACTATTTACTTAATCCTTTATCACTATTATGACAAGTTTATTTAATGTCTTGTATAAAGTGCATAACATTTACATTCCAAGAGAGTCCGATAATATCTAGATGGCACTAAGCCTTAGATTATTCCGTATAATAAATGTCGTGAGGTTTCAAAGACTTATTTAACTGATTGTTGTTATAGTTCATCTGGCACAAGCGCAAATCAATTTCCAGCTGCTTTAACCTTCTAATATTAATGCTACTTTTAGCGGACTTCCCTTTAATCAGGTTGTACTCATGACGCGATTTTTTACAAATCCTCAAATATCAATCGATCCTACCTAGGAGATTTCGATAATGATGTCCATTCAAAACTATATTATAAATATCGATAATATATATATGCCTCTAACGCTCGAGCGTTCGAAATTGTTCTTCTCGAAATTTTCTTGAATATTAAGCGACATTTTGACAGTATTTTATCAGATCTTCCTTCAGGGAAATCAGCTATTTAGGTCTTACTCATAACGAGATTTCCTCAAATGTCCATCGATTCTACATAGGAGCCGATGAATGTGAGGTTTGTTCAAAATTGTATATAAATAAATTTATATATATTTGTCTGTTAACGCTCTAGCGGCACTAATTTTTGTGTTCGTGAACAAACTGGGTATTTAAACGTTTTACGTAAAAATAAAGATTATGTTTGTTATTTCCTGAAATCGGACAGGGGAGAGGGGGAGTTTTGAGGCGGGAATTTCAAAGATTCGAAATATGTCCGTTATTAGACGTCCAATCGATGAAATATATAGAACAAATATTATTGAAAATTTAATTTTCTTTAAATGTTGTTTTATGCATTTCTTTCAAAATTCCTGATTATTAACTCAGATAATTCATTTTTTAGTTTTCGGCCTTCATGCCATTTTAACAATATCCTGTTGTGTGATAAAGCACTTTATTTGAAGCTTGAATACCAAATATTGTTCTCATTGGATACTTTTTGAGATGCAAATTCGTGGCGCACGTGGGAAATATGCTTAGTTAACTCAGCCCCTGCGTGGCGGACTTTTTTAAGAAAACCACCACTCCTACTCATTTCATATTAAACTCAGAATTTTATAGAATGAAACACTTGATTCAGAGCTAAAACACCAAATATGGTTTTCAACTGATCATTATCATTTGAGATCCGTGTAAATAAGTTTCTTGATGTCACCAATTAGATTTAGTTTTATTCAACACTAAAGTATTAGGTAATGGCTAAAATTGGGTTTGGAGGAGGGTGGTTGGGGTTAGATGGGGAATAATTGAAAAGTCGAAATATCTCCGAATCCTTTCTAAAAATATCAAAGAACCAACTATCGATGCACTACAATTGTTTTTCTACTCATATCATTTGTATCGACAAACATAACCCAGTTATACGTACTTTCTTGTTTTCAGACTTAAGCAAACCCCTTTTCTACTGATTGGGTTTGGGCATGGAAATAGAAAATGTACGGTGGCAGTGACCAATAGTGTGTCATACCAGCACGTAGGAGATCAATTTACGCTTCCACTGCCTGAAGACTTTCATGATTTCAGATAGAACATGTAAGGTAATAATTTCTCATAGTCTTTAATAAAGATTATTATATGAGCATTAACCATAACATTTCATAAAATAAAACTTGATCAGCACCTTAGAAAACTATCCCCTCATTTAGCCCCGGGAGATAAATCACTCCACCGCTATAAGATAATTAATTTACATTGACAGTTCAATTAAACATTCGCATACATTTTTATATAGCTGCTTCCAATGTAATGCCTATCGAGATATAATTGCTGTTGGAGAACATAGTTGTGTTTATACCATAAATCTCTATTTTAAATCAACAGGCGTTCTACATACTGCACTACGTATGAAATTATAAAATGAACATTAGGTCAATTTTGAAAATAAAGATTAGCAATAAAATGTTATCCGTTGCGATTAGCCGCCCATTTCGGCTAGTTATGCCTGTACCTATGTATGTAAAAATGTACCCGGGATACATATATAGTGGGTGTCCCATATATTCTTAAATATACTTTGTAAAGTATCTCTTAATTTTGTAAACCGTAAGAGCTATTGCAAAATCGCAAAGGGCCTAGGTAGTAAGTAGGCCTCATCGAGGTCTTTCAGATACGCTATTGAGGTCTTACTCATGACGGGATTTTGAAATTTATCTTCAAATGTCAACCAATCCTACCTAGGAGATGGCGAAAATGAGGTCTCTTCAAAATTGTATATATATATTTTCAGTTGGTATTAAGGCAGGTGGAAGTGACTTCTTTATGTGAGTAGGATGAAAGAATTGGCTATGCTTCCACTATGCAATTTATTATGTTGTATGTCAACAGGGCACTGATCCAAAGCGCTCTGCCGTTTTAATAAATTGTTATACTGGAAGTGTAACCTATTATTTCATCCTACCTACATATATATATATTTGTCTGTTACTGCTCTAGCGGTCGAAATTTTCGTATAATCGTTTTATGTAAAAAGAAAGATCAAGTATGTTAATGGTTTAGAGGGGAGGAATTTCGAAAATTCTTAATATCTCCCTTATTATGCCTCGGATCGAAAAATTATATAAAACATATCTCACTGCTCAAATTTTAATTTCCTATAAATGTTATTATGTACGTTTTTGTTCTATCTTGAATATTACCAAGATATTTGCATTTTTTAGTATTCGGCCTTCAGTAAACCCCCATTCCTACTCATTTCATATAAACAATAAGCCGTGATATTACGAAGCACATTGTTTGAAGCCTTAATACCAAATATTGTTCTCATTGAACTTTTACTTTTTGAAGTAAATGGTAATACGTGGGAAATCTGTTTGTTAACGCAGTTCATTAATATTATAAGTTAAATTTATTTATTAATATGAGTTTTAACTATTTCGTCTTTAACCTACATTTTAGAAAACTACTCGAAAAATCAAAATCAAGAAACTTGTGTATTTTTGTTGCGTTTAGTATGGCTCCCAAAGTAGTTTCTTTAGTTTTCAAAAACGTGTTAAAAATGTGAGGTATGTAGGAAAAGTATGCTTTTTTTTTGAAGAATATGGTTTTGAAAAGATCTACAGCTTTGGTCCTTTACACTTCTGCGATCTTTCTAACGGTTTAAAAGATATTTCAATAGCGGCCCGCATATTCTGGACACCCCGTATACATTGTACCCCACTTACAATTGGCTCGAAATGTATGTATGTGCGTCACATAGCTCAAAATCAACTAGCATTAGAAAGTTGAAATTTCCTGTCATATAGACTAGTTATTACTGGACAAATGTTGAGTATCATATGGGATGGTCATGATTTATTTTATTTATTTATTAGGTGAGCTTCGCAACAAGGCGATGCCACTCAGTATCATTTATTTTCAATTCCTTAAGTTAAAATAAAGAAAAATGTTTTCAAAATTATTAAAACAGTATAAAATATAGCTATACATAAAACTGAAGAGTAAAATAAAACTAAGGAACTGATAAATAAAACTATAATTTTTGCGACAAATCCTGGCTTGAGGATGATGAAAGTCTAAGGCTCAAGTTTAAAAATGACACAGCCTTGTTTGCAAAAAAAAAAACACAAATTCGAATTAGTGGCATAATTTGAGAAAAGACCGTCACGCAGGGGCTGCGTAAACTAAGCAGATTTCCACGTGAAGTTTTATAATAGAGAAATCTGCCGCATAATAACAGTAGTAGTAAGCAATCTCTAAACCTATTCACGAGGGACGAACAGTTACGGAAACGGCCGCACTAGCTCTCGGCGGAAAGTCCTGAACATAGCCGACTCTTGCCGACCACACACACAATACAAATGCCGAAAATCCCTCCCTCTAAACCCCCCTCCCATTAGTCCGATTTGACGATGTGTGGGAGAAGTTCTCTCGTGTGGGAGCTGGGTAGTAGGAGATTGTCCCTTCCATAGGATTCGCTTCTGACCATCATAGCGAATCCTCAGTCACCATGAGGTTGTTGGATTGGTGTAGGAGGAATAAGGCTTCACGGCTAGGTGCCTCCTACATTGTAGCCACACCTCGATATGGGTACGCAAAGGTCCGATTTGACTTGATCTGTCTTTTTGTACAAAACGTTTAAATATCAAGTTTTATAACGATCAAACAAAAATTGCGAACGCTACAGCGTTAACAGACAAATATATATATATATATATATATATATATATATATATATATATATATATATATATGTGTGTGTGTGTGTGTGTGTGTGTGTGTGTTAGTGTTAGTGTGTGTAATTTTGAACGGACCTCATTTTCGTCATCTCCTGGATCGATGGACATTTGAAGAAATTATTCGAAAATCGCGTCATAAGTACGACCTCAATAGCTGATTTCCCTTCAGGGAAATCTGCTAATAAAAACGTAGAGAGATGAGAGGAGTAGGTGTGCTGTAAAGTTTGTTATAAATGTTAATTGTCTTTAAGTGATTAAAGAGTGTGTTTATATGTGGACTACCTTCTGTCAATAGTTCGTACAAGTCGTTCTGTAAGTACAAATGTCCACGTAGTCTGCAGTCGGTCAGGAGATGTGTAATGGTCATTGCTGTGTTACAGTGAGTGCATGTAGGTCGATCTTTTAGGTTTATGAGCTATGAATGTGTAAGTAGTGAATGTCCGATTCTAAGCCTAGTCAACACCACGAGGAGGGGGGGGGGATAATCATGAGCCTTTCGTTCCAGCTTGTGGGAATACTTCTTAGTTTACGCAGCCCTTGCGTGACCTAGTTGCTGATATGGAAGAAGGAGGTATTGAGACCATCTTGAACATGCCTGCTCCGCACCGTGAGGCAAAATTAATACTTTCTCCCCCATGCCACAGTATATATATATATCCAACCGCTATCTTTATTGCTCTTCTAGAACCTTTCTCCTCCAGCAATCTGCCAGCTATTTAAACCCAAGTTAGGTCAGGGGGTCAGGTTTCCACAGCTAAACTATACATCTAGCTCAGACTTTTTTATAGAAAGTTATGTTTCAATGTAATTTAGATATTCTCAGCTGAAAACCCGCTCACCTATTAGTCACTCCAAAGAATAATTAACGCAAAATGACCACTTAAGCAAGGTTTAGAAATATCTTACAGGTTTCTCTAACCATGTTAGAGTTTTCTTTTCGAATCTACTCCTCACTCTCAATCTAGGAATAATTTCACCTTCTGTACGCTTAACCTTTACAATACCTAAATTACAAAAAGTCCGTCACGCAGGGGCTGCGTTAACTAATCACATTTTCCATGTGCGCCACGTATTTGCATTTATTTCAAAACTTAAAAGTTCAATGATAACAATATTTGGTATTTAAGCTTCAAATAAAGAGCTTCATTACATAATAGAATATTGTTAATATGAGATTAGTAGGAGTGGGGATTTACTAAAGACCGAAAACTAAAAAATGCTAATACCTCAGTTAATAATCAAGATAGTGAAGAAATGTACATAACAACATTAATAGAACATTACATTTGCAATAAGATTGGTTCGATACAATTTTTCGATCCGATGCATATTAACGGAGATATTAGGAATTTTAGAAATTCTCTCCCTCTAAACCTCTCCTCCCCTTGTCCGTTTTCAGCCGTTAACGAACTTGATCTTTATTTTTACATAAGACGATTTATATATCAAGTTTGGTAACGATAAGACAAAAATTGCGACCGCTAGAGCATGCAGACAAATATATATATATATATATATATATATATATATATATATATGTATATACAGTTTTGAACGGACCACATTTACGTCATCTCCTGGGTAGGATCTATGGACATTTGAAGAAAAGTTTCGAAAATCGCGTCATGAGTACGACCTCAATAGCTGATTTCCCTTAAGGGAAATCTGCTAAAAGTCCCATCCGATTGTTGAAGATTCTCCGTCAAATATAGAGGCGTATATCGGGAATTAAAAGCGAAAAATATTTAAATGTTCCTGGGAATTGCAGATTCTTCTTGTGATGGCTTATTCTGTACTATTACCATCTTCCAATTTGAATTGTCATGAAATTGAGGAGTCCGACCCACGGACAAAGCCGATTTCCCACGTGCAGAAATGATACACTGAGGACATCATCTGGACATTGTAATCTCTGTTTATACCTTAACAATCAGCCATTCTTAACAAGACTTGAAGTTGATTACTAAGTAACATAACAGCTTACAGAAAACTTACTTGAGCGGAGGAGTGGGTGTTTATTCGAGACTGAAGACGAAACAAAATACATATAACTCAATGAATTTTCGAGTAGAAACTCAATCATGGTTGATTACTTTATCACGACTGATTTTATAAAATGTTTCGAACCAAACCATAACAACGCAACATTTAATTATTGCAATTTCGTCCTTATAAAACCTCTTCCTGCTTACGTTTTATTTCTGTATGCATATATCATCTTTTTTAATTTCTTAGACTTCTTGCGCAAACTGTTCTACCGATCTTCTCAGGACCAAAAGGCGATATTTTACGTTTAGTCCCTTTGCTGAGACCTACCCAGATGAACAGTAGTGGCAGTCATAAGCCTGATGAAGTCACCGAGATTGCTATTGTAAATTCGCTTTCTTTTTAGCAGATTTCCCTCAATTTCGAAAAATTACCTAAAATGTCCATCCTAACCAGAAGATGACGAAAATTAGGCCCGTTAAAAAAAAAATTAAAAATTATGTATACATATAAATATATATATATATATATATATATATATATTTGTCTGTTAACGCTCTAGCCATCGCAATTTTTGTTTGATCGTTACCGACCTCGATATTTAAACGTTTTATGTAAAACTAAAGTTTAAGTTCGTTTATGTCTGAAATACGACCAGTAGGAGGGTGGAGGTTCAGAGGGGGCTAATTTCGAAAGTTCTTAATATCTCCGTTATTAAGCGTATGATCGATAAATTTTATATAACCAAATGTAAAGTTCTATATAAAAAAATGTAAAGTTCTATATATGAAAAATGTAAAGTTCTATATATGTTGTAATGTACATTTTTCTCTTTCTTAATTTAATTATTAACCGAGATATTTTATTTTTTAGTTTGAGGCCTTCAGTAAACCCCCACTCCTACTCATGTCTTATTAACAATATGCTGCTATATTATGAAGCACATTATTTGAAGCCTAAATATTGTCCTAATTGAAATTTTCCCCTTTGAGGTAAATGGAAATACGCCATTACTCACGTGGGAGATCTGCTGAGTTAACGCAGCCCCTACGTGATCGAATTTTCCTTTTATTACTTTAGTGGAGCCTTTATCACTTGAAACTTTTTCCCTCCCAATTATAAATGTACTATTCGAACAACTGGCGGAGAGCCTCAAGAATAAATGGTTTTCAGAGGGCTCGGGCTGGCCTTCTGAGTTCGGGCGTTGGTCCTAATCTCGCATGGCAGACCGAGAGTGGCGGGTTTGAATCCCGCCCTGAGCAGTGGAAATTTATCTAATGACGGCCTCATTAAATAAACTCCTTAGGCCCACCCTGGCTAGAAAAGGATGGTAACCTGTAGATAACCCGTCCCGATTAGCCCAGTTGCATGAAGTTGACGTAAAATAAAAAAAAAATGGTTTTCAATCGAAATTGCTTAGAATGCTCCACAATTATCGGATATCTTCATTGAATTGGCTGGTGGGAGTAACATTGCGGAGGGAGAATAACGATAATAATTCAAATCCGCCAAGTTTATTTATACTGGAAAGTGGTTTTGAGGTGATGGGGTCAGAGTGGAAGATGTATTGGGAGAACTCTCGCCCGCTGATGTTAATAAGTATTTCTATTAGTAAGAGCGAGAAGGAAGTAGAGGCAAGGTGGAATTATTGGCGTGAAGATATCGGCCTCAGACTTTCTATCCAAAGGTCGGGCTTGAGCATGAGTAATCAGCTGTCTCCCGTGAAAGCCATACATGCGCCATTTGCATTTCCCCCAAACACCTTTTCCATACTCCATACTCGATACACACATTACAGCTGGTGGAATTCGCTCCGCTGCTTTCCTCTTCGTGGGGATTACTCACATATTTTTACATGGCTTTCCCTTTTAGTTTGTTTTCTCTAAACCGCTCCCAAGGCTCCTCTCAGAATAACATATTTAGGCCTGCTAGCGAATTCAATAATCATTGAAAGAGCAATAATAAACGACTATATTATTCCGTCTCTTCTAAACTAACAAGGGAAGTAATGCAATTCAGGGCACGGCAGAGCGGGAGAAGTTATACTACACAATATTTTCTAAGAATAGAGTTGTGATTATCCCTTTAAGGCTAGAAATTCTGATGAGAAACCTCAACAAGTGGTTTACTCTTCAGCAAATGGAACCGTTGGTGTGATTACCCAAAATGCCAAGTGAATTACCCAAAAAACCAGACGGAATAACCCAAAAGCCAGGCGGATTACCCAAAAACCCAGCGGGGTTCCCAAAAAGTCAAGTTAATTGCCCAATAAGCCAGTCTGATTACCCAAAACCCATCGGGGTTCCTAAAAAATCAAGTGGATTGCCCAAAAAGCCAGGTGGATTACCCAAAATGCCAGGCGCTTGATTACCTTAAAAGGCAGCTGGATTACCCAAAAAGACAGGTGTTTTACCAAAAAAAAAACCCTGCTGATTACCCAATAAGGTAGGCGTTTTACCGAAACATCCCGGTGGATTACCCCAAAAGCCAGGAGCATTACCCAAAATGTCACGTCGGTTACACAAGAAGCCTGGTAGGTTTCCCAAGAAGTCAAGAATTCTGCTATTCATATCATTGATGGCCACTTCTCTGCGTGGTACATGATAATTCCTTCCGGTGGACGGCCAGCAACTGGCCCCTTCACGAGAACTGTGCCACCCTGGAGAGATTTAGCATCCACGTCATTTCTGTGGATATGTAGAAGGTGTTCTCAATTAGGAGCTCAGACTAACTTCAGAGAGCGAATTATCTCTAAATCAATAGTGAACTTAACAGCGCTCTTTGAAACTTGCGGAGGTGTGCAGTGGCGTATGTGTTTATGAAATATCCAATCAATACGCCTTGCTCTACTCGTTAAATTAAAAACTTCGATAATGGCAGGATTAAGTATACTCTCATGTTTATACTTTCAGATAATGATAGGATGTTTATAATACGGCTAATGATAGAATACTGTAAAATATATTTTCCACCACTGAATACCACAAACTAGATCATTCGTGCTTTAGAATTAGTACAGTTTTTGAAAATTCTGTTCCCTATTAGTAAACGTCGGAGAACAATAGTCATATTGAACAAAGCGGAGCCTTTTTATACTTAAATTCTCTTCTCAACTTAAGTTAATATTTCAATACTTAATGTCATTTATGTCCTGTAATGCAACAGTGAATTATTTTGTTACCAGACCTCAGTAATGACCGATCTATCTATCAAATGTAAATATTCTGAAGAATGATAGAGGAAATGCATGACAGTGTCGTAAAGAAGAAGAGCCCTAATAGTCATAATTAGCTGAATGGAAGAAAAAACTAATAACCTCAAGCATTCGGATAAAATTCCATCAACTAACAATTTAAAACAAGCTTCTACTGCAAGTCAAGCTTTCAGTTACTGAACCCAATACACCTTCATTAAGTGATTCTTTCTAAAAATTAATCTGTGTCGTATTCTATTTTTAAATTCTTCATTTTTTTCCAATCTTTTTTACTCTAATCATTAATATTAAGGAAGGCAGAGTTTTTGGAGGCGGGGCTAGGGTGGGCTAGGTAGAAGGGGAGAGACCTCTAGCCTAATGTTTGCGGCGGGAGATACTTATAAAGGGGAGAGCGAGAGAGATAGAGATTGAGAGAGAGAGAGAGAGAGAGAGAGAGAGAGAGAGAGAGGAATGAGGGAGGGGTAGGGTGGTAATTATATTTCGATTAGCTGACGGCAGATGATGAGGATCCGATCTCCCGAAAGGGGTAGTTAGTCCACTACCTCAGCACCAACATCTCCACTCCCGTTCAGCAGCCGATTCGCACCGGCCTCCTTCCTACATTCCAATCAACAAAGCTCTGGTAGAAGCCTTAGCAACATCAGCAACAAGTGATGCAATGCAGCTATGCCTTGCCTACTACCGCAGCTTTGCTGAAGGCAACATCAGCGAAAGGTGATACACAACTTCAGATCAATCTGCATTGCTGAAGTCATCCTACGCACCGGTCGCCTTCCTACATTCCAATCGACGAAGCTCCCGTATTAGTCTTAGCAACATCAGCAACAAGCGATTCACAGCTCCAGATCATACAGCAATTGCAGAAGTCATCATTCTCACAGGCCATCTTCCTATATTTCAATCAACAAAAATCTTGTAGTAGACAAAGAAACGTTAGCAGCAAGCGATGCACAGTTCCAGATCGTACTGGAATTGCTGAAGTCATCCTTTGCACCGGGCTCCGTCCTACATTGCAATCAACAATACTCCAGTAGTAGGCAAGGAAACGTTAGCAACAAGCGATTCACAGCTCCCGATCATACTGCAATTGCTGAAGTCATCAATTCGCACAGGCCTCCTTTCTACATTGCAATCAACAAAGTTGCGGTATAAAGCAAGACAACATTAGCTGTAGTTATCCTAATTGTGCGGGATGCCTCATGTCCACCGTGTCGTACAAATATGTTTTATGCTAGCGGCAACTATCACTCCCCGGATTTAATTACTTCCAGACTTGCGAGATTTAAAGAATCCCTTGACACCAGCCTACTGAATGGTACAATCTCATACGTTTCTTTTCATAGAAGCCCAATATGTGTTTGATTTTTCAATATGTCTTGATTATGTCACGAGAGGACTGTATAGCCAGAAAAATGCGTAAACGATATTCTAAAAAGATGAAAAGATTCCCTCATTATTCATTTACATTGCTCAGTACATTTGTGGTTCCAAAGTCATCATCAGTGTTCTAGAGCCGCCCACTGTTCTCTTGGGTGCCTCCTACCTCGAAGGCACTCAGCTACTATAATGAAAATTTTGAGTGGAATTGTTTACCTTTTTCAAGTAGCGTATCATTACTGACCTCCCTTGGTTATTGCCTTTTAGTTAACATATCGTTAGGTGCTCACTGCTTTCAGTCGCGATGTTTCATAAGTAGAAGTATATTCGGAATGAACACATTCAGGAGGTATTTCTCCCGACACAGAGAGCCAATTAGCAATCCTTCTACAACATATAATCGCCATTAGGAGAAAATGGTTGAAGCTCTTATCTAATAGACGTGTCGCTATAAAGAGCCAAAACATAAATTTTGTTTCGAGGAAACGATGTTGGATGGCAAATTATTTCAATTAGGAGTTGTAAACAAAGAGCAAAAAGTGAAACCTGCGAAATGAAGTACGTTAGTTTCGAGACGCAGCGAAATGCCCATCTTGATAGACGACTGCTAGTCACGATTTAGGATTTATGCGCGCAAAGACATTTCGAGAGAAACTATCCACTGGAATGGAGGTTACGAGTCTGCCGACTATAAGCACCGAGTCGTTTCGAACCAATGGAATGGCTTCTCGAATCATTAGGTTTTTTTTTTTAAAGTATAAACTTAATGGAGAAACCTATTAACTTCTACGCCCGTCGTTTGGAAGGTGGATTGTAACACAGTATAACATTACAGGGACATCTGTATATAAAGAGTTCTTTTTAATAATAAATGTCTTCAAATATCGCAATTCGCATAGGATTTGGGGCCACAAAAGGATGATAATCTCTCTACGCTCCATCTACATTAACCGGTATGTTTGTTTGCAGAGCATTTCTTCATAGGAACTTTACATACAGGACCCAAGGGTTAAAATTAAAACACCATTTCACCATTTACGTTTTTCGAAAAATTTGAATAAAATTGCCCTTGTTTTGCAAATAAACAATGAAAGTGAATCTGAGGATTCTATGCAAGAGTCAGAACTTCGGACTTCAATAGTCCTACCTCTGCTCACTATGCGGACAAGCAATATATATACTTGTATGTGAGTGTGTGTGTGAAGAGAAGTCTCCAGCTTGTTTTCCTTGCTCTAGTGGGAGGGGGGGACGCCCGAATTATCATAGACTTATTCCCATCACCCCCCCCCCCGTACTTAGATATGATGAAGGCTCTGTATAGGGGGGGGTGAAGTATAGGAACTTGTAAGCTATTTTAGCTTTGGTGGCGTTTTACCTCGTCATTTTAATAAGGTGATTCAAATCTAAGATAGGTTATGTGGTGAGGGTTTGATTTCGAATAATTATGCCAATTAGTTCTGGGCTTAGGACAGTGAGAGAGGGAGAGGGCCTAAGTCCTGCCCTAGAGTTCATTATGGCTGGCAACTATCGGCGGAGAGAGCGGTCCATATAGAAGGGAATACCGTTAGTGCGGCTTCCTTGCAAAAACCCCGCAAAGCACCTCCAACCTTCCCCCCTGAGTCTCGGCTCACTCCCTAGTACATGCCCATCGTCATCTAGACATTTCGCGTCCCGTCCGACAGCTTCAATCTCTGCATTTCATCTAGCTGAAAGCGTTGTGCACATATGAATGTCATCAAGCTAACAAAACTTATGATAAACTTACCTATAGTTTGACATATATAAAAAAAGAAGGAATTTTGACATAAATACAGAATCTTATCTAGACTATGAGATAAAGGAAGAATTCTATTCAAGCAATGGAGCAAAGGAAGAATGTCTTTAGACTTTTGAGATGAAAACAAAATTTTAGCGAAAATTCGATGGGGAAAAAGACTTAGCTATATAAAAATGTCCGTCACGCACGGGCTGCGTAAAGTAAGCAGATTTCCCACGTAAAGTTATACAATAGAGAAATCCGTTTTGAACGGACCTCATTTTCGTCATTCCTGGGTAGGATCGATGGACATTTGAAGAAATTTTTCGAAAATCGCGTCATAAGTACGACCTCAATAGCTGATTTCCCTGAAGGGAAATCTGCTAAAAAAAAAAAGAATTTAACTTTGAGAATTTTTTTTTTAAAACTTTAAATGAGTTCCACTACGCCGGCAATTCACTCAACAAAACAAACAGCAAAAAATAACGATAAAAGAAAAAAGAAGAGAAGACTATAGAATTTGGTGATACCTGAAACAGTTCTTTGGCATACCAGGTTATATGTAGGAAACGATATTGTTCATGGAAACATCAGGGTAATGAAAATAATATAAATAAAGTATATGAGGGATTTAAAAAATGAAAAGAAAACGAAAACCAGGAACCAAAAAGAATAAATAATAAAAAATTAAAGTGTATACACCCTGGCAATGTAGAAGAGATGTAGAGATTAGAAATTGTAGACTATAGTGTGTTGTACACTAATGTTTTTTAGATAATGATTGTGTTTTTGACAGACATTTGAGATGACAAGACAATTTTGTCGAAATTTCGATAGGGAAAAAACTCTTATCTGTAGTTAGACATATATAAAAAAAGAAGTATACATTTTCAGATAAATAAAGAATCTTAACGAGACTATGAGATAAAGATGATGTGAAACTATAATCTTATTCACACTAAGGGGTAAAGGAAGAATCATTGCAGACTTTTGAGATAAATAGAGAATCATTTTTATTTTCTCTTGTTAGTTAGGCTGATGAATCAGGCAATTCGGACAACGGTTTTGTGGCTCCTCACAATTTATTTTTAAAAACGACTACCAGTTGTTGGTAACTTTGATAGTTTTATCGTCTGTTTTTTATATGCATGAGCTTAAACCCGTTTTTAACATAGTTTTAGACCAAACTTCTTATTTATTGTGTTTTATTGTTTGTAACTCCGATGATGAGAATTTAAGTTCCCGAAAGCGATAAGTGTTTTTAAAAATAAATTGTGAGGAGCCACAAAACTGTGTTCTGAATAACGTGAATAGAGAATCATAGTTAGATTTTAATGAGGAAGAATTATTGTCTAGACTCTGATTTATAAAAAAAAAGTAATTCAGACTTTGAGATAAAGGAATTATCAAAAAGTCCGTCACGCAGGGGCTGCGTAAACTAAGCAGATTTCCACGTGAAGTTTTACAATAGAAAAATCTGCCTAATAACAGCTGTAGTAGTACAGAAACCTCTTAGAAACCTCTAAACCTATTCACGAAGGACGAATAGTTACAAAAACGGCCGCCAGAGCTCACGGCGAAAGTCCGAACATAGCCACTGCTGCCGAGCACATGCAGAATACAAATGTAAATATCTCAGTTAATATTCAAGATACAGAATAAATGTATACAACAATATTTATAGTAAATTTAATTTGCAATAAGATTGATTCTGTAATATATTTTGATCCGACGTATAGTAACGGAGATATTTCGAATTTTCGAAAATCCTCCCCTCTAAACCCCCCCCCCTCCCACTGTTCCGATTTCAGCCATTAACGAACTTGATCTTTCTTTTTACATAAAACGACTAAATATCGAGTTTGGTAACGATTAAACAATAATTGCGACCGCTAGAGCGGTAACAGACAAATATATATATATATATATATATATATATATATATATATATATAGATATATATATTATACAGTTTTGAACGGACCTCATTTTCGTCATCTCCTGGGTATGATCGATGGATATTTGAAGAAAAATTTCGAAAATCACGTCATGAGTACAACCTCAATAGCTGATTTCCCTTAAGGGAAATCTGCTAAAAGAAGTAAACTGCCACTTAGTAGAATTTGCAATTAGCAATAGAGAATACATTCTGAAAAGAGAACAATTTTCCGTTATGCGTGGGAAATCTGCTTAGTTTACGCAGCCCCTATTTACTAATTTTTTTGATTGGCAGACAGATGGGGCTGTACCATTTTCCCAAACAATTCCGCCAGCATTACTCATTAAAAAGGCGGTCTTGAAGAAATATTAGAAAGTTGTTGAAGAGTAATTGTTGTCGGTGAGAATAAGGTTTGTAGGTTGCTCTGTCCCGTGCCTTACCCAGCAGCTTCCCATTATACGTTCCCTTTCATTTCTACCTTAATAATGTTATTAATTAGAAAAGTTATCATTCATTCTCAGTAGACAGAAAGAGAATCTTGTCTGTCACTCTAAATGAGATCGTATCTCAATGTCTAGATAGGAGTTTTTTACATCACTCAGTTTGCGTAAGTACAATTCCTCTATGTAAATTACATATTGAATGAAATTAAAGAAAGTAATGATGCGTTACAGCGAATTCCCCATATGTGTGCGGGAATAATCTATTATAGTATATTGTGAACGAAAGGGACATAGATAACTTGACTCTCCAGTTGTCCAGATGGCAAAAATACTGTTCCTTCAAACAGTCCCTCTCTCTCTCTCTCACTCTCTCTCTCTCTCTCTCTCTCTCTCTCTATATATATATATATATATATATATATATATATATATATATATATATATACAATTACACAGTTGCGCGAGTAAACCTAAATCAAAATATGAAGTGTCTTACAAGCTGAAAGTGGATCAAGAGAAGTTTGTCAAAATAAGAATTTTATTATGCTTTCGTGACTTTGAAGCAGTCCGAAAAATAATACTAATTCAATCTCGTTAAATACTTAAGGTTCTACAGTTCTTGTCCTTTACTACAATATTTGGATATTTTTTTGTATTTTTCATCAGCCGTCAGTAAACCATCCAAGCTCACTCATAGAATATTCACTAAATAATCAACGTATCTTCTTTATAGTTTTATGGCAAGGGGCGCTAATAAAAAACATTTTCTCCCTCAAACATTATTCATACTGCCCTACATATTTCGTGGCTTACATTGCCAGTTCTTCGGGGTCTGAACAACTCGTTTCCCTCTTGCGTTCGTTGCGGCTGTCCTCACTGGGCAAGAGGGTTATAATTTGGTTGTGGTTAATTGGTATTACCATTGGTTTCATGACACTGGTTAAGGTCTGTCGGCGAGGTACAACTTCCACTAATTCCGTCTTTCCTTGTTAGCAGCGTACTCACTGTTCTCACTGGGGAGGTCGCTGATACTCAATATATCTATTAATAACATAACATATGGTGGTCAACTTAAATTTTCTTATGAAAGTTGTGTTCATGTCTAAATACGGGAGAAATCGACAATTTAATTGGATGGCGATACCAAAAGCGTGTCATTCCAACACTATGTAAATTTGCTCTTTTTACCCAGCGTTTATATATATCTTTATATATATATATATATATATATATATATATATAACTCTACTGTACATGTGTATGTCGCTGAACTCCTGAACGGATTGACCGATTTGAATGAATTTTTTTGTATGCGTTTGGATGACGCCCTGGATGGTTTAGCGTCACAAATCACCCAGGCAGATGGAGCAAGAGTCGGAGTTGTAAGGGAGGCCTAAAATTAAAAAAAAAACGATATTTCGTCCCTTTTTCGGCAAATATGCACAGGATAAAAGTTGTTTATTTTGTAATTTAGAGGAACGTTTCTTATATTCAATTTTATAATAACATAGTATAAACGAGATATAGTAAAGTGTAGCTTTTGTTTTATACATTATATTATTAAATTTAACATCCTAATCGCTTGAAATATCAGGCAGGACAACGTCTGTCGGGTCCGCTAGTATATATATATATATATATAATATTACTCCTTTAAAAAGTAAACATCGTGTTTTAATGAAAAATAAAACTGAAGGCGTAAAATGGTTATTTCCTTCGAAATATTGAAAACAAATTTTAGTATAGCCTCAAGGAGGTTTGTTGGGACCGGGGATTAATTTTCAGTTTTTTTTTTGGAAAATATAATATTTATATTGTAATAGTCATTCAAATTAGATTTGCATGTTTTCATACTACTAATTATTTGCTGAATATATCTTCCCACGTCAGGTGTTTATTTTCCTTTTTATTAATAACACAGACTGACAAATGGCTAACTCCTTTAATCAATCGGTTGCATAACAAACCTTGAGGGATATTTTATTTTATTCTGATTGCAATAGTACGGTGCATACGATTTATCGATTATGCAACAGGATTTGCATTATGACTATTGCAAATAATATTCATACAGATGGAAATTGTAATTTTTTTTTTTTGGACTTAAATAAATTTGAGTCCATTGATCAAATGGGAATTTACATTAAGCTTACGTCAAATATTTGTAAATGCATGTCTTTTCATTACAGCCGTATTAGCGCAAAATGTTACCAATACATTTCATGTCTAGGAAGAACCAGGTAAAAAAATCGTTATACTTAAAATTATTTGTGTAGATAGGATGAAAAAATTGGCTACGCTTCCACTAACACAATTTATTAAAACGGCAGAGCGCTTTCGATGCAGTGCATCATCGTCAGTGCCCGAGGGTCTCGGATGTTGACCACTGCATCGAAAGGGCTCTGAGGTTTTAATAAATTGTTATAGTGGCCAATTACTTCATCTACCTACATTGGAAATCACTTCCACCTGCCAGAATACCAACTCAGATTCAATTGAGTCTTTTTACTTCACTTCTGCGCAAATGGGTACCTGTTATAAACTAACTGCAAAATTTGACAGCTTTATCAAACCGTGAGTGAACTTTTCCGCACCTGTGTTTTTTTCTTTTTGTAAGTGTATACACTATATGCACGTTTTATTATGTGATGATAATAATGGGACAAGAAATTTACAAACTGATTACTTTCATTTGGAGAATACATCTCTCTACGAAATTGAACTCTGAAATTAACTTTTCAGTATTAAGACATTGGCTCCAATATTGGATAATAAATTAAATAAAGTACCTATAAAGCGCTCAGGTGGTTATCATAAAGGTATTGGCTTTTATATTATACTATCCTTAGACGCTACATTTAGTGCGTATTTAAATATTTACAACCTATATATGTGCATATATAATTTTTACATATTAATTTATCAATAATATACGAATTTTGCCTATTTGTGTAGCCTACCTAATGTTTTATGGATTTATGCTTTTAGATTAACTCATGGATTTGCCGATGGTGTAGTTTGTTACGTGATAGATTCTGTGATGAATCCTGTTAAAATATATTAATGAGCATAGCTGTAGGAGATAAATCGCTGATAAATACGTAAGAAGGCAGATATAGGAGTGAAATTGCTGATAATTAATTAAGAAGATAGCTAGCTATATGAGTGAAATTGCTGATAAAAATTCTGTTGTACCAGTGAATAAGTGGTTAAGTCCACTTACTCACTGGTCGACTTAACCACTTATTCACTGGGGTTACAGAATTAGCTGTGAGAGTGAAATTGCTGATAATAAATTAAGAATATAGCTGTAAGAGTGAAATTGCGGATAATCAATTAAGAAGATAGCCATATGAGTGAAATTGCTGATAATAAATTAAGAAGATAGCTCTAGGAGTGAAATTGTTGATAATCAATTAAAACGATGGCAGAAGGAGTGAAATTGTTGATAATCAATCATGAAGATAGCCATATGAGTGAAATTGCTGATAATAAATTAAGAATATAGCTGTAAGAGTGAAATTGGTGATAATAATTTAAGAAGATAGCTGTGTGAGTGAAATTACGGATACTCAATTAAGAAGATAGCCATATGAGTGAAATTGCTGATAATAAATTAAGAAGATAGCTCTAGGAGTGAAATTGCAGATAATCAATTAATAAGATAGCCATATGAGTGAAATTGCTGATAATAAATTAAGAAGATAGCTCTAGGAGTGAAATTGCAGATAATCAATTAATAAGATAGCCATATGAGTGAAATTGTTGATAACAAATTAAGAAGATAGCTCTAGGAGTGAAATTGTTGATAATCAATCATGAAGATAGCCATATGAGTTCAATTGCTGATAATAAATTAAGAAGATAGCTGCAAGAGTGAAATTGGTGATAATAATTTAAGAAGATAGCTGTGTGAGTGAAATTACGGATACTCAATTAAGAAGATAGCCATATGAGTGAAATTGCTGATAATAAATTAAGAAAATAGCTCTAGGAGTGAAATTGTTGATAATCAATTATGAAGATAACTGAAGGAGTGAAATTGTTCATAATAAATTAAGGAGATAGCTCTAGGAGTGAAATGTCTGATTAATATTTTAGGAAATAGTCATAGGAGTGAATTTGTTGATAAAGATTTTAGTAGATAACTGTAGGAATCAAAATAGCTGGTAAATACGTATGAAGAGAGCTCTAGGAGTGAAATAGATAAAAAACCACGCACGAATTTGACTGTGGGAGTGAAATCCGTAAGATGCCAGCTGTATGTGTGAAATTGTGGGCAAACTCTCAAGAGGGTAGCTTTAGAAGTGAAATTGGAGATTAAGACTAAGTATACGCCTTTAGGAGTGAAAATAGCTGATAAATAAGCAAGAAGGAAGCTGAAGAAGTGCAATTGCAGATAAACACCTAAGAAGCTAGCTGTAGGAGTGCAAATGATGATAAATACGTTTGAACACTTTTAGCGCATTTTTATTCTAATTAAAGGTTGAGATGTAGGCAAGCCAGTGCTGCTCTATTCCTGGCAAAACTACTGGAAAATAAAAAGTAGGTTGTGACCGTTGGATTTACTAAAAAGTATGGTCTAGACGAGATTCCTCACCTCTCTTCCATGAATAAGAGAGACTGAATTGATAAAAATTTCCATAAATCAATGTATGGCTGTAAAAGGACACGAGGAAGCTGGACGTAGCTGTGTCGAAACCTCGCCTGCATCAGAGGCTGCTATCTCAGAGGGGAGATTTATCACTTCCACCATTCACGGCCATTTCTATAAAGCTGGGAAAGCTGGCTCTTTAATGTTCTCAGTCAACCTCCTTAACCCTTTGACTCCTAACAGTACTAAATCTGTTCTCTATATTGTGTCCATTTCAAACTAAATCCGGGATCAACTCTATTAAAATTCAATTTAATTCTTATTCGTGACCTTCTCGTATCTCATAGGTACATGTACCTTCAGTCTCAGACACAATCTCAGTTCCATTTACAAGATCACTATAAAGAAAAATTACCCCAGTGAGAAGCTGGCGAATATAGTTGCGTTTACTTGAAAAGTAACTAAATTTGCAGGTAGTAGATTTACATGAATAATGTAGTTTCTCATGTCTTGTGTTCCTAAGTGAGGTATCGACAAAATATGTGGTATTAACTGAACTTATTTAAAACTATCAAGTAACAGAATCACCATCACACTCATCCGGCCTTAAGATTATATACTTCAAATAAATGGGGGAAACGCACTTGTGCCTGATTTCTTGTGGTTTTGAAAAGAAATTCCAAGTATATCCTAGTCACAGACCTGTCTGCTATCAGCGTTTCATACGATTTTGAAGGGAAAACACCAAGTATTTCTAAGTGATAGACCTGTACACCATCAGTGTTTCATACTATTTTGGAAAAAAAAAACTCCAAGTTACAGACCAGCCTGCCATCAGTGTTTCATATTATTTTGAAGGGAAAACACCAAGTATTTCCAAGTTACAGACGTGCCATCAGCGTTCATATTATTTTGAAGGGAAAACTCAAAGTATGTCCAAGTTACAGACCTGTCCACCATCATCGTTGCACATTATTTTGAAGAGAAAACCCCAAGTATTTCCAAGTTACAGACCTGTCCACCATCATCGTTGCACATTATTTTGAAGAGAAACCCCCAAGTATTTCCAAGTTACAGACCTGTCCACCATCATCGTTGCACATTATTTTGAAGAGAAAACCCCAAGTATTTCCAAGTTACAGACCTGTCCACCATCATCGTTGCACATTATTTTGAAGAGAAACCCCCAAGTATTTCCAAGTTACAGACCTGCCTGCCATCAGTGCTTCATATTATTTTGAGGGGAAAACTATTATTTCCAAATTACTGGCATGTCCGCCGTCAGTGTCACAGATTATTTTGAAGGAAAAAGTATTTCCAAGGTAAAAGCCTTCATGACATCAACGTTTTTAAATCGGTTTGAATAGAAAACTACAAGTGTTCCCTATTCACTGGTCAGTCTGGCATCGGTATTTCGTATGGTTTTCGTAGTGAAAACTCCAAGTATTTCCGAGTAGCAGATCTGCCTGAGCTCAGCGTTTCATACTGTTTTGAAGCGAAAACTCCAACTATTTTCAAGTTGGCGACTATGCGGCGAGGGCGATTGAAAGGAGACCATTTAAATTTAATTATAATAAATAGAGAGGGATGAGGGAGAGATAAGGAGCGGAGGAAGAGGAACGAGATAGCTAGAATGTTCAGCCTCTTTCCCAATCAATAAACATAAATTCCCCGAGACCCTTCTCTCACTTTTTTGCTCTCTCTCCCCCTCTCTCTCCCTCAGCCCCTGCTCCTCACCGGCTAATGAAGCTAACCTCCTCTCTCTCCCTCACTCAAACTCTCTCTATCTCTCTCTTTCTCTCTGTCTTTCTCTCTCCCTCACTCTCTCTCTCTCGCCCTGACACACAAACACAGGCGCACAGAGAGAGGGGGGATTTGCATGGAGTGGCAATCCTGCAGGAACCCACCCAGCTCGGAGTCGTTTCAACTGCACCTTGGGAAACACGTCCCCTCCCCCCCTGCCGGTGCATCTTGGACTGGAAATGTTTATGCAACAAGCCTCAACTAACATGGCCCATAGATTAAGGCAAGGAGACCGGCAGCCTATGCATCCTCATATAAATCTGTAATGCATACTCCCATACATCAAAGCCCAACTGCAGACAGTTAACTTCTCTCCCAAAGCCTCAGCTTTAGTCTGCCACAATTATACAATAGTTGCAAACAAACTAAATCTCAACTTCTGTTTTATAGCCGCAATATGTGTAATATTCAGCTAAGCAATACAGGTTCCTATCAAACTAGTATTCCAATGGGTTGGAAAAGATTTACAACTCGGAAAAAATGCTGCTTGTAAAACGGGAGAAGCGTAGAATGTACCAATGGGGTCTTTAATATAATACACCAAAAGAAATGAGATGATCCCATAAAAATTGACAATCCACAAATTAGTTTTATTCTATTAGTATAAAATAATGTTAGCAACTGAAGTTACTATATTCGAGATCTTAAATATTAACTAAGCATAATGGTACCAAGACATTGATTTGGAATGCGGTCTATTTCCGAATAGGTTCCCTTTGCACCATACACAGATAACGAACTCTCTGCTCGATAGTACAACAACTGTAATACCTATAGCTTATGTCAATACAGATAAATTAGCAAAAGTGCAGAATTAATATTTAATGTATGGATTGTGACATTTATGAAATTGTCTCGTACATAGACAGTTGAAATTGGGTAACCATGGAGAATGAACTCAAAAAAAAAATGTATTTATTATTATTATTATTTATTAACGTTCACTTTTTGCAACTCGGGCTAATTGAGATGGGTTTTCTACAGGTTACCACACTTTTCTAACCAGGGTGGGATTTTAGGATGTTATTTAATGAATTTCCTCACTAAATAAATTCCTTTACCCAGGCGAGGAAGCGGAGGCGCCAATCTAGGTTTGCCATGTGAGATAATGGTCAACGCTTTAACTCGCATGGCTAACCTGAGCCCCAAAAAAATATTTATTTGGAATTTTTTAGAGATTTTGTCAAACGAAAGAGGTATCTCGTTAATTTCTTGCAGATAAGGATGTTAGTAAAAGATAATGCTCTTGGGTTTAGTTATTTTGGGAGAATATGTTGACAATTACATTCTCCAATTCTGCGAAAGTGCTTCCATCTTGATTTCCCTAAAGTTTTACTTAAGACGCGATTTACGAATTCTCAAATGTTCATCGGTCCTGCCTTGATGACAAAAATGAGGTACTTTGAAGTTTGTGTGTGTGTTTCTGAATACACTTACTTGCCTGTTATAGGTCTACCGGTCGCAATGTTTGTTCGATCGTGACCAAACTCAATATTTAAAAGTTTCTTGCACAAAAGGAAGACAAATTTCATTACCGCCTGAGCACGGATCAAGGAAAGTAGGTGTTCAGAAAAAGGCATAATATGTAAAGTCGTTAATGAGTCCGTTAATGTGGGTAGGACAATAAAAAATATTAGGCACGAGTGTTGTTGATGTCTAACTCCAATGAAAATTATTTGAATGTTCGCTTTTGAGATTCAGCTAACCACTCCCCCCTACTCCTCCTCACGCCATTTTTAAGTGCAACTGTCATATTATTAAACATCTAATGCTCAGATCAAATTCCAAGCCTCGTTTTTGTTAGGACTCTTACTAATTGAAGTAAAATTTTTTTTTTTTTTTATTGGGGGTTGTGAGAGTTCCATATTGTAATTCTGCTCTATTTACAGCTTATAGATTTTCCCTCCAAGTTGAACTGCTGGAATAGTTTTCCCATGACAAAGAACTCCTAAGTATTTCCACCATCCTCCGTTACTCCAACTAACGGATAAATATTCTCTGTGTTTTTTCTCTCTCACTCTTTTACAAATCTCTTTTTTGTACTATTTAAACATCATAGTTCTTTGACAGCCTGAGAATAGAGATTGGGCTCCAGTAATACAATACAATTTCCCACCTTTTTAGAAACTTTGATATTCCGTTACTTTTTGAGTAGTAAATAAAAAAAAAGAAAAAAAAAAAAGGTATCCAGTTTAAATATTACAAAATAAAAAGTTTCGATTACAATCTTCTTTTGGAAAAATTATTTAATATTGGAGGGGCCACACTCCGAAATTCGTTTCAAACCCTAGGATTATATACAATTTTTTATTTGGTCGTACGGTAATCCTGCGCCACGGCTAAGCTTCTACCTGTTCCTCCTTGTGATGGCTCACCATCGTGAAGCAATTAAAAAGCTATTTAAAAAAAGAAATAGGTATCTTGGTGTGTAGTACTATCATAGCCAAGCTAGGCCTCCTACCAAAACATATGGAAGACCATAGCCTATAATAGGCTGTTCTGCCAAAGATACTCAATATTTTTTTATTGACCAATTTGTATAAGCAAAATTAATTAACTTCATTACATTCTTTGGAGTTTACCATAGTCTAGAAATAATTTATCGCCAACATAAGCCTTTCTGTGTAATACTACATAGCCTAGAATAAGTTGTCACCATCTTAGGCTTTTCTGTAGTACATCATATCGGCTAAAAATAAGTTATCACCACCTAATATTTACAAATCCTTCGGCCTTTTGTAGTACACCACACCCTAGAAATTAGTTATCACCATCCTAGGCCTGTCTGTAGTATACTACATTGCCTAGAAATCAGATATCACCATCCTAGGCCTTTCTGTAGTATACTACATAGCCAAGGAATAAGTTATCACCATTCTAGGCCTGACTGTAGTTTACTACATAACCTAGAAATAAGTTATCACCATCCTAGGCCTTTCTGTAGTATACATCATAGCCAAGGAATAAGTTATCACCATTCTAGGCCTTTCTGTAGTATACTACATAGCCTAGAAATCAGTTATCACCATGCTAGGCCTGACTGTAGTATACTACATAGCCTAGAAATCAGTTATCACCACCCTAGACCTGACTGTAGTTTACTACATAGCCTAGAAATAAGTTATCACCATCCTAGGCCTGACTGTAGTTTACTACATAGCCTAGAAATAAGTTATCACCACCCTAGGCCTGACTGTAGTTTACTACATAGCCTAGAAATAAGTTATCACCACCCTAGGCCTTTCTGTTGCATACCATATAGCCTAGAAATCAGTTATCGCCATTCTAGGCCCTTTCTGCAGTAGGATATAGCCTAAAAGAAAGTTATCACCATCCTAAGCTTTTCTGTAGCATACCATATAGCCTAGGAATAAGTTAACACCATTCTAGGTCTTTCTGTAGTATACTATATAGCCTAGAAATAAGTTAACACCATCCTAGGCCTTTCTGTAGTATACTACATAGCCTAGAAATCAGTTATCACCATCCTAGGCCTTTCTGTAGTATACTACATAGCCTAGAAATAACATAGCCTAGAAATCAGTTATCACCATCCTAGGCCTTTCTGTAGTATACTACATAGCCTAGAAATCAGTTATCACCATCCTAGGCCTTTCTGCAGTAAGATATAGTATAGAAATCAGTTATCACCATCCTAGGCCTTTCTGCAGTAAGATATAGTATAGAAATCAGTTATCACCATCCTAGGCCTTTCTGTAGTATACTACATAGCCTAGAAATCAGTTATCACCATCCTAGGCCTTTCTGTAGTATACTACATAGCCTAGAAATCAGTTATCACCATCCTAGGCCTTTCTGCAGTAAGATATAGTATAGAAATCAGTTATCACCATCCTAGGCCTTTCTGCAGTAAGATATAGTATAGAAATCAGTTATCACCATCCTAGGCATTTCTGTAGAATAATACATAGCCCAGAAATACGTTATAACCATTCTAGGCCTTTCTGTAGTATACTACATAGCCTAGAAATCAGTTATCACCATCCTAGGCCTTTCTGTAGTATACTACATAGCCTAGAAATCAGTTATCACCATCCTAGGCCTTTCTGTTGCAAACCATATAGCCTAGAAGTCAGTTATCACCAACCTAGGCCTTTCTGTTGCATACCATATAGCCTAGAAATCAGTTATCGCCATCCTAGGCCTTTCTGCAGTAAGATATAGTATAGAAATCAGTTATCACCATCCTAGGCCTTTCTGTAGTATACTACATAGCCTAGAAATCAGTTATCACCATCCTTGGCCTTTCTGTAGTATACTACATAGCCTAGAAATCAGTTATCACCATCCTAGGCCTTTCTGTAGTATACTACATAGCCTAGAATCAGTTATCACCATCCTAGGCCTTTCTGTAGTATACTACATAGCCTAGAAATAAGTGATCACCATCCTAGGCCTTTCTGTAGTATACTACATAGCCTAGAAATCAGTTATCACCATCCTAGGCCTTTCTGTAGTATAACATAGCCTAGAAATCAGTTATCACCATCCTAGGCCTTTCTGTAGTATACTACATAGCCTAGAAATCAGTTATCACCATCCTAGGCCTTTCTGTAGTATACTACATAGCCTAGAAATCAGTTATCACCATCCTAGGCCTTTCTGCAGTAAGATATAGTATAGAAATCAGTTATCACCATTCTAGGCCTTTCTGTAGTATACTACATAGCCTAGAAATCAGTTATCACCATCCTAGGCCTTTCTGTAGTATACTACATAGCCTAGAAATCAGTTATCACCATCCTAGGCCTTTCTGTAGTATACTACATAGCCTAGAAATCAGTTATCACCATCCTAGGCCTTTCTGCAGTAAGATATGACAGTTATCACCATCCTAGGCCTTTCTGTAGTATACTACATAGCCTAGAAATCAGTTATCACCATCCTAGGCCTTTCTGTAGTATACTACATAGCCTAGAAATCATTTATCATAATCCTAGGCCTTCTGGAGTATACCATTCAGCCTAGAAATACGTTATCACCATCCTAGGCCTTTCTATAGTATTCTACATAGCCTAGAAATAAGTTAACAGCATCCTAGGCCTTTCTATAGTATTCTACATAGCCGAGAAATCAGTTATCACCATCCTTGGCCTTTCTGTAGTATACTACATAGCCTAGAAATCAGTTATCACCATCCTAGGCCTTTCTGCAGTAAGATATAGTATAGAAATCAGTTATCACCATCCTAGGCATTTCTGTAGTATACTACATAGCCAAGGAATAAGTTATCACCATACTAGGCCTGACTGTAGTTTACTACATAACCTAGAAATAAGTTATCACCATCCTAGGCCTTTCTGTAGTATACATCATAGCCAAGGAATAAGTTATCACCATTCTAGGCCTGACTGTAGTATACTACATAGCCTAGAAATCAGTTATCACCACCCTAGACCTGACTGTAGTTTACTACATAGCCTAGAAATAAGTTATCACCACCCTAGGCCTGACTGTAGTTTACTACATAGCCTAGAAATAAGTTATCACCACCCTAGGCCTGACTGTAGTTTACTACATAGCCTAGAAATAAGTTATCACCACCCTAGGCCTGACTGTAGTTTACTACATAGCCTAGAAATAAGTTATCACCATCCTAGGCCTTTCTGTAGTATACTACATAGCCAAGGCATAAGTTAACACCATTCTAGGTCTTTCTGCAGTATACTACATAGCCTAGAAATACGTTATCACCATCCTAGGCTTTTCTGTAGCATACCATGTAGTCTAGAAATCAGTTATCACCATCCTAGGCCTGTCTGTAGTATACCACATAGGCTAGAAATAAGTTATCACCACCCTAGGCCTGACTGTAGTTTACTACATAGCCTAGAAATAAGTTATCACCATCCTAGGCCTTTCTGTAGTATACTACATAGCCAAGGCATAAGTTAACACCATTCTAGGTCTTTCTGCAGTATACTACATAGCCTAGAAATCAGTTATCACCATCCTAGGCCTTTCTGTAGCATACCATATAGCCAAAACGTAATTTATAATTATCTTTGGACTTTCAGTTTCATGCATAGTCTAGAAATTATTCTTTTCTATACATTCGTTTACTATATAAAACAATATACATCAGTTTTATTACTTATTCTATCTTTACTCACAATAATTATAGTAGTGGGTTGTTTATCTCGTTGTTAAACCTGGTTTCGTCAATACATTTGAACAAACTTAAGGTCATATTTCTCGTCCCTAATATGGAATGAACTAAAAATCAATAATGGAGAGGGGGTGGGAAATACCTGATAACAATAGGAAGAGTGATTGAGATCTGAGTGATTGTCTGATTGAGTGAGGAATCATAACTGGCTCGCCTCTGATTGAAACCGCCTTCCCACTAAGACCCTCATTACCCTTGTCAATCACAGCAGCCTCTTTATTCAATCTTTACAAAATTACCTCATAACTGTTTACTTTTTTTCCTTTTTAGAAAAACTCAAGGTATTCTTCCATATTTTCCTATGAGAAATCACAGATTTCGAGGTCGAACTATGGGCACCTTTCTTGAAACACTCCGTTGGTTTACAAGCGTCTTTACCATACTAGAATTGATAAATGTCGTGTAAAAGTAAGGATTAAGTTCTTAATTGCCGAGATCGGATCACGGAGTTTAAAACAGGTTATATAATCAATCTTGTTAATACATTAACTTTGTATTATATATAATATGATGTTTATACATTTTTCATTATGGTTCATAGAGCTAATCACACTTCTTAGAAATCTAACGCATTGTTTCAATATCACAAAGAAAAAAAATTTAAAGCTCCAGTTAATCGGGACCAATCAGTTTAAAAATCAAAATTTCTTAAAAAAAAATAATAATAAGTTGCCCCAAACTGCTATGTACTGTTTTTATTATTAGGGTCAGCTGACACTAAAGCATGAAGTGGAACCAAAACTGAAGAAATAAGGGAAGTATATTATGTAGTTGAATGGAATACTAATTACATATTCCCACAATTACCATTATCTTCTTTTTTATAATAATTCCTCCATTAATATTAGAATCAAAATGGCTCCCTGGAAATTACTTTCTTCGCCCATGAAACCATTTACATGCATTTATTCTGTTGATAAAATTGTTTGAGCTTCAATTTTATGTAGAGTAACAATAGATAATTTGTTTCACGAATATTCGACTTATTTTGTACTCCTTTATTTGTTAATAAGCTGCCCAGATAATTTACAGAATGAAATGTTATTAATGATTATTTTATGTAGATGAAATCAGAGTCTAATTAGTCTAGCAAAAAAAAAATTCTGTATTTACTCTTGCTTGGAGCATCAGCCGACACTTGCAATTTTAAGATGTGGGTCGGTAGCCATGTTGTAACTCAAAACTAAACGCAATAATGCTATAGTTTTCTCATGTACCTAACAATATTTCCTTGTGTTCTCATTGCACTGTTTCTAGAGCAGGAAAGGGCTTAAGAGTCTTGAGACTGGATACAAAAGCTCATTATTACAAATTACTCTCCTTAAGAACAAAAAGTCTTAATTAATTAGAGTAACTAGAAAGTGAGATGTGATGAGAAGAAGCTAGGTTTCTACTCGTAAGCGAGAAAGGTAGGTTACCCACCTTTTTTGGACTAACCACTTCCGTCGACTAAAAAGGAGAAGTGGTTCCCTCCAGCATTTTCTCCTTGCTTTGGGACATACCGGCTTGCCGTTTCCTTGATTGGACCTGTTTCACGGGTTGATTTGCCGAGAGGTTGCTGCAGACTGAGAATGACTATGATCCATTGATTGTTGCTCATCAAGGAAGCCTCGATAAGAGACATGTGCTGAGATAGTTCCTTCTCGGAGAGTACTTAACAGCCAGATCCAAAGCCCGGATAAGCCCTCACGATCTGAACCCTCCCAAGAGCCGTTAGACAGTCATTAATACGAAGGGAGCATAGGGCATATCCACTTACCAAGACACACCAACTCCATTCATGCACAATCCAACATTTAACCAATCAGTTATCAGGCCAAGATAATCTCGGAGCAGGAGAGGCTTTCCTGTTAATTATCGTCAGTTGCTTAACTTTACTTTATCAGTCTCATGATAGCAAGTTGATCAGGAGCAATACATCATGATTCTTTACTGCCAACCCTTACTTCCAAGCACTAATTTCAGTCCAGTCCTTCTGCCAAGACTTACTCCCAAGCCTTAATTAAAGCCAATCCTTTCTGCCAACTCTTATCCTCAAGCCCTAATTTCTATCAGTCCTTTCCGCCAAGTGTTACTCCCAAGCCCCAATTTCAGTCAATCCTTTCTATCAACTCCTACTCCCAAACCTTAATTTCAGTCAATCCTTTCTGCCAACTCATACTCCCAAGCCCCAATTTCAGTCAATCCTTTCTATCAACTCCTACTCCCAAACCTTAATTTCAGTCAATCCTTTCTGCCAACTCATACTCCCAAGCCTTACTGCCAACCCTTACTCCCAATCACTACTGTCAAACCATACTTCCAAGAACTACTGTTGAACATTACTGCTAACTCTAACCTACCAAACCTTATTCTCAACCCTTACTCCCAACCTCTACTCTGAAACATTACTGTCATCCACTGGCTGCTAACTATAACCCTCCAAATGGAATTTGCGGTTGTATCGGCCGACTTGAATCGGTTAACTTTCCGCTCTATTGAAGCAAGTCTTTAATTCTTCTTAAATATTATATGGATTATAAAGCGTACTACTCTAGATGGAATTTGAAACAAGCGATGAGTAAACTCCCCCAGAGTACCAATGTCAGTCATCTTGACTTCTTCGCCTTGTGGGTCAATATTCCATGATTATGATATTCAACAATTTTTATTAATCTAACTTGGTTAATATTTATACTAACAAGTAGCAAACCGTTTATAAATTGGCCACAGGTTATCCAGTCTTGTTTTAACTGTGCCAAAAGTTGGACTTTATAAGCCTGAAGTCGGGAGCTCTACCACTGTGCCGTATATATGCCATTAACATAAATAGTAGAAATATAGTATAATACAAATAAATAATCCAGTTTTTTATTACTGTTGTTAGTCAACAAATTCTGTTGATGGATAAAAATAATGCGTTTATTCTTGAAACCTTTATCAGCCGGCAGTAAAGTAGATTATTATGGTAATTGATTTTGTGTTAACTTACAAAACTTAGAGAATTCCATTTTCCCAGGATGTAATTTAACGGTATTTTATGGTTTCTTAAAAAATGAGAAAGAGAAAGAAAGAGAGAGAGAGGGAAATAAGAAGAAAGTATTATGATTAAAAGGAAGAGACTGGAGATGAGTCTAGTGACCCCAGTTTGATTTTACTACCGATTGAAGGCCGTTTCCAAAATAAAACCTCGCTGGCGGAGGATTAGCGATCCTCCATGTCGTAGCGGCTTTCCCAATCACAACTAAAGCCCCCAAACCTAATAGTCGATCGTTCCCTTCATCTTCTATTCCTAATGAGAGCTGTTCCCATGGCCACCATTACTCCCTCTGCCTCCTCCACGTTCCTGCCGCTTATCTACAAACTCACAAATATATATATGTAGAAATAGGTGGGAATTCTTGAAAAATATATACTTAAACATCAAAATGCCGGGACAACAAATGAAAATAAAATTGGATGTAATGTAGCTCTGACAGTGAAACATATACTGACTGCAAACAACTCCCTTACTTTCAGATACCACATGATTCACTGGAAATTTTTTTGACGAAGGGTAGTCCATACATAGAAACTATTATGGAACATTTAAAGACCATACACTTCTATCACTTCTATTCGAAAATCTACTTTTTAATTTAACTTTCATTTTCATTTCTACAACTCAATTTTTAATCATATTTTTATTATATTGTTGCAGTTTATCTGCAGATTTGTTGACTTAATTAGTTTCCTTATACATTTAATTGGTAAGATTTGAAATTTATTTTAATATTGTATATTATTTATTTCTAAATAGTTCTTTTGTTTCTTATTCTGTTTAGTTTCGTTCTAGTGTTATTTTTGTAAAACTAATATTATTATAACCTTTGACATGTTGCGGGCCAAACCAAAAGGGGGTGCAGTCATCATAATTTTTAACGATAGATATCAGACATGAAATTATACGACAATGTAATTATAATACAATTTACTAAAATAACAAAATGAAATAAAAAAAAATAGGCACAACATTATAATTAAATCGTAAAATTTGGAATTATTACAAACAACGAAAGTTAAATAGCGACACCGAAATCAATGAGACACTTGAGCTTGAATTTGGGAAACTAATCCATCGATGTTTGGATTAATTCTACTGAAATAAAGACGTAATGAATTTTCCAAATTATCGTCATTCAGCCTTGTACGATGTTTCGATTTATTAACTTTCATCATTGAAAGGAACTGTTCGCATTTATAATTACTGCCAAACTCTCAAATTTCTCCTCATCTTCCTCATTTGGAGTAAGTAGTGATATATTTTTGTTTAATTGGGTTTTCAAAATGTCTCCCGGGTCAGATCGAACCTTCCGCGGCCCGGATGGGTTGCCCACATACGTTGTAATGCATTTTTGTTGTTTTCTATTTTGGCGTTTTCTTATTCCCTGTTGGTTTCTGTTTATGAGTTTTGTTTTACTTTGCTGTTATCTATTTACTTTTGTTTGTTTGTTGATTGTTATGTTAATTATTTATTTTGTTGTACTTTGATGTTATCTATTTCTATTTCTTGGTATATTTTGTTCTTTGAAAAAATGGATGTTTGGAGAAGTTTACTCATAGTTACATGTAATTTACCTACTGTTTGTTGAAATATTATATAAATACATTATGTAAATATAAGACAGGGGAAAAAACGTAACAAAGCAGAGGATAAAAATATCGACATAACAAAAAAAGTCCGTCACGCAGGGGCTGCGTAAACTAAGCAGATTTCCCACGTGAAGTTTTACAATAGAGAAATCTGCCTAATAACAACAGTAGTATTAAGGAATCTCTAAACCAATTCACGAGGGACGAACAATTACGGAAACGGCCGCCCTAGCTCTCGGCGGACAGTCTCGAACATAGCCGACTCCTGCCGGCCACACACAATACAAATGCAAATATCTCGGTTAATATTTAAGATACAGAACAAATGTATAGAACATTATTTATAGTAAATTTAATTTGTAATAAGATTGATTCTATACAATTTTTCGATTCGACGCAAAATAACGGAGATATTTTGAATTAAAAAAATCCCCCCTCCCGCTAGTCCGATTTCAGCCATTAACGAACATGGATCTTCCTTTTTACATAAAACGATTAAATTCCGAGTTTGGTAACGATCAAACCAAAATTGCGACCGCTAGAGCGTTAACAGACAAATATACATATATATATATATATAATTTTGAACGGAACTCATTTTCGTCATCTCCTAGGTAGGATCGATGGACATTTGAAGAAATTTTTCGAAACTCGCGTCATGAGTACGACCCCTCAGGGAAATCTGCTAAAAAAAAAAAAAAAACAGGATCGAATCGTTTCATAATATTTTCAAAACTCTGGACGTCATTTTTTATCAACTAACTCGAAAATGTTTATTTAATGAATATCGTACTCTATATTTAAGCGATTCACTCAGCTCTAAAGTTAATATTTGTTAATTGCTTCAATCGGACATGGAATGGAGGGGGTTTAGTGGGAGGGGGAATTCGAAAATTCAAAATATCTCAATTATTATGAGTTCGATAAAAAAAAAATCTTCTTAACAATTGATGGTCCACAATTCTTGTGATATACATTTTTCTTTGCTCAAATATTACGCGAGTTATTCGTACTCTCTTTTTTTCAGCCTTCAGTAAACATCCACTACTAATGAAAGGATATTGAATTCGAAATAGAAAATATATGGTGTAAAGAGATCAGCAGGGTCATACCAACAAGTTGGAAAACTGCTTAGATGACGCAACCTCTGTGTGGAAGACTTTTATTTGATATTATGCTTTGTGCTTGCTGCATGTATTACTCAGCTACTTTAGGTTGGCTGTTTTAATGAGTTCAAGGCCATTCAATAATGACAGGTTTATCAGCATCTTATGCTAATTGTAAAACAGGCACTTTTAATCATTTCAATAATAGCCCTTTTAAGAGATATAAGTACATAATTCCATTTTTTGCTACATGTTTCTAAAGGGCTCGGTCTTGCATTAAGGTAAGCTAAGAACTCTGTTAATGGGAGTTATAACTTTTATGCCAGCAAATGAAATTTGATGTAATAGTAGGATTAAAATGGTCGACAGATAAACCTGAATTGATTTCTTTTTAGAAGTAAGCTACTCTATTGCTGAATTCTGCTGAGCGGGATTGATTCCCAGACGCCAAAAACACAGTTCATAGATTCTATGAACCAACCCTTCAGCTACGAATTTCTATCCGTTGAAGGATTTATTTTGATTAGATTTATAGAAATTGTAGATATCTATCTGCCATTGATATCCTTCTCCACCTCTGCCTGTCTTGGCCGAGATATTAAGCAGCATTCAGTATTCACTCCACCGAGCAATCTTCCCCTAATATTAGTTAGTAGAGTTGTAATAATTTCGGATAATTTTAGGATGAATATGGCGGGAAGCGTTGTATAGGAAATTCGCTAAGGCCTGAGGAGTTTGATAAAGCTAGCCGGAACCTCAGCTCCATTTGTCAAGTTGCTTACAACAGCAAACCGGTCTTGCTCTAGCATTTCTTTCATTTTTTTTACTATTTCTTCTTTCTATAATGCCTACATTTTTTATTCGATGCCGCATAATATATTTACATCATTTTTGCATTAATACCTGGCTGGAACAAAAAGAGAGCGGACAGCCATGTTTCCTATATGAAGGATTGACTATTTTAAATCAGCATAGATCAACGTCTCATAGTTGGGAAGTTTTGTTTTAATACTTTATCCCCCGAATAAATCATTTATAATAAAGCCTTTATAAATAAATCATTATTAATGAAGCCTAAAGAGGAGGATGGAGGAATGACTGTATGGTTGTCTACTGATGGCCTATCATCAAATACCCAAGAAGAAGGATGCTAGTCCAATAAATGAATTTCAATATTATTCGCTACGGTAGATATTACAGACATGTACTGGTAGATATTCCTGTCATGTACTAAGTAGTATACGTGCATAATCCCATCAAGTAGTCGATAGTATTCGTGTATTTTGCCGTCATGCACAGGATAACACTGGTAGTCACTTCCATCATGAACTGAGTAGTATCGGTAGATATTACTGTCAGGTACTGGGTAGTATCGGTAGAGAATAATGCGATATATTGGGTAGTATCGGTAGATATTACTGTGATGTACTGCGTAGTATCGGTAGATATTTCCATCATGTACTAGGTCGGACTGAAAGGTAATTCTGTCATGAACTGAGTAGTACCGGTAGATATTATCGTCATGTACTGGGTTGTATCGGTAGATTTTACTATGATGTACTGGGTAGTATCGGTAGATTTTACTATGATGTACTGGGTAGTATCGGTAGATTTTACTATGATGTACTGGGTAGTATCGGTAGATGTTACTGTCAGGTACTGGGTAGTATCGGTAGAGAATACTGTGATATATTGGGTAGTATCGGTAGATATTACTGTGATGTACTGCGTAGTATCGGTAGATATTTCCATCATGTACTAGGTCGGACTGAAAGGTAGTTCTGTCATGAACTGAGTAGTACCGGTAGATATTATCGTCATGTACTGGGTTGTATCGGTAGATTTTACTATGATGTACTGGGTAGTATCGGTAGATTTTACTATGATGAACTGGGTAGTATCGGTAGATATTACTGTCAGGTACTGGGTAGTATCGGTAGAGAATAATGCGATATATTGGGTATTATCGGTAGATATTACTGTGATACTGGGTAGAATCAGTAGATATTTCCATCATGTACTAGGTCGAACTGAAAGGTAGTTCTGTCATGAACTGAGTAGTACCGGTAGATATTATCGTCATGTACTGGGTTGTATCGGCAGATATTTCAGTATTTTACTGGATAGAACCAGTAGATATTTCAGTCATTTCCTGGGTAACTTAGGTTCATATTTCAGTAATGTATTATTTATTCATTAACGCTCACTTTTTACAACTCAGGCTAATTGGGTTCACTAATGTACTCGGTAGTAGCAGTAGATATTACCGTCATGTACTGGATAGTATCCGTCTATAATTCCGTCATGTATTGAGTAATATTGGTATTTTTTTCCATTTTTTTTTTTTTTCATAATAAATAGCTAAGAACATTCTAAGAACGCAACATTCCAGCTAATATATCAAAATAAAGCCCTGTAGATCTTGTTTTTCATATGTTTCTGGCTCTAATATCGAAATTTTTGGGGGGATTTATTTTATGGCTGTGTTTGATTAAATTGACTATTTTCTTGAATGAGGAGATTGTATAAATTATGATTTGTTGGGTTTCTGCTTCTATTATGATGGAGGCATCGGTAGGTTATCATATCCCATGCTCTTGGTTGGAAGAAATTTGTAACCAAATATACTTGTTTTACTGCCGGCTATTACAAGATTAGTGAGGAATATGTGAGAGATGCCTGGGTTAGCCAATAGGAACTGGTATTGGGATTGAATCTATCAGGGGAATGGGCTCATCTGCCGGCTTTATACCGAAGGGATGAACAGAGATGACGGGTTGTAGGAGGAAGGGATGACGGGATGACGGTTCGGAAGAAGAAGGGATGACGGCATTAGCTGGACGAGGCAGGGATGACCTAGGAGGTTGTGGGGCTCGTAAAGCGATCCAGTCCCCCGCTGTTTGGTTCCGGCTGACTTTTATAGACCCGAGGCCACATTGTGTCTCCCTTCATCCCCGTATTTATGGCTGGGACTCCTAGCGGCCTGCCTCCGGCCAGTCAAGATGACCCAGAAAGCCGCTAGGATGCCCACTACTTCGGAGAGGAAGTATTGATAGTGGCTAGCAGAGGACAACATCCACACACAGGAATCATCGTTCGAATCCACAAACAACAAGATCCGATGTAGCACTTCCTCAGAAGAGTAACACTTCATACGGATCTGAACAAATTCCGTAAAATATCTAATGTTCCAAATATCATAGCTGCCAAGAACGAAACCCCGGCTCGGATATTATTAAATAATGCTGTTGGCGTTATTATAGAACTCATTTTCTTATTTTATTCAGATCCACAACTACGACAACTTAAAGATGGGGAAGGGGGGGGGGGAGAAAATAACAAAATAAAATAACAAAAAAATGAACCACACCAAAGATTATAAGAACAAAGCTAAAGGAAAGAAACACCGAAAATTACATACGATCATAACACAGCTTAGAACAAAAATATTAAAAGTCAGTCGCGCATGGGCTGAAAAAACGAAGAAAAGAAGATTTCACACGTGCTGGCACGACTCATAATCTATTTTAAAAAAAAAATCGATGAGTAGAAGTAGTCGATAAAGAAAATCCTAATTGATGACGTAATTAATCTAACTATTTGCATGTATCTCACATAATAAAGGTTCGTTGAAAAAAAAAAAAAAAAAAGTTGGAGATTTTACGCTAGAACACTTATAAACTGGCGAGAACAGGTTGACCAGTTTGTAGTCAATGTAACAAAGCCTTGACTCTAGAACTCTTATGAACTAGCGAGAACAGGTTGACCAGTCTATAAACATTGCAACGAAGCCTTGACCGTAGAAAACATATGAACTCACAAGAACATATTGACCAGTTTGTAGTCAATGCAACTAAGACTGGACGGTAGAACTCTTATGATCTGGCAAAACAGGTTGACCAGTTTGGAGACAATGCAACAAAGCCTTGACGGTAGAACGCTTATGAACTGGCGAGAACAGGTTGACCAGTCTGTAGACATTGCAACAAAGCCTTGACCATAGAAAACTTATGAACTCACGATAACATATTGAACAGTTTGTAGTCAACGCAACAAAGCCTTGACGGTAGAACACTTATGAACTGGCAAGAACAGGTCGACCAGTCTGTAGACATTGCAACAAAGCCTTGACGGTAGAACACTTATGAACTGGCAAGAACAGGTTGACCAGTCTGTAGACATTGCAACAAAGCCTTGACCGTAGAACACTTATGAACTCACGAAAGCATATTGACCTGTTTGTAGTCTATCCAACAAAGCATTAACCCTTACACTGTTATTAAATGGCGAATTTCCTGTCCTAACTTGTCACCACAGGCCCACATTTCACCGGAGATTCGACTCCTAAGACATTAAGATGAGAGGTTATCCCAGCCCGATTACCTGGACACGGCTTGGCGGTCGCTGTGTATTAAATGTTCTTAAATGCTGCCTATAGAACAAAACGTCGGAAAACATAACAGGCAGTTAGTAGGTTGTAATAGGGCCGAGTACAAACAGCATCTGCAACAAATCAGCAGTGATCAGGAGAGAGAGAGGTTGTGGTGGGTTGGATGTAACGGGGGGGGGATCGGTTATAAAAAGAGCAAGAGGCAGACCGAGGCCTATATGAGTTATGAGGTATTATAGCCGTGTCCACCCTCGACCAGCGACGTAAATAAGGACTTGCCCTTCCCATTACAAACTCAAAGGGGAGTAATCGACATTTTTTTTATAACTACCACATTTCCTCTCTATCCGATATATGCCTACAAACAGGAACCCGCTACTATTTCATTGAACTCTCTTCGGCAAGGCCTAGTTCAAGGCTTTGCTTACCAAGACTCCATCATGCATTTTCAATACTCACTGTAAAAGAATATTCTTCATAGTATATACCTCGCGTTCACGTGTGCATTATGTTATACTAATTTGTGAATGACCTTCCACAAAAAGTATATATAGAAGGGAACTTGTCTTACCGAGGTTAAGAATTCAAAGCTGTCATACACTTACTGAAGAAGACGAACCCTCCTGCCGACTCCGACGATGCACGCATATAGACCTACCTCCTTTGAATGTGCAACTACATGACCTCGTAGTTCACAACTTAAAATATAATATACATTTTTGAAAAATTATGATGTAGGACAATACTGAAAATAAACGCAGAAACGAACTTACTTACGTTAAAATGTATTATATTAAGACAAAAACTGATACGTCACTCAATCGCCCTTTTGTCTTCGTATAGAGGAATGGACATCTATTGTATGTGATGACGAAAATGAGATTGAGTCAAAATTATTCATAAACTCATTTTATACACCTCTAGCAATCAAAATTTTAGTTTGGTTGTTACCAAGCTCCATATATAAGCGTTTCGCGTAAAACTAAAGATGAAGTTCGTTTCTGGATGAAATTTAACGGACAAAAAGGGAATTTTGAATATTAGAAATATCCTCGTTATTGTGAATTTAAGCGTTCGCAGCGAGGCGATATTGCTCATAAAAAACAACAAAAAACAAATTATATAAATAAAATACAAAATGAAAATAGAAACAAGAAAAAATTAAATAGAACGAAATCAAATAACCAAACAACGAAAAACAACAATAAACACAAAATAACAAATAAAATAAATAAATAAAAACAAAACATTATTGTGAATTGGATCGAAAAAATTGTTTAAAACCAAATGTGTTGCGAAATTAAATTAACTACTTTGAATATTAACCAAGAAATTTGTATTTTATAAATTTCAGTATTTACTAAACCTCCCTTCCACTTTCAGTAACTGTAAGTTAACAATAAGCCAATATATCATGAAACGTCTAATTCCAAGTACCAAATAATGTTTTTTATAGACCTTTACCTTGAGATTCGTCTTGTGATGAATTAAGATTTACGTTTTCGACTCGAAAATGTTTATTTCATCTATACCAAAGTAAATATTTGACAGTTTCATCAACATCAATGTACAGGAATAGGGGTGCTTTAGACGGAGGGAGGGAATTCGAAAATTCAGAATACCCATGATACGGGTCAAATAATGTTATAGTATCAACTTTATTAAAATTTTATTAGTCTACAATTACTTTATAGTATAAATATATAACATGGAAGATTGGCCTTTACTATTTTTACATTTAATTCAATCCAAAGAGGTTTAAAAAAATAATATTAACCACTTTTTTTTTCTTTTTCTTATAAGTTTATTCATAGATGGTCGACTAGTTGCAAGCATATATTCCTACTCAAGGGTTTCCTTCATCTTAAATGGATGTTCAAAATTTTAATAGAGATTGTGATAGTAAAATCAGAAATTTTATCAATTTGAGAATTTAAAACTATATATGGTTCACTGCAGAATTATGACTGAATGATTAATGGCCATGTGAATAGACATAACAGTAAATTACTGAACATGCCCATTATGAGAGGGACCTTTTGTAACATAAAGGAACATATGAAAAACACACACACAAACGTGTGTGTGTTTATCTATATAAACTAATCATAGACTTGTGGCCGTTTAAAGAATGACATCAAAAAGGCCTCAACGTGTAGTCATAATCTACTAGGAAGCTGTTTAGCATCCTTTATTCAATTCTTAGTAAATATGATTAGTTGATAAAATACTATGAGTGATATTTATAGGCGATGTAAAAATAATTATAATCTTAGATAAATTCGGTTGGGAGGAAGGGGGTTAAGTCTTATAAAAATATCGTACATAAACCTAAATTTTGTAGTTAAACTATATGATAATCGGGGTGGGATATCTTTGGTTTCTATATATTTATAGTCACGAGGACCTAAAGATTTTATGTAGTGGGTTGGTCAATATAAATAAATAATAAATTTCTTTTTCTGTAATCGTTGAATAATGGTAACATTACTAAACTGAAATGAGTGAAGAAAGTGAAACATTTTGCAATAGAGTGAAGAAAGTGAATTGCCTTCTTAATTAGTAATAAGTATAAATTAAAAAATAATTTGAAGTTGGAAATTAAATGCTTTTAAATGTTTCTTAACATTGTAAGAATTTATTTTAACAAAATAAATTGAAATGTGAATGAATTATTGGTGGAAATAATCAATATATTTTAAAATTTAAATATAATAATAATTACCTTCCTTGTTTATAACCTGCACTTGTTTATAACTGCACTACTTCACAATCATCACTAGTTGTTTTATAACTATGCTTATAACCTTTCACAACCATGCTTATAACCTACCAACAACATACCATAATCTTCACAACATCCTAATTTTGTTCATATTCTGGTTAGATCTGATCATGTATTACACGATTACAGAAAAAATTTATAATAGTTATTTATTATACAAGTGACGAAAGTAGAATTTACAACTCTCGTGAAATTACCACACTCGCTTCGCTCGTGTGGGTAAACGTTTCACTCGAGTTGTAAAATGATCTACTTTCGTCACTTGTATAATAAATAACTATTTCAGGTACTCAAATGGAAGACACGACTCTAGGATTGGCGAAGAGCTTTGGCCGCCTTAACACACAGGGCTAACACGAGCTCCATATATAAAGCAGTAAGTTATGATAAATGACGCTAGCTTAACTAATTATAGGCAGACATTTACTTAGACATTTTATTAACTGAGCTGTAATAACTGTCTCCATTGTCAGTGAATTTCTTCATCGGCTCAACATAAATATTACGTTTGCCAGTTTCAGTAATTAAGACGTTTCATAGTTGCTCGTACTCATAAATTAGAGTAAATAGGGCATTACTCTGCCGGCTTAACGAGCCATTTACAACTTCAGTTTAATACTACATGAGATGCTGTTCGTTTTCTCAATCTGCGAATCCGCTAACCTTGGGAATATGTGCATAAAAGATGTATTTCTTACAGGAAAACATTTCAACACATAGACATATTTCTTTTAAGTGGTAAATCGGATATTGGCATAAAGTAAAAATATATTAATGCCCATCATGCAGTGTTTGCATTAACGGAGCAGATTTTCCACAGTCTGTTCTCTATTAATTCCATTAGAGCACTAAAAAAATATCTTCAGGTCACACCAACAACCTTTATTGTACTATAGCAAACGTTGCGTCCTATTGGACATTTACAATACTAATAATACAGGGGTATTTCAAATATTATAATATTCAATTGTTGTAAAATATGTCTGTATTAGCAGATTTCCCTTATGGGAAATCAGCTATTGAGGTCGTACTCATGACGCGATTTTCGAAAAATTTCTTCAAATTTCCATCGATCCTACCCAGGAGATGACGAAAATGAGGTCCGTTCAAAATTGTATATATATATGTATATTTGTCTGTTAACGCTCTAGCGGTCGCAATTTTTGTTTGATCTTTACGAAACTCGATACTTAACCGTTTTAAGTAAAAAGACAGATCAAATTTGTTAATGGCTAAAATAGGAATAGTGGGAGGGGGGGGGTTTAGAGGGGGGATTTTCGAAAATTCAAAATATCTCCGTTATTATGCATCGGATCGAAAAATTGTATAGAACCAATCATATTGCAAATTAAATTTACTATAAATATTGTTATATACATTTATTCTCTATCTTGAATATTAACGGAGATATTTGCATTTTTATGAAGTCTGTGCTCGGGTATAGTTCGGATTAGATTGGCCATTTCCGTCGGCTCAGGTGGGAGGCTTCTTCTAACCTGTCGTTCCTAACCTTACCTTACCTTTGTTACTTTGTGAGATTTATGCAAATACTTTCTGTTCATCCGCCCCCCCCTTCCTTAGTTTTTGGACTACTAAAATTTGAGTTATTAAATTATAAATTATTATTCCAATTCAAAAGCCGTTTCAGTTGGGAATTTATTTTAATTAACTGAAAGATTTCTTATTACCGTTTGTATTTAATCACGGTGGTATTGTGTTACCAGTATGCAGATTTCTATATTGTAAAACTTCACATGGGAAATCTGCTTAGTTTACGCAGCCCCTGCGTGACGGACTTTTTTTTTGCATTGAAAATTGTCAGCAAGATGAAAACAATAAATATTATTGGCTAGACCTCAAGATTATCTTTTAACGGCCTAAAATACTTTTATTGCTTTTAAAGACTAAAATTAGTTTTTATTAAGGATAATATCCTTTGGGCCTTTGGGATACCATAAAATAAATAAACAGAAATATTATTGATAAGGCTGTAGAGCAGTTTATCTTAAATTTATTATAATTAATAACATTAAAAGACATTTATTATTACTTTTTATATATTATAAAAAGTCAGTCGCGCAGGGGCTGGGTCAACTAAGGATATTTCCCACGTGAAGTTCTGTAATAGATAAATCTAGATTCTGAAATCACCTAACAACAAAAACGATAATGAAAAATATTTAATTCAATTTTAATAACCTAAAGCATCTGAATTGTAAACAAACAGGTCAGCCTACCTCTGTCTGGGGAACAGGTATATAAAAATATTCTTAACCGGAAGTAAAAACAATTACTGAAATATATCTGAATATTACATATTAATTTCATTGAAAACTATTTACTATATCTATTATTGTAATTTATATTGAATCAGAATAGTTTTTACCTGTCACCCAAATTTTAGTAATCCAACAATTTAAGACGGTGGATCAACAAAACATATTTGCATGTACTCGTATAATAAAGGTCTCTTGAAAACCGTATTTGGTGTTTAAGTTTCAAATAAAGTGATTTATTTTATATCAGAGAGCCGTTTAGGTGACATGAAAAGGAGTAGGGGTTTGCTGAACGATGAAAACTGAAAAATACAAATGTTTCGGTTATTATTCAAGATAGAGAATAAATGTATATAACAATGCTTATTGTACATTTAATTTACAACAAGATTATTTATATACACTTTTTCGATCCGACTTATAGTAACGGAGATATTTCGAATTTTCAAAAACCCTTCCCTCTACACCCGCCCACTAGACCGATTTCCGCCGCTAACGAAATTGATCTTTCTTTTTACATAAAACGATTATTTCGTATCGATAACACATAAAGGAAATTAGTTAGGAATTTTTTTATTAGCATTTTATTGTTGGTTATTTCCTTTAGTATGCATTCAAGAACATTTTATACTCTTTTTGGTACAGGTTATATCAGCGTAAAAGCACAATATTTTCAAAAATGTTTTCATTAACGACACATAAACATTTGAAAAATAAATGTTAATTTTTGTAAAATGAATTTACCTTATTCCGAGTTCAATAAGTTATAAAAATAAATAAACGATAATGAGTCACTAATTTTCAAATATTGAAGAATTTAAATTCATGTCGAAAACATTTTGATTTTTATCATTTTATAATTAATATTTTAAATGTTATATATTTATAAAATGAAAACAAAATATTTGGAACTAGTATCTATTTTTAAGACAACTATTTATATTTCAGTGCTCAATGATTACAGTTGTACAGTTTCATTAAATTTTGATCTCAATCCAGCTGATATTTTTTCCTTATTTAAAGCAAATATAGCCAACTATGAAGACGTCTAATCAATACTACAAGTTTTTATTTAGTCCTCCCGTCAGGAATTATGATATATGTTTAAGGGTGGAATTTTTTTTTTTGTTTATTCTTTTAACAATAACTGAAAAGGTTTTGTTGTGAATATACATTGTGATGGTTGGATGCTTGGATTAAAGTGATATTAACAACTTTTGATGTATTGTGTGGTTCTAATTGTTAGGAGAGTCGTTACATTAGGTACGCTGGGAGGCCACTAATGGCCGCCACAAAAAAAGGTTCATTAGAATGATAAAGATCAAAATGGACCCGGCTTAGCCGACGATTCTCGCTATCAAACACGCTAGCTGCAATGGGAACCAAAGAATCTTACTCAATATTCCACCTGTTAGCATTTCAAGAAATGTGTTGTCGGGGCTCAAGATGCCAATGTGAATTAAGGTCTGAACAAGTTAATTTAAGATAACAAGAAATCTAGGCTTAACTAGAATCGGAATTTGCCTTGTGGCGAAATAGCTATTGTAAATAAAATCTTAAGTCCAACTCTGGACTCTTTATTGAGTGATTTCAATAAAGGGAGTTTTATGTGCGGCCTAGTGCCAAAATAATTCTATAGTGTTTTCACATTTAATTGAGAAGATTCCAATAAAGGGAGTTTTATGTGCGGCCTAGTGCCAAAAGAATTCTATAGTGTTTTCACATTTAATTGAGAAGATTCCAATAAAGGGAGTTTTATGTGCGGCCTAGTGCCAAAAGAATTCTATAGTGTTTTCACATTTAATTGAGAAGATTCCAATAAAGGGTGTTCTATGTGCGGCCTAGTGCCAAAAGAATTCCACAGTGCTTAGAATGAGAGTGAGTCTTTACATCTCCACTCATTCATTACATTATTTATACTTTGTACATTCCATGTTTCATAGTCGTTCTTCTGGAGCTATTACCACACATAACATAACCTATGTTAGGTCGGTTTGTGCACCAACAGAATACGATGTGGTATAAAAGTTCACTCAGAAGCTAAGAAACGAGAAAATAAAAAATGTAAAACCACGATATCTCTTGTTATATTTACAATCTCAAAGTATAATATTTAATCAAACTAATAACTGTATTTCCCAAGTAAATGTCGATACTGAAATCATTAGAAACATAATAAAGTGCTGAAATATAAAATGCTCAGGCAAAATTGTAATATGAATATTTATAATAAAATTCAGGAGTTTTCATATTTAATATTTCATTAAAATATCAATGCTCGTTTTGTTCAATACCAAAAGCATAAAATGTTTTTGGATGCCATATCGTTGTCGGATACACGTTACAAAATAGCATGCAATTACAGTACAAACTAAAAGTTAAAAGATATGTGCACTCTTACCTTTAAAATGCAGTGTCCTTTGGCTTCGTTCTCTGGGATGGTGGCGTTGTAGAAGCTTTGGTCGAAAATGGGTTCGTTGTCGTTGACATCGTGAATGGTGACTAGAAGAGTGGCAGATGAAGAGAGAGGGGGCGAGCCGTGGTCAGTAGCGACCACTATCACTTTGGGAACAGGATCAGTTTCACAGTCAATGTGGGCTTTGGTTGTAATCAGCCCGGATTTGGAGTCGATCTGGAACCAAGGAGGATGACCAGGGTTGTTCTCTCTCAGGGAATAGGTCAGGATGGAGTTCTGCCCCTCGTCCTTATCGTAAGCATTGATCTGGATTACAGATGTCCCTGGATCAGCTACCTCAAGAACGTTGGCGTGATAAACTGACTCACTGAACTCAGGTGGATTGTCATTGACGTCGGTGACCCGAAGGTGGAATGTCCTAGAAGCGTGCAATGGCGGTGTTCCTGTGTCAGTAGCTATCACACTCAGCGTGTAGTTGGGTTTCTGCTCCCGGTCGATGGGCATCGACACTATCACCAGGTAGATGATGTTGTCCTGGGTCGCTAAGCCGAAGTGCCCTTCACCTCCTTCCAGGGTAACGTTCACGTTCGAATACTCGGTCTTCGAGTCAGGATCATTGACCGAAATCCTCGCAACAAACTCTCCTTTTTGAGCAGTCTCTGATATCTTTGGTGTGGCATCATCGCTGAGGAAAATGACATCAATAGTCGGCTGGTTGTCATTTACATCTGTGACTCGAATCGAAACGAAAGCAGTTGTCTCTAAAGGTTGGCCGCCATGGTCTCTCGCGGTCACCACTAACTCGTGAACCTCTTTCGTTTCGAAGTCTAAAGGCCTGTTTACAGCAATCAATCCAGTTTTGGGATCTATCCTGAACATGGCTTCCCTGTCACTTTGCCTCCTGTTGATGGAATACTCAACCTCGCCATTTTCCCCAGCGTCTGTGTCAGTTGCGAAAACTTGAAGAACACTCGTCCCAACTGTCGCATTCTCTGGTACTGCGGCAAAATACCTACTTTGGTTAAAAATCGGCTGGTTGTCATTTACATCTTGAATGGTAATATTGACAGTCATCGACCCCCTGAGAGGTGGATTCCCGCCATCTAGTGCCTCTATAACAAGGCTATATTCCGGTGTAGTCTCCCTGTCGAGGAAACCGTTTATTTGTAAATCTAGATAGAGGACGCCGTCTCTTTCTCTGTGCGAGGAAAGCCTGAAGGCGTTGTTGACATTGCCGGCGACGATGTTGTACCTCTGAGTGTTGAAGATATCGAGGTCCAGGTCCCTGGCAGGGTTGAGCGTCCTCTTCACATCTCGCGGCGTGTTCTCGGGGAACTCTATCTGCATGAGGGGGGAGGGGAAGGTAGGGGCGTTGTCATTCTCGTCCAGGACCCTCACCACCACCCTGATGTTCTCGCCGCTCCGAGGGAGGGCTACCAGCGAATAGGACGATCTCTTCTCCCGATCCAGCTTGACCCGGGTCCTGATCTCGCCGGTGTTGGGGTCTATGGCAAGGTCCGAGTCTACAGCAGATCCTGGAACGGGCACTATAAGGAAGGGAGGACCTTCCCCTATGAATCCTACTCTAGTGCCAGCAGCTGCCCCCTCACTCACCTCCAGGTTGCGCACCTGCTCGCAGCCCGCTAGACCCAGCCAGAGCAGAAGTGCTGCCACCCGCATCTCAGCCTGCCTCCGTCATCGCCCCTGCAACATTAACATAAATTATCACACATTGTAAAACCACAACAAATTTATGTACGGCTAAGGCAAATAAATACCACTAGGTTTACATTCCACCAGTATTTCTTTAACATTATGCAAGCACATTCATCATTTCTAGATTACGTTAATTAAGACTTGAAACTGCCACTAAATCGGAATTATTTTCTACTTATCTACCTTATTACTTACATAGTAATCTATATTTTCTGCTTATCCCCATTAAGGGAAATCAGCTATTGAGGTTGAACTTTTGACGGGATTTTCTAAAATGTCCCCAAAATTCCATCTATCCTACCTAAGTGAGGTCCTTTCAACTCCTCAATGCACTTCCTTATCGTGATGGCATTCAGTCATAGTCTTGTCTGTTTGTAGATTTGTCGAAGTAACGGTTCACTCATTTTATATGTACTCGTGTAAAGATAAATTCCCATTAAATCTGTTCAGTATTGTATTGCATATTATATTATATATACTCTGGATCAGTTAGTAATCTCAAGAAATTATATGAGGCTGCAAAAACAATGAACAAATGATATACAACTTAATTCAGTTTATGAACAGAAGTTAAATGTCTTTCTTTCGTGAAATATCTCCGTTATTATAAATGGGATTGAAGAATGTTATAGATCCAATCTCCGTAAACTATTGATGCTGTATAATTGTTGTTCTATACAGTTTTTCCGTAACTCAGTTATTTGTACTATACTCAGCATGTGTGAAATCTGCTTTGTTTACCCAGTCACTGCGTGGCGGACTTTTTATTTGCCGACCATGATTTCTTTCGTCGTGAGCTCTAAATTCCAGATTAACTGTACTTTTGAATATGGCATCATTAGTACATTGAGTCAAGGGAATGTCCTGAAAAGTAGCTGAGAATCTCAGAGCATACTGCTAGGATGGAGTTTTAATACTAATCAGGAATTTAGGAGGTCGGCCTTGCCTCAATCTTGATTTAGAACGTTTGTCACGATTTTCATGTTTATTAATAAATGTTAGCAACATTTATTAGCCCTTTTCTTATTCGTCATTAATATAATTTATGCCCTGTGAAATGATATTGAAATGTTCTTCAGTACATTACTAATGATCGTTACGGCTGCCTATAACCTAGGTTCACTTCCCCTTACATGCCTAATTATAACTAATTTAAATTCATTTACATACGGATGTGAGTGTGTGTTTGCTTGTAAAGAGATATATCCATCCTTAAAAATCGGAGTATTAGCTGGTCTTGTATTAGGAAAACGAATTCACTTGGAAGCAAATTCAACCCGCAATTTTAGACCTACAGATAATTTCTATAAAAGTCCGTCACGCAGGGGCTGCGTTAACTAAGCAGATTTCCCACGTGCGTCACGTATTTGCATTTTTCTCAAAACATAAAAGTTTAATGAGAACAATATTTGGTATTTCGGCTTCAAAGAAAGTGCTTCATAATATAACAGGTTATTTTTAATGTGACATGAGTAGGAGGGACGGTTTACTGAAGACCAAAAATTAAAAAATATCTTGGTTAATAATCAAGAAATTCAAAAAACGTATATAATAACAATTATAGAGCATTGCCTTTGCAATAAGATTTATTCTATACAATTTTTCGATCCTACGCTTAACAACAGAAATATTTCGAAATCCTCCCCCTGTAAAAATTCGCCCCTCCCCTCCCACTGGTCTTATTTTAGCCGTTAACGAACTTGATCTTCATTTTTACATAAAACATTTTAATATCGAGTTTAGTAACGATCAGGCAAAAAATGCGATCAATAGAGCGTTAACTGACAAAAATTTTGAACGGGTCGCATTTTCATCATATTCTAGGATCGATGGACAATTGAAGAAAATTTTAGAAATTCTCATCATGAGACAACCTCAATCTAGGAGAAATATGCTAAACGCTTCTCTATCTATCACAAACCCCAAACAAAATATTATAATAGAACATAGATACCTTTTCAGACCTAGATATATTATTGTTAGGTTTAGATACAGATTGTGGTCGTTCATTAGGGATCAACTTTATTGCATTCACTTTATCCTTATTATAGGTTGGGTTTCAAACGATTTTCAATATATTAATATTCATATTTTTCTCATGTATTTATATATAAACATAAAAATAATAAACATTTTCTACAATAGTTATGTATGCCATTGGGGAATATAAGGGCTCTTCTTTTCCTTCTGGACGGCTCAAATTTCTTCAACAAACGATTAAGTCTGATATTTTAGTGTTGTTAATGACGTGGGCGAATCATAAAACCTTTCTGTTTATTTGACGGGAGCGGAGGGACAAACAATCTGCAATAACTTAACGAGATGATCTCGCCTTGACAACTCCCAATTCGAAATAAGACGTCAACTTTTGGCAAAATTGTAGCAGTCTCCATGCCATCTAATACACGCTCAAATATTTTGTCAGGCTTCAGATATAGTTATTATTTTTTTTTCCTCTTTCTTTCCATAGGTTGGGACATTTTCTCCTTTTAATTTTCGTGACTCTTCTTATTTTGAATATTGATTGGAGTAGCTTAGGTAATTTGTAAGTAAATATAGTGAAGCATTGTAGCAGATTTCCTATCTCCCAGCTGACACATATAACCACTATATTCTGTCTCTGACACCTTACAAGCTCACCATCAGCTGTATCTCATCGCCCCTCCTCAAATATTGCATATAACACACATCTTATCCAACATAAATTCGGGGATTATTCTTCTTTTTACTAAACATAACAAATTTAATTAAATATAAGTGGCTTTTGTGGATTAGTGATGAATCAATCCATAATTAATTGTATAAGCAGAATATAATTTCGTAACAGTTAAATTCTAAACCAGAACTACTCAAATGCCTGTTATGCACAAAAATAAGTGTCCGTCCTGAAGTTTTGTTTCACCAAAAAAAAAAAAAATTATTTATATAAACATATATAAATTATTTACATATATGTCTGTTGATTTTAATTATGATAATATCGTTAAAATCTTATAACGCACGAAAGATGTCTGTGCGTTTTTGTATGTATGTGTGTATACACATAAACACACACACACACACACACACACACACACAGATATATATATATATATATATATATATATATATATATATATATATATATATATATATATATATATATATACACACACACACACACGTATGCAAACACACATGCAAAACAACCTATGCGTTGTTATGATTCGAATATTGTTTTGAAACCAATGTTGTAGCAAAAGTTATTATTGTTGTCCAATATTTCCATAGATATTTACATCTTTTAGTTTTCAATAAACCCATTTGAGTAAACTAAAACAGTTTGAGGACTATCCTTTGATACAAAATATATCTCCTAAATAGTAGTTCCAGAAAACTAGTAATTACACACTCCCTAGGTGAGTGGCATTCATTAAAGTGGGTTCTGCCATGTCACCAGTTATGCATTTACATTTCCGTATCACTAGTTATGCATATACATAGTCATGCCATTAGTTATGCTTCTACAAAGCCATGTCACAAGTTATGTTTCTACATAGTCGTATGACTAGTTATGCTTCTACAAAGCCATGTCACAAGTTATGTTTCTACATAGTCGTATCACTAGTTATGCTTCTACAAAGCCATGTCACAAGTTATGTTTCTACATAGTCGTATCACTAGTTATGCTTCTACAAAGCCATGTCACAAGTTATGCTTCTACATAGCCATGTCACAAGTTATGATTCTACAAAGCCGTATCACAAGTTATGCTTCTACATAGTCGTATCACTAGTTATTCTTTTACAAAGCCATGTCACTAGTTATGCTTCTACACAGCCATGTCACATGTTATGCTTCTACATAGTCGTATCACTAGATATGCTTCTATAAAGCCATGTCGCTAGTTATGCTTCTACACAGCCGTATCACAAGTTATGCTTCTACATAGTCGTATCACTAGTTATTCTTTTACAAAGCCATGTCACTAGTTATGCTTCTACACAGCCATGTCACAAGTTATGCTTCTACATAGTCGTATCACTAGTTATGCTTCTACAAAGCCATGTCGCTAGTTATGCTACTACATATCCACGTCACTAGTTATGATTCTACATAGTCGTTTCACTAGTTATGCTTCTAGATAGCCTTGTCACTAGTTATGCTTCTACAAAGCCATGTCACAAGTTATGTTTCTACATAGTCGTATCACTAGTTATGCTTCTATAAAGCCATGTCACTAGTTATGCTTCTACATAGCCATGTCACAAGTTATGTTTCTACATAGCCGTATGACTAGTTATGCTTCTACAAAGCCATGTCACAAGTTATGTTTCTACATAGCCGTATGACTAGTTATGCTTCTACAAAGCCATGTCACAAGTTATAGCCATGCCACTAGTTAGCCGTTTAGGGGCTCATTAGTAGTTATGTATCTAAATAGCCGTATCGCTTCTCAAGCACTTAGGAGTTCATAAAGGGGTTATGCGTTTACTTGGGCACGCCAGTAGTTATGGGTTTAGGGGTTGATAAATGTTTTGGGAGGGATTTGTGTGGAAATGGTGGAGATTTGTCTGTATGAAATAGTTGTGAGATATGGTGGCTGGGATGTGAGTATGACGGCCATACATGGGACCTCACTTAGGCCCAGAGCCGGCCAAATAAAAGGTTAGGACCATGGTTTGACCATTAATGGCTTTAGCTTGTCAGCCTAGGAAGGTCCACTCTATCACTCCTTATGACGCTCAACTCGCGTTTCATAGATAATCTATCGATATGGGTGAATGGGTGACCGGTAGCTCTCAGGCTCGCATTCCACCCCTCAAACATCGTCTATGATTTATGGAAAAAAAGGAAAGAAAAAAAAATTATATCAGTATATTTGAGGCACGAAAGACTTTTAGAATAAAAGTTGAAAAATGGGAGGTTACAGCGGAGATAAAGGCCCCGAAAACCGGAACAAAATGGAGCCAAGAAAGAAGAGTTTATTCTCTTTAACAATGAAATCCTGGGAGGAAATGAAAAGTCAGTCACGCAGGGGCTGCGTAAACCAAGGATATTTCGCACATGGAATGGGATCTACTGATCTCATTTCACTATATATTTTCTGTTTATAACGATATCATCATTAACCCCCTAACCAATTCCTAGTCCTAAGTAGCATTCATATTAACGAATATGAACATTACAGTAGAATGAAACGGTTAAATCTTGAGTTTAGACAACCAATAGTAAATAAACATGTTGAAGTCAAGAGTAAAAAATCTTATTTCTTGACTTCATCGCGCTACGTAATAAAGGTCCGATATAATTAGTATTTAAGATTCCAATAAAGTGATTCATGATGTAATAACTTATTGTTAATGTTATATGAGTAGGAATGGGGGTTTACCATGAGCTCAAAATTAAAAAATGCAAACATCTTGCTTTTATATTCATGATAGAGAAAATTTGTAAATAACAGCGTTTATGGTTAATTAGAATTGCAACCGATTTCAGCTGTTAACGAACTTAACTTAAGTTTTACTGGAGACGCTTATATACAGTATACGAACAAAATTGCGACCACTGGAGCGGTAACAGGCAAATATTAGTTCTGAACCTGATTTTGATCAGGACCAATAGAAATATCTTGTCGTCAACTAGTGTTTTATTCTCTGCAAAATGCCTCATTTTCGTCTTCCCCGGTGTTGAATCGATGGATATTTTAGGACATTTTTCGTAGATTGCGGCATAAGTACAACCTCAATAGTTGATTTAATAACATTAGTTTTACTAAATGAACAAGACACCGCATACAAAACCATCTTTGCTTCGTGTCTTCCGCCTTGGCAGCTTTACGACTAGTAATAATAGTTTGTATAAGGAATTTTGAAGCAGATCCAGTCAACATCGCTGAATTCCCAAACTATCGGGAAAGGCAGACAATTCGAAATAATACAGTCATTCTCACTAAATGTCCCTACTATCAAGAAAACACAATGGCGTTTCGAAGGAGCACCATCATCGCCATTAAATCAGAATAACCGCATAGGTTTTGTGTACATTTGCTGGATATCTACAAACGTATTTACGTCATTTGGCAAAGTTATTTCTAATTGCTGCCTCAAGTAAGTGGTCATGGGTAACCGACTTCAGTATTAATGTTGAACTGAGTAAACCTTACCAGATTTAATGGTTACGTCCCCCACGTGAGTGCATATCTGTAAGTATATATATGTACACCGTTCATTTATTATTTTTCATTTCAAATGAATATTATTTCAAGTAACTTCGTAATTTCTCTCCCATCCTGGGTTGGCCAATTTAAAAGTTTAGCTCATAGGCTATTGAGGTTCTACTCATGAATTCGCAAATTTCGAAACATTTCAAAAATCTATTATATATATATATATATGTATATATATATATATATATATATATATATATATATATATAGAGAGAGAGAGAGAGAGAGAGAGAGTGAGGGAGGGGGGGAGAGAACTGCGTATGTATTTGTCTTTTACCAATCTAGCGGTCGCAGTTTTGGTTTGATCGGCATCAAACTCAATATTTAAACGTGTTATGTTGAACTAAAGACCAAGTGCGATAAAGGCTGAAAACAAACCAGTGGGGGGTGGGGGATTTCGAAAACTCAAATTATCTCTTACATTATCCGAACCAGGCACAAACCCAATTTCAACTACTTATCCTATAAATCTTACCCTTATTTATAGGATTTTTTTTTATTTAAGATTACGATCAAAAGAATAAATTAATGAGCATTTCCACATCCTTTCAATTAGTGGTCAATATTATTTTACTGGAAGTCATTAAAAGAAAGTCGTTGAACTTGTGCTCTAAACTGAATGAAGTTATGAATTCTCTTGTTCCAGTTTTACAGCTTCATATAATTTCTTGATACTATTAATAGAGCTTGGTTATATATAATAGAGTATACTAATATTTTGAACAGATTTAATGATCTTTTTCAGTGCACAAGTCAAATAATAAAAGTAGTTATTTTCATATATACTTTTAGGTAATGGTGAACGGTTGCCTTAACAAATGATCAATCAGACGAAACATTATGGATGGATGTCGTGAAAACCCTTCGGAATCGCCGAATGAAATTTCAAATCCCTTTCAACAGATACCCTTAGAGGAAATCGGCTATTCAAGTTTTACTCATGATGGGATTTCCAAAATATTTCTTGATTTTTCCATCGATCCTACCTAGGAGATGACGAAAATGAGGAGTGTTCAAAATTATATATATATATATATATATATATATATATATATATATATATATATATATGTGAGTGTATGTATGTGTGTGTGTGTGTGTGTGTGTGTGTGTACCTGTTAACGTTCTAGCGTTCACAATTGTATTACCATTACCAAATTCGATAATTAAACGTTTTATAAAAATATTATGTTCAAGATAGTTATCGGCTAGAATCCGACTAGTGAGAAAAGGGGTTTAGAGGAGTGTAATTTTGAAATTCTTAGTATCTCCGAAATTGTGTCGGATCGAAAAATTGTATAGGACCGATCTTATTGAAAATGTAATGTTCTACAAATGTTATTATATACGTTTTCTTCAATATTTGGATTATTTACCATGATATTCGTATTTTATAGTTTTCGGGCTTCAGTAAACTCCCACTCCTACTCATGTCATTTTAACAATAAGCTGTTGAATGAAGCACTTTATTTGAAGCCTCAAATATAGTTCTCATTGAACTTTTCGTTATGAGGTAAATGAAAATACGTGACGCACGTGGGAAATCTCTTTATTTAACGCTGCTCCTGCGTGACGGACGTTTTCTCCCGTAATAATTTACCTGTTTCAAAATCTGAAATAAGAGTAGAAGTCGGAAGTCTGAACCCCTTAAGGGAAATCTTCCTCCGAAATCCAAAAGGCCAAAAGAGTCTGATGACTCGGGCGTAGCGTAGATTGCAAAACTGCTGAAGAAGGAAGGAATGCATGGTTTGGCGAGATGTTTGGATAAGACCAGGAGTGGAAACCAAGTAAAGGCTGTCATCAAAGGCACCGTGTAAGGACTTTTATAGGCAACATTCACTAATAACATAAACAAGTTATGTTCGAGTCCAAATTTGGTTCTGCACACGGAGCTTTTGTACAGGATAATTAGTCATACAGTGGATGAATCTGTATTCCGTTATTATATATATTAAGTAGAACATAAAGCCTATAGTTCTAGAAATTAACCTCATTAAACATATTAACGACTGTTTGCCACTACGATGGATTAGCGGTCGAAGCCTTCTATTTAATTTAATATTATTATTGGTTTTTTTTTTAAATACCATATGTTTGTGAATTATGTTCAGTTTGAAATACAGTCTGCTAGTGAATTAAAGCATACAATTTTTACGGATAAAATTTTATCTAGGTTTGCGAGATACAATTTGTTACAGATACAATTTTAGCAAATAGTGACTATCAAACGAAATAAAATTGGTTACTGATACAATTTTAGCAATTAGTGAATAACAAAATGGTCCTCCGGGCCGGATGACAATTTTGTTAGTCTAGGTTTGCGATATAAAATTGGTTACGGATACAATGTTAGCAAATAGTGAATAACAAAATGGTCCTCCGGGCCGGATGACAATTTTGTTAGTCTAGGTTTGCGATATAAAATTGGTTACGGATACAATGTTAGCAAATAGTGAATAACAAAATGGTCCTCCGGGCCGGATGACAATTTTGTTAGTCTAGGTTTGCGATATAAAATTGGTTACGGATACAATGTTAGCAAATAGTGAATAACAAAATGGTCCTCCGGGCCGGATGACAATTTTGTTAGTCTAGGTTTGCGATATAAAATTGGTTACGGATACAATTTTAGCAAATAGTGACTAACAACAACAATTGACTTCCTTCAGTTTCCAGCATATTTCTCTTTGAGGTTGAACTTTATGATGAAGCACATTATTTGAAGCATAAATACCAAATACTGTTCTCATTGATCTTTTACTTTTTGAGATAAATGCAAATACGTGGCACACTTGTAAAATCTGCTTAGTTGGTTAGTACCTTCCTCAAACTTTAACAATTAGCGAATATGTCATGCAACGTCTTATTCCAAGCTTAAATACCCGATATTGTTTTCAACAGGTCTATACTAGTTGAGATACATGAAAACACGTTGTTTGCAGACTTCTTCAATTAAGATGTTACTTATCATAGGATTTTTATGTGGAACGTGGGAAATCTGCTTAGTTTACGCAGCCCCTGCGAGCCTGTTTGTTATCACTCTACGTTCAGAGTTATATCAAGATGTTCCGTAAGACATTTCCACAACAGGAAGTGCATACTGATATTTGAGTTGAAGGTTGCATAAAGGATTGCAGTCGGAGGTAGATGTCATTATTTCCTTAGACACCTCATTTATTTTAATGAAAATCAGTTTATCAAACATGGCGTGGACTGGTTGAAAGCAAGGCCTCGGCTGCTGCTTATCGCCAAGAGAAGGGGCTCACGTGTTCCCATTTCTGTTTTAGTACATAAGGAAAACCGTTTGCAGCGCGCCCTGTAGTCGACTCCCGAAAGTTTTTCCCGGAAAAACCAGCGGCTCTTATTATTTGGTAGGCCTTTGTGGTTGAATAATTAGGGCTATTGTTGGATGAGAAATGATGGAGGTTATGAGGTCGGAAGTTTCGATTACTTCTATTTATGCCTGACGGAACACCATTTTATATTATTGTATAAAGTCCGTCACGCAGAAATTGTTTCGTAAACTCAGCAGATTTCCACGTATCCCAAGTATTTGCATTTATTTCAAAATAGTAAATATTCAATGAGAACAATATTTGATATTTACGCTTCAAATACTCTGCTTCATAATATAACACTTTACTGTTAATATGACATGAGAAGAAGAGGGGGCGGGGGTCACTGAAAGCTGAAAACTATAAAATTCTAATATCCCGTTTAATAATGAAGATAGTGAACAAAAGTAAATAACAACATTTATAGAACATTACATTAGCAATAAGATTGGTTCTATACAATTTTTCGATCCGACGCATAATAACGGAGATATTAAACAAAAGAATTTTTGAAATTCCTCCCCTCCCGCTGGTCGGGTTTCAGCCCTTAAGGATCTTTCTTTTTACATAAAACGATTAAAAATCGAGTTAGGTAACGATTAAACCAAAAAAAGTATGTGTGTGTGTGTCGGTGTTTCTGTTTCCGATCTAGCGGTAGCAATTTTTGTTTGATATATAAGCGAGTTCTTTTTAAGTAAAAAGAAAGATTGTTTGCTAACGGCTGAAATCAGGAAAAATCGAAATATCTCCGATATTATGCGTCGGATCGAAAATGTGTATAGAATCAATGTTATTGAAAATTGAATGTTCTAAAAATGCTGTTAAGTACGGGTTTTCATTATCTTATTATTAACCGAGATATTTCCATTTTTTTAATTTTCCTCCTTCAGTCCGCCCCCCACTCCTACTCATGGCATATTAACAAAACGTTGTTATACTATGAAGCACTTTATTTGAAAGATAAAAACCAAATATTGCTCTCCTAGAAAATTTATTTTTTTGAGATAAATGTAAATACGTGACGCACGAGGTAAATAGGCTTAGGTAACGCAGCCCCTGAGTGACGGGCTTTTTATATATTTAGAGCAGTATTAAGATAGTTAATGAAATTAATTTATTATATAAAATTACATCTATTGATAGATTTTTTGGATGGTATTCATTGAATTTGAGTGAATTTTATAAATGATAGATTATATATGAATGAATGCTTTTAAATAATATGTAAACAAATTAATTGAGATAATATTAATAGATTTTGCATGGAAAATAAATATATTTGACGTATCCGATTATTTTATGTTAACATTTGATGTTATTTATTTATGTCCACTTCGTGTTATTTTGGATAATGGGGACGGTAATTAATGAATTACCTTACGTAAATTAGATTTACACGGAAGCTTTAGGTAGCGAAAAAACAAAATTTGCAAAAGTAATGTGAAAATATGTCAACTTGTACGGACATCATTTTCAACATCTGCATCTTAAGATAAATAGGCATTTTTAAGAAATTAGATACCCTTAGAAAATTTTGAACATTATGTACATTGGAATAATACTCAATTCTGAGCAGATTTGGGATAGTTTAATACTAGGTGAAACAGAAAGAGTTATTTGTTGTATTAGGTTTAGTGCGGTTGACAAAGAGAGCGGTGCACTTTAATGTTGCATTGAGATGCTCCTACAGGTAGTTGTAAGGTTATTTGTATGCAGTGTGTCCGTCATTGTTGCATCCTATACATATTGCATTTTATTAAACTAAAAGCAAGGCTAGGCAATGGACATACGTAACTCCTGTGTTATATCAACTCCGGGTTTCCCACCCCAAGATTTATTGTTCATTTTTCAATGCATTTTCTGCAAAAGCGTCAAAATATAAATCTCATTGTCTAACAGCTTCATCTCGTTATGTTATGTGCATATTTATCCAATTTCTGACTGTCAACATTGCACAAGGATTAATCCCAATCATTCAATGTACTCAGCTTGCGGAGGTTACTAAAGGATGAAAATGTCTTCTGATCATTTTACTGTCGGCAAGTGTAATAGTAGTGGTCTATGACTAAGCGCTGTGGGGGAAAGGGAGTAATGTTGCAATGATGGAGATGTGAGGAACGGACTGAAGTAATTGAAGCCTAGCGCAGTTGCTGTGCACATATGTGTGTGCTGTATGGTTATGTATATGCTTGTGTGTGCGTTTGTGTGTGTCGTGGTGGTGTGAATATGCTGCAGTTGTGTGTATATGTTGTGCTGGTATGTGAACTGTGGTGGTGTGTATATCCTTTGCCAGTGTGATTTTTGGTGGTGTGAATGTGCTGTGGTGGCGTGTATATGCTGTGCTAGTGTGTGTTATGGTGCAGTTTATATGCTTTGCTGGTGTGTGTTGCGGTAGTGTGAATGTGCTGTGGTTGTATGTATGTGCTCTGCTGGTGTGAATGTGGTGCGGTGGCGTGTATGTCCGGTGCTGGGGAGTGTCCTATGGTGGTGCAAAATCTGCTGTGGTGGTCTGTGCTGTACTGGTGTGACCTGTGCCGGTGTGAATGTAGTGCGGTGGTGTCTATGTCCTGTGCCGGTGTGAATGTAGTGCGGTGGTGTGTGTCCTGTTCTGGTGAATGTCCTATGGCGGTGCAAATCTGCTGTGGTGGTCTGTGCTGTACTGGTGTGTGCTGTGCTGGTTTGAATGTGCTGCGATGGTGTGTAAGACCTGTGCTGGTGTGTGTCTTGTGCTGGTTTGATTGTGCTGAGGTGCTGTGTGTCCTGTGGTGGTGTCAATGTGCTGTGGTAGTGTGAATGTGTGCTGCGGTGGTTGAATATGTGTGCTTTGGTGGTTTGTATGTGCTGTGCTGGTGAGTATGTGCTGCGGTGTCGAGTCCAGCTGTATATTACACGCTGCCCCACAGTTATTGCCTGCTCAGCTTACCTCCGATCCCATGCTCGTTAGCCATTTAAAGGACTCTCTCTCTCTCTCTCTCTCTCTCCTCTCTGCCTCTCCTTCTCACTCTCTCTGCCTCTGTCCTTAGGTCAATACACCTACAAGGGCTCTCGAGCAAAAATATACTCCCAGGTGTTGCCATGTAGTACGCCAGCTCACAAAACATTAGATCCAGATCAGCGACTTTACAGACACCGACCTTGGAATTTTCTCGCACAACTCTTCCCCTCGAAGTATAATAGTGTTATTTGGATTAACTGAAAGCCTCCCCATAGCACACTACCCCTCCTACTTAAAGTAAATAGTGAGCCGTAAAATAGCAGAATTTTGGTAAACTGCTTACCTACAATACCCAGTACTGATATTACTCGATAGTTTACGGAAGACAAACAACCCACTTAATGTGCCAGTACAGAAAGTATTATCTCCAGATCGGCAAATGTACAGACAGTGACATAGGAGATTCCTCCCACAATTCTTCCCCTCTAGCTATAACAGTGCAATTTCAAATATCTTTGATATTTAATTTTGATACTTATGCTAATAAGGTCGGACTTTCTACAGGTTACCAGCCTTTTCTAGCCAGAGTTCGAATAAGGATTTCATTTAATGAGCGCCTTACTGCATAAACTACTATTGCACATGTGAGTATCGAACTCACGACTCTAGGTTTACCAAGGGACATTAAGACCAACGCCTTAACTCACAAGGCTAACTTGGGTCTCGTTTAATTTTAATTAGCCAAGTAATCTGTAATTACACGCTCCCCATGCTTGCACTAGAAGAATTAATTCTTTTCGACAACTCAAGCAAAAATAAAAGGTTTGGGCAAAAAGGCTTACAAATGTACTCAACAATGATATGAATTATGTTAAATAATATTCGCCCAGTGTGACAGGTCAGAAAACGTTTTATCAGGGACACGACTTTATTGACAACTAGGTAAATAGTAGATTTAAATTGATTTGCTGATGCAGAAGAACTCAAATGAAAGATACAGAATCATCCTTGATGTTTTAGTTTGAATTACCCAATGTCATAGCATTCTTCTTCAAGAGAGTTCAATTATATGAAAATGAGAAATATTAAGGTAAGAGTTAAACAAACAGGGGGATGGGAGACGAAAATTCAAAATGTCTCCATTAATATGAGTCAGATCGAGTAATTCTACAGAACCATTGTTATTGTAAATTTAATGTCCTTTCTCTAAATTTAATTAGTTTGTTCTCTAAATTTAATACTACTTGAGATTATTTTCTTTTTTAGTTTTGAGGCTTGAGAAAATCTCTAATTACAGTCATCGCGCTTTATTATTTCAAGTTTAAATAACCAATATTATTTTCAACAAATCGTTACTAGAAGAGATATATGGAAATGTGTTGTTTGATGACGGCACTAATTATGATTTTACTTGCCGCACAATTCTACTACTGATTTTTATTTGGAAAATATGGTGAAATGAGATCATTAGTATGTCATGGCAGCCTGTGGAAAATCAGCTTACTTTACGCAGCTTCTACGTGACGGATTTTGTTTTAAACCTGGTAAAGACATCAAATGAATGAAAAAAATAAATAAAAAAGATGAAATACGTTTCGGATTGTACAGCGAATACATTAGCTCTTAGAGGTTTGATAATTATTATTTTGACTTGGAAGCTTCGATTGAGTTTAGAGTTTGTCTTGAAGAAGAGAGCGATCGCTCATTAGAAAGGCGTTATCCATTATAAACCAATAGGCTCGTATCCAATCCATCCATTAACATCGGGCAGCTTCCTCGGCTGCTAAAACGTTTTAGAAGCTGGAAAAAAGCTGAGGAGATTAGGAGAGCCTGTAATAACTCGCTCTGCTCTGTAGATACACGACTAGAAAGTCTCAGATGCTGCTCCTACAAGATGTTCCGCCTTTGAAGAAAGTTTAAATGTTGCTTGCAGCTCTTGGCCAAAAGGGTTATCAGCCTTCCACCTTTCCCAGGGCCGCCATTAGAAAGTTCGCCGAGACTACATCAACTACTGTAGTACATTTCAAATTCTGCCAACGCGATAAGATAAGATAAATCGGCGCAGCATCTAGTGAAAATATTGATAAGTTGCTACGTCCATTCTGGGATATTAATAACAATTTCACTTTCGTTCAATGTGAATCATTAAAGCGGAGGACTGGCAACTATAGCTCAGGAATGGAAGTGGTCATAAAATGTAGTTTTAGTCATCAGTATAATTTATATGTATTTCACTAGTTCGGTCTAAAATGTACCATGAAATATAAGACTTTTGAGAGTACAAAATGAAAGTTCTTATGGTAATAGAATTTCCGAAAAAAACGTTGGATTACCAAAAAGCGATAATTAGACGCATAATGTAAATTGTTGAGGTTAAATATTTTTATTTAACGTCCACTTTTTGCTAATAATTGGGACGGGATATCTGCAGGTTATCACTCTTTTCTAGCAAGGGTGGGACTAAGAATTTTATTTAATCAGTTCGTCACTAAATAAATTCCTATTGTTCAGGCGGGCCATGTCAGATTAAGGGCAACACTTTACCTCAAATGCCTAACCTGGGTAATTTCGGTTTGGCCTTTATAAATATTTTCGCAAAAATGAATTCATTCACCATAGACATTGGCTTCACGTAAAACAGATCTCTCTCAACCTACTAGCATGGGACACATATACATTATTAAGGCAATCCCCGATTCAATCATCTCCAGGAAAGTACAGAGGTCGACAGATTTTCAAATGGTGAAGTAGACACACCAAACATTTACGTGAACTCTACAGACCACCAAGTTGTATTAGCGAATGAACTAAGGCACTAGAAGAGCAGTTGCAGGTATCTTGGGATAACATACATGGCAATAAACTAAAACAATGAAAAGAAACAGTTCAGGAATAGTCATCAAACAAGAGGAGCATACTAAGAGAGTAAGTTGTGCTGACCAGACTACGTATTGGCCCCTCCGTATTGACTCACGGACACTTAATGACAAACAAGGATACACCGACTTGTAGACAAGGAGACTCTGACATAGACTATATTCTTCTTATTGTTGCCAAACTCGATACATAGGTGTTTCATGCAAATTTAAATGTCTAATTAGTTAACGCTGAAATCGGGCTAGTTGAAGAAGGGGGAATTTTGGACAATTCAAAATATCTCCGTTATTATAAGTCGTATAGAAAAGATAGAATCATTCATATTTCAAATTAAATTTACTATAAATATTTTTATAAATATTCTTTACCTTCAATAGTAACTGAGATATTGCATTTTTTAGTTTTCAGCCTTCAGCAAACCCTCACTCCTACTCAAGCACATAAACAATGCTCTGTTATATAAAGAAACACTTTATTTGAACCTTAAATACTAAATATTGCACGTGGGAAATATGCTTAGTTTACGAAACCACTGTGTGACGTATTTTTTTTTTTTTTTGCTGTTTGCCGTTTTGAGTACACCTGCTTAATGAGTGAATCACCGACGTTGCGGAACTCATTTGCAAAGGAATCCAGGATAGGAACCAACTGAATATTTTCCATTTCTATGATTCCACCTGCAAAAAAGCTTGTTCTTAATTTTCTGAAAATATATATTTTAGGGAGTTTGTATTTTACTTCAATTACAGGCGATTGTAAAAGTGAAAGGGCATATTTTCATATATTGATGCATATATGTATATATATAGGAGTGGTGGATGAATCCGCTGACATCTGTCAGTCCTTTGATAGGTGAGTTTAGAAAGTTGTCTGAGATGTGATTGCAGAAGGAAAGAGGTCACATCTCTGCCACCAGTTTGATGATGTATCTACGGCATGAGCTGATGAACACAACCCCATTTCAAAGCATACAACACTTCCAGCAGCGACAAACATCACGATAATTCGAAACAACAATCCCTCATAACCCTCAGATTGGCTACAAAATGTAAATGCCAATGACTGTTAAAATAAAGTCCGTCACGCAGGGGCTGCGTAAACTAAACAGATTTCCCACCTGCTAGTATGACACCTTATGTTCTGAAAACCACAAAATACGAATTACTCACTTAATTCGTTTAATTAAGAAAAAATGCATAGAGCAACAATTGTAGAGTATATTTTAACAAGGTTTTCTGTCATGTTTCGATCTGAATTTTCGACCCCTCTAACACCTCCCTATTACTGGTACGATTTGAACCGATAACAAATATGATCTTTAGGGTAGCTGAAATAGTTAAATATTGAGTATGCTACAGATCCAATTAACATTTTATAGACAAAAAGGTAAACTCTTAATTAATGATATCATCACACAGCAAATTGCTTGTATCTCGAATAATAAAGAATAATGAAAACTATATTTGGTATTTTGCTTAGAATGAAGAGGTTCATGTTATAACAGCTTATTGTTATTATGACATAAGTAGGAGTGGGGGTTTGCTGAAAACTGAATACTACAATAAAAAAAATCCAAATATATTGGTTAATGTTCATATGAGAGAAATATGTGTATAACAACATTTATGGACCATAATATTTACAATAAAAAAAAATTCTGTACAATTTTTTGATCCCACGTATAATAGCGGAACTGTTTTTGAAATTCCCTCTCTATACCCACCCCCCCTTCCTCGTTTTTATCCATCAAAATGATCTTTAGTTTTACATGAAACGCTTATATATCGAGTTTGGTAACGATAAAACCAAAATTACTACCACTAGAGCGGTAAAAGACATCAATGTACTAAGTACAACCTCAATAGCCATAAGTGAAATCAGCTAAAAATTGTCTAAAAACCCTGCTAAAAAAAGTTATTTTATAAAACAATAAATCATTTTTTAGTGGGTACCTTCCCATAAAAAATATTAAAATAAAAGTGGAGCTGGTGAAGAAACCAAAAATTGTAATTGTAGAAACTTTGCTCTTCCCCATAGACAAAGCATCTACAAATGACGTCCAAAAATATATTCCAAGAATACTGCACCAAGATTGATAAAGAAGACTGTAATATACTAAAAATTAAACAGTTAAAAAAAATGGGAAACACCATCCAGAAGTTATACTCACACGTGTAAGAGTTGGTCACACGTACATTTCTCAAAAAAAAACATTTAATCATCCAGCCGACATTGTAACACAAAATTAACAATCGAACATGTGTTAGTGCATTGCCCTTTCTTACGACAAGGCCAGATGAATGTTCAACCTTGGAACCTATCACGCCAAAATATTGAGGAATAAAGAGAATACCGTTCAAAAACCTCATTAACTTTTCTAAAATTGTTAGTATTTGTTATTTAATATAAATATTTTAGCCTTTTAATGACTCTCTTCGTAGAAATGTATTAAAATTGAATCCCAAGGAATGAAATATGTACATGCTGCTGATAACTCCAGATGTGTTTTGAAAAATTTGGTACCTAAATCAATATAAAAGTTTATGAAAAATAATAATAATCAAAGTACTCACTATTCACCCTTTCCATTTGAATCATAAATTGAAGAATTTCCCTCGCCCCCCTCCCTAGTGTTTTCATTTGAATTTTAAAATATGGCATCCAAAGGAAGGAAAATCAGTCTGTATTTCCTTACTGCGTCAATAGAATTAGTGAAATTTTGAGGGGATATTCCTGTACTATTAGTCTTGAAAGGGATTCAGGTTTGTTTGATGTCAATAATAATGAAAATACTAATGGAAGAGAAGAGTCCTTAATCGTTGGCCCAACGTTCAACGTTTCCTTCTCCCTACCCACCATTCTCCTTCCGTCACAAAGTATGATCAATAGTATTGATAATTAGGCCTAGATATAAATTATTTTTTAAATCATAATGACGCTAATTTCTTTATAAAAATATATAATAGTGGTTATATATAAATGACGAGTTTTTCCTTTGTAATTAATGAAATAGATAATAGAGATTTTCGTAATTACCGGTCCAATGCATGTTGTTCCGAAGGTTTCCCTCAAATAAGAAAGAAGAAATAAAGCGTTTTTCTTTTTTTTTTTGCAAATACGTTCGTCACTCAGGACCTGCGTAAACCTAGCAGATTTTCCACATGCTGTCATGCCATACTACTGATCCTCTTCTCACCATCTATTCCATTTTTCCAAATAAAATTTCGATGAGTAGGAGGGTGCAGTAAATAGAATCATAACTGATGATCTAACGCATTTGCGTTTATATCATCTAGTAAAGATCTGTTGAAGTGGCATTGGGTATTTAAGCTAGAAATAAAACGTTTCATGATTTAGTAGCATCATGTTAAAGAACGATTACAAAAAGTGGGAGGCTTATTAAAGTTTGAAAATGAAAAAAATCTCCTTCAACATACAAGTTAGGGAAAAGGTATGTAGAATTACATTTGTAGAAACTTAAATTTATGTGAAGTTTGGTTATATACGATTTTTCGAACCGACTCATAGTAACGGAGATATATCGTTTTCTCCCCCTGTAAATCCCCCCCCCCTCTCTTTCCAATTTCAGCCAAAATAACAAGCTTGATCATTAGTTATACATAACACGCTTATATATCGAGTTTGGTTATACTAAAAAAAAGCGATAACAGACTTATATTTGTATATTTATTATTGAACGGGCCTCATTCTCGTCATGCACTGGGTAGGGTCTATGATACTTTAAAGTTTTCAAAAACCATGACTACGTACGACCTAAATAGCTGATTTTCCTTAAGAGAAACCCGATAAAAATTAATTTTTGCACTTTTTAAAAACAAATATTTTAATCTTCCCCGAATCTTTTGCTTGAAGGGAATTTTGCATCAAAAATATATTATTATTTATACTTTTCATAGAATTATATTAGTATATATTTGTTACATTGTTCCTTTGGGTTGGTGAAAGAATTTCAGTAAAAGGGTAGGGTTTTTTATACAGGTGTAATATTTATGAAAATAGCCCAAGGAAAGGAAATTCAATTAGAACCTGGTGAATTGTATGAAACAGCTTGTAACCTCTCGAGCTGTTTCATTTTAATTGCCTTTTAGTTTGATAGTTTCTCATGCACTTTTAATGCCCAAGTCGGCCTTTTGTCTCACAACAACTCCTCCAGAGCTGAATAACAAAATTATTGTGGCTAATTGAAAATAAATAGCTAAAATTAACAATTTGAGAGATTAGCAGCCATTATTTAACACCCTTCTAATGGATAATGTATAATAAATTATGTGAGAGCCGCCATATGTCATGCCTGTCGGTAGAATAAAGATCACACGAATACCTGCTTTTAATCTTCAATCTCGCAGTAAAAATCATTTGGAATCGGTTTGATACCTTTAATAGCTGCAATCTACTTCAATTGCAGTCATTTTCAAGTGTAATTATGTGCAATAATTATAAAAGTTGAGAAGGATTGACAAGAAACTGTGAAGATTCATAAAATACAAATGGAATATAAAGACTTGAGCCTGACACAAAAGCAATTTCAAAGCAACTGAGAGCCATTAGAAAGCACAGCTATATTCCAGCCAGGAGAGAACATCTCTTCATTATTATTCAATTATGTTTTATTCGAGACAAGAATTGTTCTTAGCTACGGTGAATATATCAAATTGCATCGAATACAGAAAACAACATAATCAACAATAGGTAGTAGCAACCTCATGTCGCCACTTCCTTATACTCCTTTCAAATTAAATAATTAATGTCTTTTGATACACTTTACTTAAAATGATTTAATTTGGAAGAATAATAGGGATCTATCCGATTCATCAAAGCCACATCGGATCCATATTAAATGCATAATTTATAAATCATTTCATGATAAACAAAAATGTTTTGTAACTCTCATAAGTATGAAGAAACTTAACTTTTTATTTCACCCCTCTCAAAACTTCCACCCCATTAGTCAATTTTTATCAAAAGGAAAGGGCCAAAACTGGATGGTACAATACTCCCAAATTTGAGATTTCAGCAATCTAAGACTTGTCGTTTTCGAGTTATGAGTTACGTCAGGTCAAAACTAATCAAAATTGATTGGGAGGGTCAAAACTGATAATTCTGATAATATTTCCGAGTGACAATACTTCGTAGAATTCGATGAAGGAAGTAAAAAAGGGAACCTTAATCAATGTTCTGGACAAAATGTAATCGAGGGGAATCTGTTTAGTTTACGCAGACCTGCGTGACGGCTTTTTTTATTATTATTCAGAATAAATTATATTTCTTTTGACCATAAGTGAACAATGTATAAAGAAATACAAAGGTTTTAGTAATTTCTGGTTTAAATAAAGAAATATAATATACATATAGGCACACAAGGCAGTGAGTTAAGTATTTATATATCAAATTGATTATAACCAAATACTGCTGTGTTTTTTTGTTATTTGCCACAGAATTAGGGATAAAGAAAAATAGGAGAGATCCAACACTAGCGAGGATGGCGGAGGGCTGAGTTTATCTGTAAGTGGATGGTTTATCTGAAGAAAGGGACTATTGAACAACAAGAAGAAAAATGAAAATAGAATTTTGACCACCTAGGCACAAATAACTCCCGAGTTCGGTGCCTATTTACTACAAAATAAAAAAATAAAAAAAAAAAATACAAAAAAAAGTCTATCACGCGTGGGTTGTGTTAGCTAAGCAGATTTCCTAAGTGCACCGCGTATTTGCATTTATCTCAAATAGCAAAATCTCAATGAGAATAACATTGTGTATTTAAGCTTCAAATAATATACTATAATTCACGATATAACAATTTATTATCATTATGGCATGAGTAAGGGTGGGGGTATATTGGACGCCAAAAACTAAAAAATACAAATATCTCAGTTAATAATAAAGATAGCGAAAAAACGCAAATAGCAACATAACGTATATAGAGCATTTAATTTGCAATAAGATTTTTTCTATACACTTTATCGATCCGACGAATAATAACGGGGATATTTCATAGTTTCGAAATTTCCACTCAACCCTAACCACCTGTCCGATTTCATCCTTAACGAATTTGGTCTTTATTTTCACATAAAACGTTAAACATCCAGTTTGGTAACAATCAAACAAAAATTACGATAAATAGAGCGTTAGCAGACAAATTTATGAAAACTTTTGAACGGACCTCATTGAAGTTATCTGAAAGGTAGGATCGATTGACATTAGAGGAATTTTTCGAAACTTGTGTCATGAGTAAGATCTCAATAGGAAAGGAAAAAATAGGAGGCAAATGTAAGTAATGTAAGCGTTGGGTAGTGGAAATTAACTGGGGTAAATGAGAGCCAAGCATTATTATTGAATAGTAGAATGAGAAAAGACATTGCTATTGTAGGGATAGAAGATGGAGACAATCAGTCAATAATATCCCCTAAAGCCAGCGGGAATCGAACCTGGATGTCGTGCTCTTAGAAAAGGTTTTAATGTGGCCGAGGAATGCCTGAAATCGTCTCCTCCATTATTTTGGTTTTAATTTCCTTTGGAGGAGGCAGGCCTCCGTAGCGATGTCACTAAATGCCCTATCCTTAAGAAGCGAGTCCAATTCCCCTCCTCTAGGATAGTAGTTGTTTAGCCTAAATTACATTTTAAGCAAATGAGGGTATTATGATTAGCATTTCAAATGGAGGTAGCTTCCCCCGGCCACTCCACCGATATCCCTCCTTCATCAATATAATATATACACCCTCTCATTCTAGGCCTCCCTCATCACCTTACCAACTTACAACAAATAATTTCACCCAAAATACTCTCACATTATAAGCAGGCTTACCTTAAGGGAAATCGCCTATCGAGGTTGAACTGACGGTACAATTTTTGAAAAATGTATTATAATATCCATCGATCCTACCAAATGTATGAAGAAATGAGTTCAGTATATAAAATGATTATAATCTTGTTGTTCATTTAATGTCTTACAATACACAATTTCTGTAAATTGAATACTAAACACATATATGTATTTTTTTAGTTAACACCATTCCAACTGGTGGAATTTACCTTTTTCAGCAATTGTACCTCTCACCATCCAGTGTCTAACTTAAACTTAATGTTACAACTTCATAGGAGAAATAGAAAATCGAATTTGAGATAACGTCGGTGAACCATTTCAGTCCGTGGGGACTTTTTAATTTTTTTACTCAATATATTTGGATGATATAGAATCATGATTAATTAAGGTCACTATTTTATGGAGTAATATAAATGATTCCAACTATATCGGTAGAAGAAAATTTCTTATTTTATGCGTTTCACATGACTTTTTTTTTTTTATTTTGCTTGCTTTATTTATTTACTTTTACCAAGTGAAGAAATTATTGTAATCGAGAATATTTCCATTTTTCAAATTTCAACTGAGTTACCCGTTTTAACGCTTTCCCTTAAGTAAAATTGAAACCGTACTCAAATGTCCATCGATCCTACCCAGGATATAAAGAAAATCAGCTCCTTTCAAAATGATATATATATATATATATATATATATATATATATATATATATATATATATACACACACACACTCACACACACACACACACACACACACACACACACACACAAACACACACCTATCAGCTACCGTTCTAGTGGTCACAATTTATGTCTTATCTTACCAACCTCGATATAAAAGTATTTCACGTAAAGTAAAGATTAAGTTGGTTAACGGCTGAAATTGGACACAGGAAAAGTGGGGAAATTCCACAAATTGTATAGAACTAATTTTATTGTATATGTAATGTTCTATAACTGTCGTTATATACGTTTTTTCGCTATCATAATTATTAACCGAAATATTTGCATTTTTTTAGCTTTTAGCTTTCTGTAAATTTCCACTCCATATTAAAAAAATTCTTTCACGCAGTTACATATATATATATATATATATATATATATATATATATATATATATATATATATATATATATATATATTATTGTGTGGATGTTTTCGACTAGGTTAAATTTATATATGGTGTTGTTTCTTGGAGTTTTGGTCAATGTTGGTGAATACAATTTTTTAGTTATGACAATATTTCGAGAATATTTATTTTCTCTTTTGTAGGGCTGTAAAAAATACAGGTACTACTTTATATATATTGCACGGGTTTTATAAACTATAGTGTAACGGATGGTGTTTATGTTATTTCTACTTAGCCATTCTCAACATTGACCAAACCTCTGAGAAATAACACCAATACCACAGAAATCCTTTCACATATATCCTTTATTACAGATGACGTGCTTCTTAAATTGTTTGAAAGAGTAGCCATATTGAGTTAAAAACAAAAAATTATTTTCTTCTTTAAAACAACTTATTTATTTTCGTCCCCGAAAATGTTTCGAACCTTGTTCCTCCTTAGTGGATCCTTTTCCTGTGATTTCGACGATGAATATGTATACGCTTAAATAGCATTGTCAAATTGTGTTTACTTCTCACACGAACACTTATAGAAATTTTAAATTTCATTAAAATCACACCTATGTCGGTTGTATTGCAACAGGTCAGGTATTAAGAAGAATCGACTAACCAAATGAAGAAATCATGCTCCCAGTTCTGTCTATCGGAATTTCACTTTTCACTGAATCCTCATATCCTAGATTCTAATACAATTCCTGTAAACTTAAGGCTTTCACTACGAGAGAAATATAGAATAGATCATCGAATCGTTTTTTAGCGGACTGTACTCTCAAAAAATAATATGATATTTATTTATTTTTCGGACGGAGATTATAGACTGGGATGAACAACATCAGTTCTTTGTATTAGACAAATACTTGACCGACGGAAGAACGAATACAACAGAAATACGACCATATATTTGACTGTAAACTATTTGTAAGATCAAAAATTATGATAAGAATACTGCTTAGTAGACACAATTAGTCCGTTGAAAAGTACGATATGCTTCACGTTTTTACTAATGATTTTATAGGTAAATTACATAAATTATATTTATTTATTTGGAGCTTCGCAGTAATAAATTATAAGAAACTATGAAGACAAATGTTGTAAAAAAATAAAAAAATTATACAGACAAGCCTTACATATTAGCATTAAGTATCCCCATTGTATCATCTTTGGTTTATTATTTATTTTTTTAGTTCTTGTTTAATTTTTTTAATACAGTTTTTATTATTATCAATATTTTTGCCTATATTTTATTTACTTATTTGTTAAAATGATTTTTTAAACATCGCAAGATTTTGAATTGCATTTGTGTATAAAAAAACTGATTTGCATTTGCGTAAAATAATTATAATAAATACGTCACTACATTGTACGTAGTACCGAAAGATGCAACGTTGAAGTGTAGAGAATTATTCAAGAAAATATACCCCTTCGATTCAGGGAAGCCGAACGGACGATATATATATATATATATATATATATATATATATATATATATATATATATATATAAAATTATGCCAGTCAACTATTTTCCAAGGTTGTGGTTAAGACTGAAGAGATTTACAATTAAATTGTTTGAATACAAAACGAGTCGATGGACTTTTTTCAAAAGGCAACAAATGTTATCTGTCTGCACACAATTAATAATGTACGTATGTCCCAGAAATTTATTGCAACTACTAGCCGGTAGTAGCCAATTTATAGATGTTACTTTTAAGTATTTCAGAAATAATGGATTATTTGATGAAATATAAGAAATATTAAGTTGGTGTTCGTATAGGGGGGAGCGTGAGAGTACGTAAGAGCTCTTCGGTCACGTCTGGGTGACTGCATAGTTTAACATATGATATCGTAGTTGTTTCATGAGGTTTTAGGGTGAAAAACTACTAGATTATCATCTCCCGGCAATAACTATAACTCTCGTTTTTTATAAGAACCTCAATTGTTTGAGTAAATTGTGTTTTTATGTAAGTCGTAAATATTGTTATATCGTCATTTATATTGTTCTAAAAGTTTGCTGCATGTACTTTTAGTCATTTAATTGTAATATTGACTAATTATAATGCCTGTTGAAAATATGTACTTGTAAGGGAGAAAATATATGTTTATTTAACATAATATATAATGAAAAAAGTGTATATACTATTATTATATAGGATAAGTAAGTATATTGCCAGTATTAAAGAATGTACAATAATTATTGGCCAAATATAAAGGCAGTTAAAAATATTACGTAGTAAGTAGTTTAAATAGGTAAAACGTAACTCGTGTTACTTGGACACATCTTTAAGTAAATATAAATAAATAAAAATGTATTTATAGATTTAGTTTCGATCCGACGCATAATAACGGAGTATATTAAGAATTAGAAATTTAATACCCCGTTAGTCCGTTTCAGCCATTAACGAACTTGATCTTTCCTTTTGTATAAAACGATTATATATCAAGTTTGGTATTATTTAAGACATAGACTAAAACAGGGAGTTGTAAACAGACAAATATATATATATATATATATATATATATATATATATATATATATATATATATATATATATATATATATATGAGGTCCGTTCAAAACTGTATATATAGATATTTATACGGTTTTGAACGGACCTCATTTTCGTCATCTCCTAAGACTTATTTATTATTTAACCTACATCTTAATTTTGATTTATTTACCATTTGATAATTCTTGCATCTTATGTTACAAACAATGGTAGGAACATGTTTTTTTTTATTATTATTATTTAAATATGTATTTTCTCTTTTTTTACTACCTTTCTTTTTATTTAATTATATATTTTTCTGATCATAGTTAATTAAACATACGATGTGACTGCATCCACTGATAAGTTATCTTTATGTAAAATTATGTATAGTAAGCCCCGTATTTGTACCTCCTTCCAGTTTACCTCTTAATTGTTTTTCGTTTGTTGTAAATTTTATATTTTATTTTGTGCGTTGTAATATTTATTTTGTGTTTTTATAATACTTAATTTTGTAGACTTGTAATATTCATTTAATTTTTTACATTAATATTCTCTCTTGTTTAAAGATGATTGTAGCTACACCTCAAGCCAATAAATAAATAATTTAAAAAAAGGTATTCATGAAAAAAAAAAATTCCCGACTGTTTGAAAAGAATTTTTAAGAATAATATTTGTTTGGAAAGTCTTTTCAGGCACCAAATCCTGTAGGTGTTACTTGGGGCGGGGTATTTATTATATTAGTAGGAGTTCATAATGTTTATAGAGCCATTAGTGTAAATACTAATAATTTGATGTGGGGCATATAATATAGCGGATTCAGATACTATCTGTGTCATCCATGTTCCTGCTTTCACTCCGTCTAATTGCTGAGGGGCTAGAAAGGCACTTACTAAGGAAATTATATAGAATTTGACTCATTACCTAAATAGAACACATTAGGATTATATGTGCTCTAATTATATTAAAAGGGAAGTGGTGATGTCAGCATATCGGATCATCCCGACGAATGGCAAGGACGACACGCACACACAGATCGCTGGTAATACCTTGCTCTCATTTCCCTCGGCCTAATTAAAGAAAAAGCTGTTCTGGAGGAATTTTTTAATTAATTCACAACATACAAATATCTACTACAGGTGTCACACTATAAATTATTTAATTCCCTATCCAGACATTCCTCTGCATCTGTGCCTAACTGGATGCCTACTGAGTTCTTCAATTCTGGGAGCTTTTGATTACTATATTAGTGACAGATATTGAGATACCTGATAAGGGAAACCTATGCTTTTATCATATATAAATGCATAGACCATGTAGAAATGATAAGCTTATGCTTAGATCATGTAGAAATGATAAACCTATGCTTTGACTATGAAAAAATAATAAACATATGTTTATACCATGTAGAAATGATAAACCTATGCTTTTATTATGAAAAAATAATAAACATATGTTTATACCATGTAGAAATGACAAACCTATGCTTTGACTATGAAAAATGATAAACCTTTGCTTAGAGCACGTAGAAATTATAAACCCTTGCTTAGATCTTAAAGAAATTATATACCTATGCTTAGACCACGTAGAAATGACAAATCTTTGCTTAGAACATATAGAAATGATAAACCTATGCTTAAAGCATGTAGAAATTATAAACTTGTGTTTAGACCCCATAGAAATGATAAACCTACGCTTAGACAGTGCAGAAATGATAAATCTATGCTTAGACTATGATGAAATGATAAATCTACATTAATACTATTTTGAAATGATAAACCCAAAATTAGACAATGCAGAGATTATAAATGTATGCTTGGACTATGTAAAAATGATAAACCTACGCTTGGACCGTGCAGAAATGGTAAATCTGTGCTTAGAGCATGTAGAAATTATAAACCTGTGCTTAGACCCCATAGAAATGATAAACCTACGCTTAGACAGTGTAGAAATGATAAATCTATGCTTAGACCAAGTGGAAATGATAAACCTGTATTAATACTATTTTGAAATGATAAACCCAACCATTGACCATACAAAAATTACAAACCTATGCCTGGACTATGTAAAACTGGTAAACCTACACTTAGACCATGTAGAAATGATAAACTGATGAATCGAGGTGGGATATAATGGCTAATTATGAACAAAATAAAAAAAATTAATTTGTAAATAAAATTAATTTTAAATTCACTTGACTGATGTTTTTATACACAAGATAAATTATTAAATGAAACTACTATATTTTTTTGTCATAAATATTGGTCTAAAATAATTTGTGATGAGGTACATTTTCACTAAAAGGTGGGACTCTCTTCATTTAAAAAGCTTGTCATCCTTTAATAAATTAGCATGTCAACAAATAAAATAATGTGTGTTTTAGAGTTGTAACAAAAATTGTATATACTTAGAAATGTATTAAGATTGCTAATGAATTATTTAAATTGACGAATTTTATACTGTGTATCTTAGAATTTGACCTCATTTTTTGACGAATGTATTACATAACTACAAATGTAACTCAATAATTTGTAAAGAATTTAATTGGGACAATATTATAAAATTGTTTATAGAAAAACAAAACCAAAAAAACTATTTGACGTATCGTATTATGTTACGATAACATTTAAAGGAAATAAACGCATTTCATTTCAATCTGACGACGGAAGATCAACCAAAATATTTTTCTCCTTTGCGATTTAGGCAACACTTTATAAGGGATGACCGATATTTTTATTTCATGACATATCGATATAAATCAGCTGACTAGCCCCTTCATACTTTGAAAGTCATTCTTTGGCCCAGCTAGTGGTAGATTCTATATAACGTTGTAGCCGCAGTTGTAGTTACCCCGTAGTCTTATATTTTCTCCTGATGAGATGTCACTACACTGAACTAGTTGAGAAATATAAATGGTTTTCATAATCATTTGGAGTTTTCTTTTTTTTTTCTTTGGTTGACGTTTGGCCATCAGATTCATAAAACAAATGTTTTAATACTTAGATGTCATTTATATATATATATTTTTGAACTTGGCTAGTACTCGAGGGTAGTAAACCAAACTTGGCGAGTATGTAGATACAATCGCTGTGGTTAATTGATGAGGTGTGTGTGTGTGTGTGTGTGAGAGAGAGAGAGAGAGAGAGAGAGAGAGAGAGAGAGAGAGAGAGAGAGAGAGAGAGAGAGAGAGAGAGAGAGAGAGAGAGGAGAGAGAGAGAGAGAGAGAGAGAGAGAGAGAGAGAGCGAGAGAGAGAGAGAGAGAGAGAGAGAGAGAGAGAGAGAGAGAGAGAGAGAGAGAGAGAGAGAGAACTGTGACGTGCTTTCCAAAAATGTCCTTTATTCTTGTAACTTGAAATATAAACTTCGGTCATTGCAGGTTCAAATCACCGAAGTCCGTCCAGAAATTGGGCTTCAAAAAACTTCATTGAAAATTGTACACCTGCAGTTTCACGCACTTTCAAAAAAATCTTGGTTAGTAGTGGAGTGGGAGAGAAGTTGAGGGAGGCCCAGGTTGAGCTGGTTGGATAAGGTGTTGAGGCGGAATGAGGAAGTGTTTAGCCCTACCATCTGCCGCTCCAATCTCACTCCCAGCCACGACTAAAACGGTCAGTAGCAAGCTAGGATTCTTATCATTTTAACTGGTTCTCTATCGAATAAAACCAATTTTTTTTAATATTTTTCCTCTACATAGTAACCCGCGCATGTTTGCATTGTATGTTTACTTTGTCAACAATTGTAAGAAATACAATATAAACTTTCTCCACATAAGGTTACTATGTAGAAGAAATACAGAAAAAAATAAATAAAATATTTGGTTTTGATTATAAAAAGCAATTATTTTCCACTTCTATCCACGAGGGATGTTGCTTCATCAATCTTCACCAACCATTCAGGCAATAATAGTAAGGACATTGGATTGAGCCTCTCAATCAGTAAGTGCAACATCATTTCTATTTTATTGTTTACTTTTTATCATCCCGATTGACGCTTTCCCTTTTCGGTTATCAGCTTTGTCAATATATGATTTTATTTTATCGAAACTATTTTAAGTTACAATTGACAACGGTTGATATATTGAGCATAATAAAAGGGAAAACTCTATCTTCCGGACCATATGGGCTAACCCTACTAGACAGTGTTTTAACGTAGAACCAAAAACAAAATCTGAGAGAAATAACTAACAAATATGCTATTTTGTATTTTCATTCCCAAATAATGTTAGATAAGTAACGCAGCTAGATCTAAAAAGTTTATATTTCAAGATTTCTCTCTCTCTCTCTCTCTCTCTCTCTCTCTCTCTCTCTCTCAGACACACACACACACACACACACACACACACAAACACATACATGCGTGCGCTCAGTAATTTGAACGAAGAGGTTTGGTTATCTAGGGTGATCGAAATGAATCATGTTTTCCCGAAACTAGCTTGTCAATCGACCAACGGTTGAGGCATATTTCCCATTTTGATTTCCCTTAGTGGAAACTCCCTAAAAATTACATTTCATTTCTGGTGTCGGTAGTTTTAGAGAGTGCCTCATGCCAATAGTAACAATGATAAGAGCCTAGTGTGTATAATGATAACAGCATATCTACTGCTAATGGGTGGAGGAGATGGGGTCTATGATGGATGACTCTTCTTCCAGGCCAACAAATATATTTTACATCAATCACTCTAATGAAAAATAAAATTTATTACTAACTTTGATTTTGTCCCTTTGTTATGGAAAATAGCAGCGGCGGCTGCCACCTGCTCCAAGATCCTCCCCCCGACATTATCATATCAAAAGACCTAGAAGAAGCAATTGTCTTACTGGGTTATTAGTACACTGAAGATGTATGTGCGCCCAAGGATGGCTCATCTGGGAAATTAGAACACTCATGATGTATTAAGAAAGTATTACGGAGTTATAAGTACTCTGATGATGTCGAAGGGAGGATTAACTTGGAAAATAGAACTCTCTTGAAATATTATGAAAGTATTACCGGGTTATTAGTACTGTGTTGATGTTGAAAGAAGGATTAACTGTGAAAATTGAACCCCCTTGATACATTAAGAAAATATTACCGGAAAAAATGTCCATCTACCCAGGAGATGACGAAAATGAGGTCCGTTCAAAACTGTGTGTGTGTATATATATATATATATAAAATTGTAACCTCTGTCTGTACATTGATTTTTTTCGCGAAATTTCACGATAACTTTTCGTTTCACATGTCATAGACACCATAACTGCATTTTGTTTCTTTGGTGTCTGTTTGTTTATTTGTTTGTTTGTTACCTTTTCACGCATAAACGGCTGAACCGAATTTTATGAAACTTGGTATGTATATTACTACTAGCCCAACTTAGACTTTAGGCTATATTAATATTCTCTCAGACGAACAGGAGTGGGGGTTATAAGGGAGGCCTGAAATTAAAAATAGCGATATTTCGTTTCCTATTGCTTTTTCAGCAAATATGCACATAACAAAAGTTGTTTATTTTGTTATTTAGAGTAACCTTTGTCATATGCACTTTTGCCGTATACCGAAGCATAAATGAGTTATATGCTATCAACTAAAGCGGGAGTCTACAATTTTATTTGGCACTAAAGACTCAACCGAATTAAACCAAACTCGGTATGTGAATTAGTACTAACGCCTTGATTATAATATGCCATACTAACATTTCTAGGGACGGGCAGGAGTGGGGGTTATAAGGGAGGCCTGAAATTAAAAATAGTGATATTTCGTTTCCTATTGGGGTTTCGGCAAAAGTGCACATAACAAAAGTTGTTTATTTTGTTATTTAGAGAAACTTTGGTTATATACACTATCGTCGTATACCGAAGTATAAAGACGTTATACGCTAAAAATTATAGCGGGAGTCAACAATTTTATTTGGCACAAAAGACTCAACCGAACTAAATAAAACACTCGGTATTTGTATTAACACTAACTCCTTCCTTATAATAAGCCATACTAACATTTCTAGGGACGGGCAGGAGTGGGGGTTATAAGGGAGGCCTGAAATTCAAAATAGTGATATTTCGTTTCCTATTGAGGTTTCGGCAATTATGCACATAACAAAAGTTGTTTATTTTGTTATTTAGAGAAACTTTGGTTATATACACTATCGTCGTATACCGAAGTATAAAGACGTTATACGCTAAAAATTATAGCGGGAGTCAACAATTTTATTTGGCACAAAAGACTCAACCGAACTAAATAAAACACTCGGTATTTGTATTAACACTAACTCCTTCCTTATAATAAGCCATACTAACATTTCTAGGGACGGGCAGGAGTGGGGGTTATAAGGGAGGCCTGAAATTCAAAATAGTGATATTTCGTTTCCTATTGAGGTTTCGGCAATTATGCACATAACAAAAATTGTTTATTTTGTTATTTGGAGTAACTTTTGTTATATACACTTTCGTCGTATACCTAAGTATAAATGAGTTATACGTTAAAAACTACTAATTCAAATCTATGCAGAATGCACAGGAAATGGGAAATATGACAATATGGAGGACAGTGAAGTCTTTCATAAAAAAATAATTGTATTATAAACAAATCCACAGAAACGACGGGTATTTACTCTAAACACTGGGACGGGTAAATGTCAAAACATTGTGCAAAGTAAAGCCTTGCAAAAAAAATACTATCACCATTCGGCCTCAAATGAATTCCCGAGCGAAGCCGGGTATCTGAGCTAGTATATATATATATATATATATATATATATATATATATATATATATATATATATATATTTGTCACGTTCTTGAGGTCGCAATTGTTGTTGTTGATCGTTACCAAATTCGAAATTTAAATTATTATTATGTAAAAATGAAGATAAAGTTCGTGATCGGCTAAAATAGGACAAGCGGGAGGGGGGGGAAGGGTTTGAGGGGGATAAATTCTTAATATCTCCGTCGGATCGAAACATCGTGTAGAACCAATCTTATTGCAAATGTAATGGCTTTATAAATGTTATGTACGTTTTTCCTGTATCTTGATTATGATCCGAGATATTTGCATTTTTTTAGTTTTCGGTCTTCAGTCACCCCCACTCTTACTCATGCCATATTAACAATAAGCTGTTATATTATGAAGCACTTTATTTGAGTTATAAACAGAAAATATTGTTCTCACTTTTACGTTTGAGATAAATGAAAATATGTGGCACACGTGGGAAATCTGCTTAGCTAACCTGCGTGACGGACTTAGGCGTCCTGTCTTTTTCCCAAGGATGTGGTTGCGACATATTTCCTATTCAGAAGGAATTGGTATCAATATTTCCTCTTTATACAGATATATTTCCTATCACGCGTAAGTTGTAACTATTACTTATTTCTTCTCGAATCGATATTACAATATTTCGATATATTTCCTGTCGCTAAAGATATGGTTTCGATATATCTGATTGGGGACTTTAAACATTGTGATTTCGTCCAAATATGGCGCCGTGTAATGTAATTTAGCTGATTCTATAACGATCTTTATTTCATGAAGGATATGTTTAGAGGTTCGCGCCACATAAATGGGGGTTTAAACTACTACTAGTTCATCTTCAAGTGATGCACTTGCCAAGGACAAGCAGATGCAGATGTGGACATAATTCCTGAGAGCGGAGCAATAAAGCGAGCAAGAGGAAAAGGGCGATTTTGAGCGGGAAAGAACCGAGCACAGAGGTAGATGCACCAGAGAGATAGGTTAGAGCTAACCTCGCTGTAACCTCTCTGCCTCTCCATCTACGGCAGGGATATGACCTCATTCTATCCACTACAAGCAGACCTAGAATAACCTCGGCTCGGCCTAGGAATGTAAGAACCCCGTACACACACTATCTCCGCTTTAGCGCACATCTCATTATATAAAGTTCAACTTCTATTCGTTATGGAAAGAAATTACAAATATGCTGCTTGGCACATACACAATTATGTTTGACTTCAAATCCTCAAGCTATATTAATTTCTACCAAAAGGAGAAAATGTTTTTTTTCATTCTGCATTAAAAAGTGAAAATCAAATATCTAGTTAACCTTAAATGATAATCCGTAAATAAAAAGAAACCGGAGAAACCATTAATTTGTAGGAGATGTTGAATGGATGCTCTGCTTAGGGAGATACAGGAAAGAGTCTAGAGCCAAAGGAGAACAAGTTTCATTCAGAAGAAATCGCTTTTCCAAATAAAACGAGAGAAAGTTGACGAGGCACGAGAGATCTGCATTAATACCTGTTATAGGTCATACCTGTCTAGCATTTACCTACGGCCATAATTTAATTTCTTATCTCGACTAAAAAGAAACCTTCATGAATTCAAATAGTCAAACCTTGAAATATGCATAGTGAGAAGTATGAACGCCATTTGCAAAATATTAATCGATTATAAGGAAAGATAAAGTCCCATTTTGATTGACCAATTGGAGAAAGTTGAATTGCATGACGCTACACTCTACAATATACATAGTAATAGCTAAATTACATGGGCCCCGTTAACAATTTACTGATTTCTCGCCCATTTGCAACTATGATACTACCTAACATACAAGATCACACATTTAACATACACATACTCCATGTAAACTTACGGATTGCGGTTCCTTGCCCATTTAATGGTATCAAATTGTGCAGTGTATAACATGTATGATCACAAATTTAACGTATATACTGTGTAGCTTACAAGAAGTATTATAATACACTTGGCGTTTAAATTTACGGATTGGCATTTCTTGCCCATTTACGGATGTCACATTGTGTAGCTTACAAAAAATATTATAATACACTTGGCGTTTACATTTGCGGATTGGTATTTCTTGCCCATTTACGGATGTCACATTGTGTAGCTTACAACAAATGTTATAATACACTTGGCGTTTTCATTTACGGATTGGCATTTCTTGTCCATTTACGGATGTCACATTGTGTAGCTTACAACAAATGTTATAATACACTTGGCGTTTTCATTTACGGATTGGCATTTCTTGTCCATTTACGGATGTCACATTGTGTAGCTTACAACAAATGTTATAATACACTTGGCGTTTTCATTTACGGATTGGCATTTCTTGTCCATTTACGGATGTCACATTGTGTAGCTTACAACAAATATTATAATACACTTGGCGTTTACATTTACGGATTGGGTTTTCATGCTCACTTCTGGTTATCACATTGACTTGAAAATAACAAGAACTTTTTCAACGTAGATACTCATGCATTGTGATTTTCTAGAGGTTCCAGAAATCACTAACCACCCGTCGCCTGCCATGAAACACATTATGTATTTTAAGCAATTAGCATATTATTTCATTTTAGCAGATTTCCCCTAAGGGAAATCAGCTATTGAGGTTGTACTCATGACGGAATTTTCGAAATTTTTCTTCAAATGTCCATCGATCCTACCTAGTAGATGACGAAAATGAGGTCCGTTCAAAACTGTGTATATATATATATATATATATATATATATATATATATATATATATATATATATATATATATATATATATATATATATATATATATATATATATTTGTCTGTTACCGCTCTAGCGGTCGCAATTTTTGTTTAATCGTTACCAAACTCGATATTTAGTTCGTTTTATATAAAAAGAAAGATCGTTAACGGCTGAAATCGCACCAGTGGGAGGGGGGTTTTGAGGGGAGGATTTTCGAAAATTCAAAATATCTCGGTTACTATACGTCGGATCGAAATATTGTACAGAATCAATCTTATTGCAAATAAAATTTACTATAAATAGTGTTATATACATTTATTCTCTATCTTGAATATTAACCGAGATATTTGCATTTTTATTAAATCTGGCCGGCGAGTGACTTTCCCGCCAAAAGCTATTTCGGCCGTTTCCTGACTGCTTGACTCTCGTGAAATTCCTCTATTCACGGGAAACTTCACATGGGAAATCTGCTTAGTTTACGCAGCTCCTGCGTGACGGACTTTTTATTTCTAGCGTAGGCGTTTATTTTTCCTTTAGTCTATCCCATTGGCATGGAAAAGATATGGTCAATAAAGAACTGATCCTTCTTCGATGGGATCAATCCTTTTCACTCATTTACCACGACTTCCAAAGCTTTCACGAGTCTTTTTTATTTAAATACACTGAAAACGTTTTTTTCTATAGGAAATTAAATTAAACAATATTTTCTTCGTGGAAAAGCAGGGTTTAGACTTACATAGTTCTATGAATATTACACTTGTCAAGAAATTGCTTCCTTCTGAAATATAAAGATTGTTTAAGCAATCTCATTCCGCCATGCTCATCGATAACACAAACCCCAATAACATGAACAGTAAATGTGTTTTATGTTATACCTGAGTTATAAGCAGTTAGGCAAATTTATGGTTAGAATTTCTGTTATAAATAAATGAATTGATATATTAATAGTTTCCCGTCAAAATATAAATACTGGATTTGCGGAAGCATTTTATAGTCGATTTATTGACATCGGTTTACAGTTAGCTTATATTATAGTTTCAAGGATGATGGAATGCTTATTGGAAGTATATTGGCGAATTTATTATCCCTCATGGGATCAAATAAATCTCGTTTCCCGTCAAAATATAGTGATTTTATCATCTGAACATCTGGAGAAAACAAAAATAAAATTTTGTTCATAGATTCTGCTGGTCTACCATAGATGAATGTATGTATATTATCGAAGACGGGAGTACTTAGCAAACTTTCTTACCCGTCTTTGTCCATTGGAATCAAAATGGTTTCCCGTGGAAATATGAATAAGATTATTCCAATCCCAACTATTATTTATCAATGGTAAAGAAGAATAATATAGTCCACGTTGACATATATATATATATATATATATATATATATATATATATATATATATATATATACTAGCTAAGGTACCCGGCTTCGCTCGGGAAATCATTATATGCATAATGATAACGGTTTTTTATTTTATTTATTTATTTTTGGCAAGGCTTTTATGTGCCTTATATTTTTACATATGCCTGAATATTTCACATATATGTATACATATGCCTAAATCAAACTTAGAGAATTTATTTTTCCCAACCTGTCTGCACTGTTGGGAAATACCGTGGATAATATTAATCATAATCATGGATTGCATTCATTCATATTTACTAAGAACCATTACTGAGGTAGCTCTGCTAGGAGAATATTTGGCCAGGATAATGATTTTGAATGTTATTCAGTGCGAGACTGTCTGAGGTTTTACTTTTATTAAATTTTACAGCATAATAGACAATCAGTGAACTATTGCTGGGTTTGTCAGATTAAGCGTTAAGTGGTTACTACTCAATCCCAATTCGCTTCGTAAATAGATATGCTACGTATTTCAAATTGCAATAGGGTCTACGACATTCAGGTACACCAGGAACCCAATAATGAATAATGGTTGGACTTCAATACGGTAATTTGGAATAGGTGAATTCAGCTACCAGGGATATGGCCTGGAGTTCTGGGTTGTAGTCATACTTCCAGCAAGGCTGTGTCTCCGTCCTAAAATGTTTTGATATCTCATACAGATATAAACTATTTATTTACATTTACAATTGTTAATATAATTTTGATAGATAGTTACAATTTCTACTCATTATTCGAAAATGGCGCATTAAAATCTCACTGGCGTCTAGATAAAAATTGAAATGGAACTCACTTAAAGCTGGAATTCATAATTCAAATTCTCTTAAATTCAATTAAATTAAATGGCCTAATTAAAAAAAATTATAGGTTTCTAATCAGATAGCAACATGTCGAGAATGTGGAATAAAATGAGGTTGATTGCATCCCGTGAAATGTAGGATGTGTTCGCAACGTACGGCCTTTAAGAAGTCAAACTTTCTCCAATTTAATACACAGTTAAAGTGAAAATACACCTATATAGATATATTTAACCACAGGGCGGAGGTTTTAACCGCTCGTTCCACACAAATGGATCAGGGATAGCTTGTAATTTAATAACTTGTAATTAGATTAAGTTCACAAGTAGTACAGGCATTAAACACTACACGGCAGCACAGAAATATTCAGCAATGCCTGCAATGTTTAGTTTCTCTTTAGGCACGAACACAAAAACACTAGTGCACTCTGGGGAAAAAACTGGAAACGATGAGCAACAGATGTGTGTCCCCATTTAAGAAAATAATTTAGGTCTATTCTTTTTATTCTACTTTATTTTTTAGTTATGTATTTTTTTTTGTATCTGGGAATTGATGTAATCTTCTTTTTTTTTTATCAACTAATAATGAGTGCTGAAAATGGAATAATGCAGTTATATAACATTTCAAATTTTCAAAGTGCACTAAATTCTGTTCACTGGTAAGAATACTAATTAACCTGTAGTGCATGGATTTGCTGCTAATACACTAACTTCAATTCGTTTCAGGCATTTAATGAATTTGGTGCCTGCACCTGTAGTTTTAGCAGATTTCCCTTAGGGGAAATCAGCTATTGAGGTTGTACTCATGACGGAATTTTCGAAATTTTTCTTCAAATGTCCATCGATCCTACCTAGTAGATGATGAAAATGTGGTCCGTTCAAAACTGTATATATATTTATGTCTGTTACCGCTCTAGCGGTCGCAATATTTGTTTGATAGGTACCAAACTCGATATTTAGTCGTTTTATGTAAAAAGAAAGATCAAGTTCGTTAACGGCTGAAATCGGACCAGATGGAGGGGGGTTATGGGGGGGGAGAATTTTGAAAATTCGAAATATCTCCGTTACTATAAGTCGGATTGAAAAATTATTAGAACTAATCTGCAAATTAAATTTACAATAAATATTGTATAAATTCATTCTCTATCTTGAATATTAACCGAGATATTTTCATTTTTAATATTTGTAACGTACGTGCTATGATTCCCGCCGAAAGCTAGTTCGGCCGTTACCATAACAGATCGGCACTCGTATGGAGTTTTCTCTATTGTATAACTTTACGTCGGAAATCTGCTTAGTTTACGCAGCCTCTGCGTGACGGACTTTTTTTTTTGTACCTGGGAATTGATGTAATCTTCTTTTTTTTTTTTTCTTTTTTTTTTATCAACTAATAATGAGTGCTGAAAATGGAATAATGCAGTTATATAACATTTGAACAATTCTGTTCACTGGTAAGAATACTAATTAACCTGTAGTGCATGGATTTGCTGCTAATACACAACCTTGAGGTTGTACGCATGACGGAATTTTTGAAATTTTTCTTCAAATGTCCATCGATCCTACCTAGGAGATGACAAAAATGTGTTCTGTTTAAATATATATATATATATATATATAATATATATATTATATATATATATATATATATATATATATATATGCCTGGTAACGCTCTAGCGGTCGCAATATTTGTTTGATAGATAACAAACTCGATATTTAATCGATTTATGTAAAAAGAAAGTTCGTTAACGGCTGAAATCGGACCAGAGGGAGGGGGGGGGGGGGGGGGGGAGAATTTTGAAAATTCGAAATATCTCCGTTACTATAAGTCGGATTGAAAAATTATTAGAACTAATCTGCAAATTAAATTTACAATAAATATTGTATAAATTCATTCTCTAACTTGAATATTAACCGAGATATTTTCATTTTTAATATTTGTAACGTACGTGCTATGATTCCCGCCGAAAGCTAGTTCGGCCGTTACCATAACAGATCGGCACTCGTATGGAGTTTTCTCTATTGTATAACTTTACGTCGGAAATCTGCTTAGTTTACGCAGCCTCTGCGTGACGGACTTTTTTTTTTTGTACCTGGGAATTGATGTAATCTTCTTTTTTTTTTTTTCTTTTTTTTTTATCAACTAATAATGAGTGCTGAAAATGGAATAATGCAGTTATATAACAGTTGAACAATTCTGTTCACTGGTAAGAATACTAATTAACCTGTAGTGCATGGATTTGCTGCTAATACACAACCTTGAGGTTGTACGCATGACGGAATTTTTGAAATTTTTCTTCAAATGTCCATCGATCCTACCTAGGAGATGACGAAAATGTGGTACGTTCAAAACTGTATATATATATATATATATATATATATATATATATATATATATATATATATATATATACATTTGTCTGTTACCGCTCTAGTGGTCGCAATTTTTGTTTGATCGTTACCAAACTCGATATTTAGTCGTTTTATGTAAAAAGAAAGATCAAGTTCGTTAACGGCTGAAATCGGACCAGTGGGAGGGGGGGGGGGTGTTTAGACGGGGGATTTTCGAAAATTCGAAATATCTCCGTTACTATACGTCGGATCGAAAAATTGTATTGAACCAATCTTATTGCTAATTAATTTAACTATAAATATTGTTCTATACATTTATTCTCTATCTTGAATATTAACCGAAATATTTGCATTTTTATTAAATCTGGGCCGCTATCGGACGGGCGACTTTCCCGCCTAGTTCGGCCGTTTCCTTAACTGATCGACTCTCGTGAAATTTCTCTATTGTAAAACTTCACGTGGGAAATCTGCTTAGTTTGACTGTGTGACGGACTAATTTTTTTTTTTTTTTTAAGCAGATTTCCCTTATGGGAAATTAGCTATTGAGGTTGTACTTATGACGGGATTTTCGAAAAATTTCTTCAAATGTTACCCTCCCCCCCCCCGACCCTACCTACTTTATGACGAAAATGAAGCCCGTTCAAAATTTTTTATATATATACACACACACACACACACACACACACACACACACACACGCACACACTCACACACACACACACAAACACACACACAAACACACAAATACATATATCTACCTATCTATCTATTTGTCTGTTACCGCTCTAGCTGTCGCAATTTTTTTTATAGTTATCAAACTTCATATTTAATCGTTTTATGTAAAAAGAAAGATCAAATTAGTTAACGGCTGAAATCGGACAAGGAGGAGGGGGGGGTTTAGACGGGGGATTTCGAAAATTCGAAATATCTCCGTCATTTTGACATCTCCGACGGATCGAAAAATTGTATAGAACCTATCTTAATGCAAATGTAATTTTCTATAAATGTTGTCATGTGTATATAAATAAATAAATATATATTTATTTTTGGCTACTTTAGTTCTAGGCCTTCCTTACAGTCCCAACTTCATATCGCCTTAAAGTTTATTAATATAGTGAATATTCTAAGCTTTATTACAATTAATATACCTATATAGTTTAATTCAAGTTATTAAATTAGCTTTGAGTCAATAAATATGGTGTGCACCCAACGCAAGACAAAGTTGAGGCAATTTGAAGCGATGCTAGGCCGAAAACCGTAAAAGTACTGAGGCATTTTAAGAAGCCATCAACTTTTACGACCGAACATAAATAATAAAAGATAATTGCCTAATGCTACCTAAGTCTATTTCAGGAATTCACATAAATTTCTTTATGTTAGGATACTTCCCAGAAATGTGGAAACTATCTAAATTAATATTTATTTTAGACATAAACTCTATAAGAGCAATAAGATCAATTCATAATTATTGAAAAATATTAGAAAAGCTTAGAAGCCAAAATACTTTCACACTATTTACATACAAACGAACTGTTAAACGTCAACCAGTTCGGCTTTACACCCCAATATATAGGCAAAGCTTTAATTCAAAAACAACATGTTGTACTGATTTCATTAGGGATTATGCGTTCGATAGTGCATGGTGGCCATCTATCCTTAACTTTCTTCATAAAAAAAAAAAAAAAAGTTCTAATGGTCGGACAGAACACGAAAGGAAGCTATAAAAAATGTATACTAACCCAAACGTTACAATACAATTTCAAAAAGACATGAGAAGAATACAGTATTTACAGGACAGAATAGACAAAGCTAAACTTAAAAGGCTTTATTCTAATAATCGAGAAGTTTTTAAACTGTATAAACACAACAACTGACTACTACACTACAAAATGCTCACTGGGCATGAAACTACAAAGATTTAAAATTATGAACACAAGCACATGCCCCTGTGATAGCACTACGGAACGGACTGCTCAACATTTACACTACAAAATTTGCAATCTAATAATACTATAAATGCAATGAATAATAACCCAATTCAATTTATTATCATTGTAACTAACTATTTGAATTATTCTTCTCTAACTTATTCTAATTGTTAGTTATTTAAATTTCGTCATTATGAACTTTATTTCTGGTATTTTTATGCTTTTTTTATTTCACAAGCCAATTTGGCTTTTATATTATATATTTACTAAACTTTGTAATTAAATGTATGTTATTTACTTTGTAATGGTATATACAGAAAATAAAACCCATATGTGAAGGAATAGTACTCAAAAGAAATATAAAAAAAAAACCTTTTAATTACTCTGCTTTACCTATGTTTGAACTATTGTGAAATGATTGGCCAAAAGCTTTAAGGAAATGCTGTGAATGGGGAGTATTTAATAAAAACTATTTATGGCGTACAAGCTGTTAATTTATGCTTGAAGTACACAATATAATTGTTATTTTCAAAAATTGAACTCCCGATTTTCAAAATGTTCTTCCACTATTTTGAGTCGTGATGGACATTTTAAAAGTCGTTTAGCTACAAGATAACTACAATTTGTTTTGTTTTTAAGAAAATAAAACATATTTAAATGATATTTATATATTTAATAGTTTATATATTGATTTTTCTTCCGATAAACAATTGTTTGGAAGTTTTGAAAGGTAAAAACAAATATCTAATATATGTTTATGAACCGTAATATAAATAGAGCTGGAAGAGTTGATGCCGGAATGAAAGCAAGTATCTCATGACTGGAATTTGATCAATTGCCAAATTGCCTTCATTTCTGATTGATATGCATTAACCATATACAGGAAGTTGTGGAAGAAAATACCACCTCAAGTCTGGATCCAAGCATCGATCCTAACCAGGAGATGACGAAATTGATACCAATGCACGATTATAGAAATATTTGTTAATGTCATAGATTCTTACCAGGAGATGAAGTCCATTCAAAATTGTATGTATATACTCCATATTTAATCAATTTATGTAAAAATATAGATCAAGTTCGTTAATGGCTGAAATCCGACAAGTGGGTGAGGGGTTATAGAGGGTGGAATTTAGAAAATTTGAAATATTTCCGCTACTAGACGTCGGATAGAAACGTTGTTTACAACCAATCTTATTGCAAATCGAATGAACTATAAATGATGTTCTATGTATATTTTCTGTATCATGAATATTAACCGATTTATTTGAATTATATAGTTTTAGGCTTTCAATGAACCACACTCCTACTGTCATATTAACAATAAGCTGTTATTTCACGAACCACTTCATTACAATGTTAAATAACAAATATTGTTTTCATTGAACTATTACTTTGTGAGATGTAAGCAAATAGTTCTGTTGATCCCACTCCACTTCTTTTGCTCTTGGATTACTAATATTTCTGCGATGGGGGAAAAAATTATTTTAAATCATTATAAATTACAGCACTACCGATAGCAAATAGTTTTCAATAAAAATGTTATGTTATGTTGAGATATATTTCATTAATGTTTTTCTTTTCGGACTAGAACATTTATATCTATCAACTCAGCTCTGAGAGACTGGCTGACCTGTTTGTTTACAATTCAGAAGCTTTACGTTGTAAAGATTATTAACTTGTAAATTGACTGAAAGATTTCTCATTACAGTTTGTATTTATTTGCTTAATGTTCGTGGTGGTGTTACCTGTATGCCTATTTATCTATTGTAACAGAAGTAGGGAATATGTGATGATTACACGTGCCAGCACGTGGGAAATCTGCTTAGCTTACGCAGCCCCTGCGTGAAGGACTTTTCCTCGATTTGTTGTTAGGTAGCCTCATCATGCTGAAGGCTTGTGATGGTATGTTCTGGCGATATTATGTACTCTGCTCCTTTGTAAATGCAACATTCGGTGTTTTGTCTTTGATCTAGCCGATGATGGTTGATGGCGGAAGTATGACAAATGGTCGGTGTCCTTTCTGTCCGTGTCCACCTTCTTATTAAAGCTATTTGGAAAGAGGAGGTTATTGGGAGCAATCTACTAGCGGAGGGAATAGGTTAGCGGTTGTACAAAGGAACGGTTGGGCCTTAATGGCTGGTGGCCAGTGGATAATCTTTTGGCGCCGAACATGGGGCGAATTTCTACCTGGCCAGCCCCTAACCTACCTCCTGGCTGTCTCTCTAGGTACCTACAGACCACATCTATAGGACCCAGGGTGGCTACAACACAATCCAGCTCCTTTCTTCTCATGCGCACTGGTCGCTAATGTAAAACGAGATAGCTCGTGGAGAAGGGACACCAAGTTCAATTGAGAATTGATAAATCAAAACAAAGTTAACAAATATTGAAAAAAGATTCGGTTTATTTCCCACGGTATTAAAAAAAGAAAATCCGTCACGCAAGGGCTACGTAAACTAAGATTTCCTTCGTGGAGTTTTGGAATAGATAAATCTAGATACTGGTAACACTTAACACCACGTTGAGAATTAAGTGAATAAATACAATCGATAATGAGAAATATTTCAGTCAATTTTAATAACCTCCCAATGGAAAGCGTCTAAATTGTGAACAAATAGGCCTGCCAACCTGTCAGAGGAGATCAGATAGATATAATTATTCTTCGCAAAAACAATTACTGAAATATATTACTATATTTATATACTTTATATATTACTATATTCCTTTTATTAAAAACTATTAACTATATCTAGTACTGTAGTTCTTTACTATATGAAATACATGCAAATACCTTAAGTTATGACTTCATCAATTTTTTTACGTTCTTGAATCAAAAATGTTTATTTGATCAATTTCATAGTAACATATTTAAACTTTTCACTCGACGCTAAAGATTATATTCATTAATGGCTGTAATTGTGCCTGGAATGGGCCAGGGAATTTGAAAATAAAAAATATCTGCATTATTATGAGCCGGGTCGAAAAATGTTATAGGATAAATCTTATTAAACTTCTACAGCTCAACAATTTTCTTAAAATACATTTTCTTGTAACTAAAAAATTAAGTGAGTTATTGACACTTGTTTTCTGTTAAAGCACTAAAAAAAATAAATAAAAAAAAACAATCTACTCATCGGATTTTTATTACTTAATAGAGAGTAGGTATACGTGAGATCAAAAGTGTGACGGAGCAGAACGTGGGGAATCTGTTGACTTGTAAAATAACAGAATAATGTTAGTATAAAACAGTATACTACTTAACTTATTTGGGCAAATTTACAGTGATTCCCTTAGAAGTTTATTTCGGAATAAAAAATTTCGGTTGATGGTGTGTACTGCAATACTTGCTCCATTCATTCTAGTATTTTATACATCTATTTATATGAAAACTCTGTGGCAGAAGTTATGGATAAAATTATGTATTTCAATTCAAAATATAGTGATCACGTTTCTAATTTATATTAAAAGAGCATATTGCCCCACATTCCAAGTTAATTTGAAAAGTAATATATTTCATTGACGTTTGACAGATCAATAGATTATATTATTTGAGTTGTGCTGTACCTCTGTCGTCACGACTGGCGGTGGCTATTAGTCCCACTCAGCTCAGGATATTTACAGTGGAATACACATTTTAAAATCGGGATGACTTTCTATTATTATGATTCTTGCTAATGGAAAAGAAATAAAAAAAGGATTAAGCATAATATTATAATGTGTAATTTATACAAATGAGTTGTTGGCCCACTTCCGGTCTAATAATGACATTCCTTTACGCTCCAGACACTGAGAAAGTGTACCTAATTTCTTATCTATATTCTCATTGGGCTAAAATATTGTCTAGCTCAGACAATGGTGTTCATCCAAAATTTACTTAATACAGTAATAAGTTTACATTTCCCTGAAGATGATACGTAGCCAAGCTGGCTATATTTACTACGTGTTCTCTCTCACGCTGGTTGGTGTCCGTGAAATGGAGTCACCGATTTGGTGGAAATTATCATAAGGCGCAGACTATAGATATAACCACAAAAAGTCTGTAACGCAGGGACGTAGGGGTAAAGGAAGCACATTTCCGAGGTGAAGGTATGACGCACTTCTGTTCTCTTCTCGCCATAATGCCTATTTCTAAATAAAAGTCCCAGGAGTAGAAGTAAGGGTTTTAGCTGATATCCCTTAAGGGAAATCAGCTATTGAGGTCGTACTCATGACGCGATTATCGAAATTTCTCTTCAAATTTCCATCGCTTCAATCGCTTCAAACTGTATATGTATATATATATTCAAATTTTATGGCAAGGGTCTCCAATAAAAAAAGGGGTTTAAAGGGGAGGAATTTCGAAAATTCAAAATATCTCTGCTACCATACGTCTGATCCAAAAATTGTATAGAACCAATCTTATTGAAAATTAAATGAACTATGAATATCGTTCTAAACATATCTTCCGTATAATGATTATTAACCGAGATATTTGGATTTTATAGTTTTCCGCTTTCAGTAAACCCCCATTCCTACTAGTGTCATATTAATAATAAGCTGATATATCATGAACCACTTCATTACAAGGTTAAATACCAAATATTGTTTTCATTGAACTTTTACTTTGTGAGATATATGCAAATACGTTCTGTTGATCCCCCCCCCCTTCTTTTGTTCTTTGATTACTAAAATTTGAGTGATTGAGATAAAATTGTTTCTGATTCATTACAAATTACAGCACTAGCTTTAGTAGATTGTATTCAATAAAATTGATATGTTATATTCAGATATATTTCATTAATTGTTTAGTTCCGGTCTATCTATCTATTTAGGGCTATAAGATTGGCTGGCCTGTTTTTTTACAATTCAGCCGTTTTCCGTTGTAGAGATTATTAACTTGTATTGTAAATTCACTGAAAGATTTCTCATTACCGTTTGTATTTATTCACTTAATATTCAAGGTAGTGATACCTGTATATTTATCTACTGTAAACCTTCGCGTGGGAAATCTGCTTTGTCTGCATCACCTGCGTGACGGACTTTTACTATTTAAGCTACAAAAAAAAAATATAAAGTATGAATAATTTAACAAGATTGACTATGTAACATATATAATTTGTATACATAACCGTAAACGCATTTTCCGGAAAGAAACCAATATTTCCAATCATTATGGTTTTACTCCTACATGTGGGAAGTCTGCTTAAATTACGTAATCCCTGCGTTAGAACCTTTTTTTAAATTGCTATATTATTATTCTCTCCTTTAAATGACACAAGGTATATGCAGGAAAGAACTGAGTGCTAAACTTGACGCAGTTGGCCATGAAAGCATCCCTGTGTCAAACTCAATTTTTCGTTATATGAAATTGTTGTGAAAGGCGTGGACGGCCTCTTCAAAATAAAGTGGATGAAATGCATTCCAGATTTAAAAAAAAAAAAGGTATCATTCCAGTCATGAATAAATAACGCATTTAGAGGCTTAACTGTTCTTCCCTTAAGCAACCGCAGCATTCTCCGTTTATAACTCATATAAAAAATCATAATACAAAAAAAAGTTCGGGGAGGGCGCCCTAAAAAAGCAAAATGACAACTAGATAACGGTGACCACGAAGTCGGCTAAGATATAACTGAAACAAATTTAATTCCAAACGGTTTTTAACGGATTCCCAAAAAGTCGTGACAGTCAATAACATTTCACTGCTCGGCCGCGAATCATCGCGATGCTAATTAAAAATTCGGGCAGAGTTTGGGAAAAGGTATTGAATATCTCTGAAGAAGAGAGAAAGCCTGACACGCAGGGCAGAGTAAACTAAGAATATTTCCCACTTGCGGGCATAACACAACATTATTCTCATCTCACCATGTATTTTATATTTTTAAGTAAAAATTTGATGAGTAGATTCGGGGTTATCTACCCCCCCCCATCCAGCTTCCATTTCAGCCATTAACAAATATTAAATTCAGAGTTCAATTAAACGGCTAAATATTCATTATAGTATAGAACTAATTAACATTATCCAGAAAATAAAGTAAAATCTTAATAGTTGACGAAGCTGTTTCATGTTTGCGGATGAGGCCATATTTCTGGCTGAAGAGCATGAAGTCCTACAATACATGATTAATAAAATCAATGAATAATGTGTCCAATGGAATATGATCGTAAATCTACAAAAATTTTGATATATAGAAAGGAGGGTAAATATTCTAAAAAAGAAAAATGGAATAAATGGAGGCGAAAGTAGAGGTAGTGAATGAATATAGATATTGTTGCGTGAAAGATTGGCAGAGAGAGAGAGACGCGTGTTTGATCTAATTAGGGCCGATCTAAGTAGGGCCGCCGGCAGAATCGAATTAGGGCCTTCCAGGAAGTTCTGGACCTTTCCTTGGCTAGGTCCTTCTAAAGATATATATAAGGGACTCTCACAGTACCCTTCAGTTCAGTGGACACTCGACGGTCTTCGAGGGATGTTCAGCGCTACAGTGCGACTTAGTGCAGTGCGGTAAAGTGTGGTGCCGTGAAGAACAGTGTTGTGCCGTGACTGTAAGTAATAGTTTAGTGCCGTGTTTAAGACAGTGCAGTGCCGCGAAGTATAGGACAGTGCAGTGCCGTCTTTTTGTGAATTTCAGTAACCGTGAGTGAATTATTGGACTGTGTAATCTAAAGAACAGTGGCACTATCAGTGTAATACTGTGAGTAGTAATAATTAACCAAGAGTATTGTGCATTGTGAAATAAATCGTGCAGTGAAAAACTGTGAAACTTTTGTGTGTTTACTTTTGCAATCCAAAAGAACTCTTATTAACAACGTTTATTACTGGTTTCGTAATAAAACGTAACAATATGTATGTATACACCTAACTCTTCGTTTGGCACTGAAGCAGTAATCTTCAAGGAAAAGATCACAACTGGGAAAACTTGGAATTAATGCTACCAGGCAGAATTTTGTTAATAACAAAAATATACCAAGGAATCCAAGTTTAATGAATCTGAAGCAATCTTCAGAACGGTAATATGTTATGGGGCGCAATTCTGGGATAATGAAAAATATGTTGAGGTTTAGTCACTACAAAAATATTTGATTAAAAAAAAATTGCTCTCACTTCCAAAAAACAGTCCAGATTATATTTTGTTTTTAATAACTGAACGTTGCCCACTTTATTTTTTAACCTTTAAATTATTTTTTTGCCAACTAAATTTACTATAAATTTTGTTATATACATTTATTCTCTATCTTGAATATGAATCGAGATATTTGCATTTTTCAGTTTTCAGCCTTCCAGTATACCCCCACTTCTAATGGTGTTAAATAAACAATACTCTGTTATATTATAAACCACATTTTTCGAAGCTTAAATATCAAATAAGGTTTTCCAGAGCCTTTTATTATACGACATAAATGCAAATATGCTCTAGAGACCCCCCCCCCCCTGTCTTAAATTCTTGGACTACTAAAATTTGATTGAATGAGATACAAATTATTCTGATTCATTATAAATTACAGTACTAGGTAAAGTACATAGTTTTCAATAAAATGAATATGTTATATTCTAATATGTTTCAGTTATAGTTTTTCTTTCTGCAGCCGTTGGCAGACCTGTTTTTTTTTTCATCATTTCTTATTACCGTTTGTATTTATACAATTAATATTCACGGTGGTGATGTGTTAGCAGTATGCAGGTTTATCTATTATTAATCTTCACGAGGGAAATCTGCTTATTTTACGCAGCCCCTGCTTGACGGACTTTTTTTGTTGGAAGGTAGAACCAGTAAAGGGAAAATAAGTAGTCTCTTTAGTTTGGAGAGAGAGTGGGAGAAAGAGAAGAGAGAGAGGGAGTGAGAGAGAGAGAGAGAGAGAGAGTGAGAGAGAGAGAGAGAGAGAGAGAGAGAGTGAGAGTTAGTGGGTGGGGGGGGGGGTCGAGTTGACCCCAGGAACAAAGGACACGACCCCGGCTATAAATGATCCACTGTCACGGTCAGCCCTGATTTATCTGTCAACACAGCTGATACATTAATACATTTATCGCTGGCAGTAATTACCTCAGGCTCTATCTGGCCTTTAATTACTCTGATCCTACGCACTCACCTGCAGCTGCAAGGCTCATTCTAGTCTCGGCCTATTCTTGTTTCCAATGGCCTTCTCATGCTGTGCCGCGCCCTTTTTACAACTTGTCAAACAGATCATTCCATACACAATAATGCAATCCATTACTTCATGTTCTAGAAGTCGCACCATTTGTTTACAAATATTCAATAAACTCTCTTTCTATTATGAAGAATAAAATTTATATTAAATGAAATTTATTTGAAAAATTCAATAAATAAATAAAAAACAAAAAAAAAAGCAGTCAGGGGACTGCCGGTAGAAGTGAAAACTCCTTTAGCTTTGATCGCTCAATTTTGGCATTGCTGATTAATTTTTTTTACGGTCTTATTTTAAAAATATTTTTAGTTATTTATCAATAAGAAACAGTTATGTTCTATTTTACATGAAAAAATGAAATGACAAGAATAATAGTGATAAAAAAAAATAATGTACCACGAATTGTTTTATTTATCAATATAAAATACTATACATAATTATTTCAGTTATTTTACATAAAAGAAAAAAATAACATTTCAGAATTATTACAAATGCTTTACAAAAATAAGTTAAGTACACTCAGAAAAATCAATTTCTATCCATAATTTCAACAACTCTTGCACCATCATCACTGCCAGCATCATCACCAATTTCTAAAACTGGTACAATCGGTATATGGTAGCTAAAGTAGGATACAACAGTTTTGATTCGAATTTATTTAAATATCGGAATTTATTTATTTAAATATTCGAATTTATTTAAACTTCAGATTAAAATATCTATGAAAGTAAAAATGGTAGATATATAGTATCTGTAAACGAAATGATGCTGGTTTTGTCCTCTTTAAAATGGTATGCGAACGAAAACTCTAGCTAATTTGGTTCAGGAGTTATGAAGAAAAGAAGCTCCTTTAGCTTTGAGTTGAGTACTAGCGGTGGCGGTGTCGCGATTTCATACTTTTTTCCTCTCCCGCAAATGCTTCCTTACGGGTTGCACAACGTGCCTAAAGAAGTTTTCACTTCAATTGTAAATAAACTATCAAATGATTAGGTTATAAAATACCATATGATTTTATTTCTAAACCTTAGTACTAGCGGTGGCGGTGGCGGTGTCACGATTTCATACTTTTTTCCTCTCCCGCAAATGGTTCCTTACGGGGTTCACAACGTTCCTAAGGACGTTTTCACATCAAAAACGAATAAGTAACACTATATTATGTGTCTGATACGACATTTACCTTCTACAAAGGGTTTCTTATTCTTTTGATTTCTAATTAGATGCGTAGTTTTATTGTACAGCATTGTCTAGTATTATGAGTAGCCGTGAAACATTTGTTTAATTTGAGAAAATTTAAACAAAAATCTAGTATAATCATTTATCTGTAATATTTAGTAAAAACGAGAAGGATGAATTACTGGATAACTTGATTTATAAATGAATTGTGAACTTACTCAATTGAAATTTTGACTAAACAATAATAAAATAAAACAGCTGCTCCAAGAGCTACTGGATACAGGTAAAAAAATAATTGAATCAACTTTTCATGAAACTCAGATACTTTCCTCACGAAGACTCCTCCTTTGAAGTGGCAACGAAACATTTTACAATCTTAATCCAGGATAAATAATTTATAAAGCCGGAGAGCAGTGGTCAAAATTGTTAATCAAAGTCCTCTAGGACCATCTATGGCATGGAAGATAAAGTATTACATAAAAAAAAAGGAAGTAATCCATTTAAAATTTGATTTCATATAATTGTTTTTCTATATATAGTTTTTCTGTAACTAGAATTTCAACAGAGTTATTTGTATTTGTTTTGTTTTCAGCCATCAGCCTATCTACTCCTCAATCGAATATTGGTTATTTCAATTAAAAGTAAAGGTAATATTTGAGGCCATGAGAATAATAGTGGCCTAACCCCAAAAAGCAAGATTTGTGTAAAACCAAGTTGGTTAGGCCACTGTATATTTTTCAAAGACCGCCAAAACTGTTAGTTAAAAAACAAACTGCTGCTGCTATCTAGTGAAACAACTTAGAAGGTGGCTTAGGCCACTAATATTTCATAGAACACATTATTCAGCAACAGATGCTATGGTAACTCAAATAAGCAAAATTTGAGGGTTGGGACACTATAATACTGAGCGCCTCGTTTGTAATTAACCAAAATACGTTCTCCATTGTGTTTTATGTATTTTCTTGCAACGTATAGGTTATTTGTATTTTCTTTTTCCCATCACTCAGCTAAACCCCAATTTTGTGCATACAAGTTTCACTTAAGATAAATCGCATCACTAACATCTCACCCTGCTACTCCTGCCTATGATATGAGTGTCATTCTAGTAGTTTATAAATATTTCAATTTAATCATCTCTGTGTTTATAAAATCATGTTTCCTTTTTTTAAAAAAGAAGGTTAGTAAAGGACCATTTATGGATCAGTTTCAACTGAGATTCCTAATCTTTAAGTGGTATGCTTGCTCAAAATGGGAGAGAAAAGCAAAGGCATAGTTTTCCATCACCTGGGATGTGATCCCCACCCACCTTATTCACCAGACTTTGCCTCGACAGATTTCCCCTTATTTCGGCCCTTCAAAACTCTCTTGACGGGAAACACTTAAAGTTTTTCGAGGACTGAAAAACTCACAAATCTCAGAAGTACTGGGGTGACGGAATTAAACAATTACCTGAAAGATAGCAACATGTAATAGTTTAAAATGGGTCATATATAATGGATTAGACATATTTACAATAATCTGAAGTTTTTATTGAAATCACCATTAAAGAAGGCTATGAACGTATTTTATAATCTATTATTTCACTAAAAGACCAATGGAGCCTCTAAAGGGGATGATTATAAATTTTATAAACAACAAATGAACAAAATGTTTTTGTTGATATAAGAAAAACTAATGTAAATGTAGTCCATTTGGCTATTAAATTTAATGTTAAAGTGTTTTGACAGTAGGGTGTCAGGTGAGTGATGCTAGGCCTAGCCTAGAGCAGATGGCTCTGGGCTAGAACATGTTTTTTGTCCCTAATGTTTGCTACCTGCAAAGATGGCTGGCTTATGATTAGAGCCTGGATAATGGGTAATACTGGGGGCAATACGCACCCAACAATATTATAATGAACCTTCATCCGGGCATCATAGGCTCAGGGTGGACCGATGCTCTCCCAAGGCAGATGATTCCACTCGTCAAGCATCTAGATTCCCGCAAATAGAAACGCTGCCATCAAGTCCATGTAGAAAATGGTGAAAATAGATTAGGTATTAAAACATGAAAGTCTTACGAAAGGCTATATATATATATATATATATATATATATATATTGTATGTTAACGCTCTAGCGGTCATAATGTTTGTTTGATCGTTACCAAACTTGAAATTGAATCGTTTTATGTAAAATGAAATGATCAAGTTCGGTAATGGCTGAAATCGGAGGGGTTTAGAGGGAGAATTTCGAAAATTTAAAGTATCTCCGTTACTGTAAGGCGGATTATTTAGAACCAATCTTATTGCAAATTAAATGTACTATAAATATTCTTATATACAGTTGTTCTCTGTCTTGAATATTAACCAAGATATTTGCATTATTCAGTTTTGAGCCTTCAGCAAACCCCCTCTCCTACTCGTCATATTAATAATAAGCTGTTATATCGTGAACTTCTTCATCCCAAGGTTAAATACCAAATATTGTTTTCATCGAATTTCTACTTAGTGAGATGTTTGCAAATAGTTCTGTTGATCCCACTCCACCTAAATTTGAGTGATTGAGATTAAATATAGTTCTGATTCATTATAAATTACAGTACTAGTTTTCAATAAATAAAGTAAATAGTTTTCAATAAAATTAATATGTTATATTCAGACATATTTCAGTAAACATTTTTTTAGGTGAAGAATATTTCTATCTGTTTAGCTATGAGCGGTTGGCAAACCGGTTTGTTTGCAATTCAGACCATTGGGAGGTTATTAAAATTGGCTAAAAAATTTGTTTGCTTTATATTCACGATGGCGTTAAGTATTAGTATATATAAATGTTACCAGTATATGTATTTATCTATTGTAAAACATCACTTGGGAAATATGCTTAGTTTATGCAGCTTGGAGAACTATTTCCCTTCAGTTCAGTATCACTAAAATGAGAGAGTATATGTATTTATATAATTCTCTCCACTTGTATGTCCCATCTTTCGATATTTCCAACAATGGCATGCGTTATTTAATTGTTTTACTCGGAATACAAAAGTTTAATATATACACAACTCCCTTATATAAACATATAGTCTATTTAACTGATAATAAATAAAACATAAGAGAAATATTTGTAATAATGAGAGAAAAAACAAAACAAATTAATGATAAAGAAAAGAAGATATAATTGGTATACATGATGTTTTATCAAGTAATGTAAAGTAAGACTTCTTAAGTAAGATTACTAGTCTTCTATTTTTTACGAAAGTAACCCTCATAATTTTTAAAATTTATCTTACCTATAAATTACATAAAATCATTAGAAAAAGCAAAAAGTATCGTACTTTGCAACGGGCCAATTATGTCTACTATACATAATTCTTTTTATTAGTTTTTGGCTTGGTCTTTCCTATAGTTTACATTCAAGAATTAAATGGTCGTATATCTGTTCTGTCCGTCCGTCACAAACGCACTGGCCGTTTTCAATAATTTTAAACCTATGTAAATAAAATGTCCATGTCCTATTAGTACTTGAGTTATTCTATTATTAATTACTTTTAACATTTTCCTTTGATCTATATTATTTAGAAATGTGTATAAATGAGCACCTTTATTTGTGTTAGTCTATCTGCCATTCCATTGTTTAAATGTCTCTAGTCTTAGTGTGTTTTTAATTTTAGATTTAGGCATTTTTCTCTAATCCAGGGGTCTCCAAACTACGGCCCGAGGGCCACATCCGGCCCGCGGACAGATTTTGTCCGGCCCGCGGAGAGCTAGCATATTTGAAAACTCCTTTTAGAGAACATATTTTTTATAGCAAATTAAATTTAGTTTACTGAAGTATTCTAATTTTATGTTGAATAATTATTAATATGACATCTACATATGGTCATGGGCTAACTACTCATAACATTACAGAGAAATTACAGATAATGACAGGAAAATTAATAATATGCAGTGTTGCCGTTTTGCGGACTTTAGTCCGATTTGGGGCCTTTTTTAAACGTTGTGTACTTTTTGGGACTTTTTTTTTCATCAGTGGACTATTTCACTTTTTACCACCGGCAACAATGATAATATGGTTTTGGCACTCGGAACTTACTGGAGTAATCAGTATGGCCCTAAGGCTGGAAAGTTTGGAGACCCCTGCTCTAATCCATTGTTAATGTCGGCGTAGCCAGTCTGTAGGCCTTTTCATTATCAATGTGTGCTTTTAACCATTGCATATATAAGTCTAGATAGTTCTGGTTGCATTTCTTTCTAATTTGTTCCGTCAAGTTACTATGAATTGTGTTGTTGTGTTGCCGTCGATCTTACAAAATCAGTGATAAACTGAAGTTAATGGCATTTGACAAAGTAATAGGACTCAAAGACTACTTCATTCTTTACAAATATATTGTTGCCAGGTTTCTATGTTGAAGCTGTTCTGTTTCAATGTGACTCACGGAAAAGTAGAGTTGAAGTCTTTCGTCTTGTTTACCTACCTTACGTTTCTCGTAATGGAATTGTGTGCCAGTATGTAGAAATATGCTTGTTGATTCTACATCGCTTGCCGATGACCTGGAAGCGATCTGAGTGTAAGTTTTACGAATTTGGAACGAAGGGGAAGTGAAGATAGAAAGAGCAGGCAGAGATGTTCCTTGGACTGGGATCGATCATTAGAGAAGGAACGTTGGCCAGCGATAAGTTTCACGCCATAACCCGTTGGGCAGCATCCTAGAACCCCCTCTGCTCACATCTAACGGATTTAATGCGGCCAGTAATGCTTTTACCAGCCTTGCTTCAACAACTCAAACATATTTTCTTACAGAATACTTAATGGAAACAGTGAAACGTTTCCATCAAAAAACGTTTTACGCTTGTTTTGTGATTGCTTATCAGGAATTTTTCTGCTGACATTTAAAAAAATTCATTTGAAGTGGCTAGGCCAATCACTAAATAAAAATCGTATCACTTTGTAAAATCCGAATTCAGACTTGTTAAATAAGAATGGTACCTGTGGATAATGTGATCTTATCAGTATTAGTTGTACAAAGAAACCGTAATTTATGAAGTAAATAATTTATTTGATATTTGTTTTTGAAATATTTTTGTAGATTAAATACTAAAATAAAATAAAAAAATACTGCACATGTTTAATATTCACATCCACAATTATGTGAATATAAAAATTGATAATCACAATAGATGATCCTACTTCAACAGAAACCAAGCCGCAAAGACTTCCTATAGTCCTTCAATAACCAGATATCTAGCCACGAAGTCTTTCTATAGTTCTTCTACACCCAGATATCTACACACAAAGACTTCTTATAGTCCTTCTATAACAAGATATCTAGCCACAATGTATTTCTATCGTTCTTCTACACCCAGATATCTAGACACAAAGACTTCTTATAGTCCTATAACCAGATATCTTGCTACAAAGACTTCCTATAGTCCTTCTATAACCAGATATCTAGCCACGAAGTCTTTCTATAGTTCTTCTACAACCAGATATATTGCCACAAAGCCTCCTATGGTCTTTCTCCAACCTAGATATCCTGCCCACAAAGTCTTTCTACAGTCCTTCTACAACCAGATACCTTGCCACAAAGCCTTCTATAGTCCTTCTACAACTAGATATATTGCCACAAAATCTTCCTATAGTCCTTCTACAACCAGATACCTTGCCACAAAGCCTTCCTATAGTCCTTCTACAACTAGATATATTGCCACAAAGTCTTTCTACAGTCCTTCTACAACCAGATACCTTGCCACAAAGCCTTCTATAGTCCTTCTACAACTAGATATATTGCCACAAAGTCTTTCTACAGTCCTTCTACAACCAGATACCTTGCCACAAAGCCTTCTTACGGTCCTTCTACAACTAGATATTTTGCCACAAAGTCTTCCTATAGTCCTTTTACGACGTCATAATTTTTATTATTTCTGAGGAATGTATTTGTAAGAATGCCTACTCCTGAATATAACAAACATTTAGGCCAATTACCAAAGGGGTTAAGTCATGATGTTACGCAAAATTGTAGGGAAATCGATATTAATATTATGTATGAAAACCAGCCCCTTCGAGTAAAAAACACAATAAATTAAGAAAAAAAATGAGGTTAGAAAGATGTGAAATGAATCTTATCTGTCGATGGCCCAGATATGATCAGATATGAGTGGGCTGAGCAAAGGCAAGGAAGCCCCCTCACATTCAACTCCACAGGACCGGTCTCTCTTCTCTCTCTCTCTCTCTCTCTCTCTCTCTCTCTCTCTCTCTCTCTCTCTCTCTCTCTCTCTCTCTCTCTCTCTCTCTCTCTCTCACACACACTCTCTCTCTCTCTCTCTCTCTCTCTCACACACACACACTCTCTCTCTCTCTCTCTCTCTCTCTCTCTCTCTCACACACACACACACTCTCTCTCTCTCTCTCTCTCTCTCTCTCTCTCTCTCTCTCTCTCTCTCTCTCATTCTCTCACACACTCTCTATCTCTTTCCTTTTAGTCAAAATGAGCTATTTAAGTTTAGATATCATAATGTATACAAGGTATAAAGTCAGTTAGTCAATGAAGCTATCTATGGTTTTGGCGGTAAAGTGTGGCAATTCGTTTGACAGTCATGTCAAATGATATATGATGACAGAAAATGCTAACGTCCTTCGATCGGTACTGGGGTTTGTAATCATTATCTAGTTCATGGCACACAGATAGACGGATAAAAAGCAATACAAATTCACTTTCAATATATTCAAGGATTAAATATGGTGAGTATATGGTGGCCTTTAAAGGATTCCAATATTTCCTACAAGGAAACTACCTGACGTCTTATGGAGACCATACATCAAGCAGTATTGCATTCACTCAAGGAAGACTTCGATTCGTTGGCTGCCTCTCCTCCGCCAATAGCTGCGATTTCTGTGTGTGTATTATGTTCTTGAATAACCGAATAAAAACACCTGTCGAGTTAGTAAGCCGTACCAACAGCAGGAATAACATCTTGGCTGACGGTGACTTATTCTTCCCAAAATCACAGGTTCAAGTTCCTTCTGAACTACAATATGGTCTATCAAACCATTAAATCGAAATGGAGCAGACAATAATGCTAGCAGGATCCCCACTGATCTTGGTGTCAACAATTCATTAATACCTTAGTTCAGATGTGGAAAGGTTTGAACGGAAAGCGATTACAACTTTAATAGCCCCGAAATGGATGGCGACTTAGGTTTCATACAGAAGCAAGACAAGAGAGTATTGTAATGTAAGAGACGTACTCGTATTATAATGAGAGAAGAGAGGTATTATAATAAGAGAGGAGAGGTATTATAGTAAGAAAAGCGAGGTATTATATATAAAGAAAGAGAGGTATTATAATAAGGGAAGTTAGGCATTATAATAAGAGAAGTTAGGCAGTGTAATAAGAGAAGAGAGGTACTAAAGTACGAAAAGAAAGGTATTAGGTATATTTAAGGAATGAGAGGCATTATAATAAGGCAAGATGGGCATTATGATAAGAGAAGAGAGGTATTATAATAAGAGAGACAGCCATTATGGTAAGGAAAGAGAGGTATTATAGTAAGAGAAGAGAGGTGTTATAATAATTGAAGAGAGGTATTATAATAAAGGAAGTTAAGTATTATAATAAGAGAAAAGAAGTATTATGCTAAGGGATGATGTGTTTTATAATAATAGAAGTTAGGCGTTATAATAAGAGAAGAGAAGTACATATTATGGTAAGGGATGATATTTATTATAATAAGAGAAGTTAGGCGTTATATTATGATAAGAGAGGAATTATGATAAGGGATGATATGTATTATAATAAGAGAAGTGAGGAATTACAATGAAGGAAATGAGGTATTATAATAAGGGATGATATGTATTAAAACAAGAGAATTGAGGAATTATAATAAAGGAAGTTAAGTATTATA
>CM032230.1:16417500-16590000 GCA_019009955.1 Riptortus pedestris | reverse complement strand
ATCTATTGGAGAATGGTATAAACTAGTATAGGTTGGTGATCAATCTATTGGAGAATGGTATATACCAGAATAGGTTTGGTGACCAATATCTAGACGATTGGTATAACCCAGTATAGGTTGGTGGCAGATGAGATACCAGTTACCACCGGTGAGATGAACCATAACTTTGTACAAGTTTCTGTCACAGTACTTATGTCTTACTCTTGAATCAGTGGAGAGTAATAATTAAATTATTATATGAAGTTTGCAACAACATCTGAAAGCTCGCCTCTAGGAGTACACTGCTAGTACATCATTTGGTTGTGTTCTATTAGGGTTTCTCTGATACTGTTAAAGTCGTCTCATAATTATAAAGCAAAATGATTTTAAAGAAATAGAATTAATTTTATTCTCAATTACAATACAGAAGAAATGAATGGTTTTATTTTATTGATCGTTATTGGTTTTGAAAGACTACCAGTCAAGATATCCATGATATCCGGCTTCTGCTCCTGGCAGATACAGTAAAAAAAATCCCCGTAAATTAACTGATGCTAATTTTTATTATTTTTTTTTGTAATCTTATTAACAAAAAATTAATAAGTTTACTAAACTTATTTATTTCCTTGTACGAAGTAAAGAAAGCATTGTAATTGTCAAAAATTTCGGTTTCCAGATTTTAAAGGAATTATCCGTTTTGACCCCTCCCGAATCAATTTTAACTAATTTCCGTGCCTACGCACATATTTTGTATGAAAATTTTAGCTTTCGAATATTGAAATTTCATACTTAAGAATGCTGTCTAAATCTCCTTGTGCAACTCCCTTTTTGACCATAAGGACTAAGAGGGAAGGATGGATTAGGAGAGGATGAAAATAAGAAATTGAAAATTTCTGCGTAGCTATTATAAATACAGAGATTTGTAAAAAACAAAAAAAAAAAGTTTATGTTTATCATAACAACACTAACAAACTATGTTCTATAACGCTTTTCGAACCGATTCATCAGTAAGAATATTGGTTTATAACTTTCAACTGAAATAACTTTAAATAAAGCACAACAAAACATTTCATGAATTTAATTTAGTAGAAGTACAGGGAAGTCAAATGGCGGGCATATTACACTGTTAATTTAAACATTTTTATTTAAATATTGCAGCCAGTAAAAAGTCCAGCGTAAACATAGCAGATTTCCCACGTACAGGAATAACACACTACTGATCTCATGCCCCCATATAATATCTATTCCGAAATAAAAATCCTATGATTAGAAGTGGATCATCAATAATATCGTAAATGATAACACCATAATGCATCTCATCTAGTAAATATCTGTTGAAAACAATACTAGTGTATACCGTTATTTGGAATAAGACGTTTCATGATATATTTTTTTTAAAGTGTTATGACTAAAAGTGGGGGTTAACTAAAGATAGAAAATTTTAAAAATGCAAAAATTTCGGTCAATATTCAAGATAGAGAAAAAGTGTATTAAACAACATTTATAGAATATAACATTTACAATAAAATTGGTTGTGTGTGATTTTCAATCAAAATCGGTAAAGCAACAAATATATATATATATATATATATATATATATATATATATATATATATATATATATATATATATGTTGTTTTGAACGGACCCCATTTTAGCAACATTTGAAGGAAGTTCAACCTAATATGTTGAAAGATTAAAGAGTAAAATATCTTAAATTTCCTGAATTGATCCCCAACATCGAGATCGAATATGTACGTTAAAATAGCTGATTTTCCTAAACGAAATCTGCTAATAAAATATATGAATATATATATATATATATATATCTATATATATATGTTTATATGTTTGTATGTATGTATGAATAATTAACTTACGTATTTCTGCCTGTACGATCCCAATGGATAGTATTAGTAAGAGGAGCATGGCTGGAGGTGTACTAGCACCTGCCGGGTAACTACTAGCCCTGGAGGCTATCACTCCAGCAGAGGTAGGAGTGGGGGGACCTCTCTCTCTCCCACTTTCACCCTCGCCTCCTCATTCAGCCACATATCTTCTCTACAACTCAAGGTTACAACTTACCGCCAATATTGTTGCACGTCTATTTTTTTTTAATTCGAAAAATAATATAGTATTAACTAAAGACCGTTTCGCAGGAGATGTGTAAGAAAATCAGATTTTCCACCTGCTAGAATGTTACAATGGTGATCTCATCTTACCATCAATTCTCTATTTCTATGTAAAAAGTCCATCACGGAGTTGCTGTGTAAAGTAAGTAAATTTCCCAAGTGCCGGGTTAGCACTTGTGACCTGATATCACAACGTTTTCTCTATTTCTATGTAAAAACCTATGAGTTGAAGGGAGGGGATACAGAAGGCAAAAACAAGAAAGTAAGAATACTTCGCTAACTTGAATTACCGAAAATGCATGGAGTAACAGTTGTTGAAAATCAAAAGTTGGTCAAAGATCACAAGATTGGTTCTATAACATTTTATGACCCGACTCATAATGTGGAAGTTATGAACCGTAACGAACATATTTTCATTTTTCTAATCCTCTCCCAATGCCACCACTATTCCAGATCCGATTTCAGTCAATAACAAATATGATTTTCATACTAGTTTAATTAGTTAATTTTGTATATATTACATTGTAAATATTTACCTATTAGTATTTGAGAGCTATTTAGGCATGCATAGATACCTTCTACAAAGTAGAAACATTGAGAGATTAAATAAAAATGCATTCATAGTTATAACTTGGATTTGTTGCTGACTAATTTTTGCGCCTATGAGATCAGTAGCTTTAATTTTTAAATAGTATTTTATTTCTCGCTTTATTATGACTTAAATTATTATGATTTTTGACAGCATAAATTAGCCGTGTCAGGGTCTTCCTAGATGTAGAAAACTTTTCTTTTTTTTTTTTTTTTTTTGCAATGACATGTTTTTAATTTACGTTTTTAATAAGCCATATATATGATGGCCAGGTCCGATTTCAGTCAATAACAAATATGATTTTCATACTAATGAAACAGTTAAATATCGAGTATGGTATAGATCAAATAAACATTTTCGAGTAAAGAACGAAAAATCTTAATACATGACTTATTTGCATGTTTCTGACAAAGTAATAGTTCAATGAAAACCATTTTGGGTATTTAACCTTGCAACGAAATGGTTCATGATATAACAGCTTATAGTTAATAGAACATGAATAAGAGTGCGGGTTTTGCTGATGACCGAAACCTAAAATATGGAAATATCTATTACAATATTCAATGTAGAGAAAATATGAGTATAACATCATTTATAGAACATTACATTTGCAATAAGATTGATTCTATACAATTGTTCCATCCGACGCATAACAACGGAGATATTTGGAATTTTCGAAATTCCTCCCCTCAAAACCCCTCCCCTTCCCACTGGTCGGATTTCAGCCATTAGCGACTTGATCTTTCTCTTTACATAAAACGATTAAATATCAACTTTCTACTAGGTAGGATAGATGGACATTTGAAGAAATTTGTCGAAAAGCGCGTCATGTGCACAACCTCAATAGCTGATTTCCCTGGAAATCTGCTAAAATATCAGCTATAAATGATTGCCCTTTATTTAGTTATTTGAAGCATTCTCTAAGAGGCGGTATCGCTCATAATCAAAATGTCCGCCACGCAGGGGCTGCAGATTTCCCATGTGCTAGTATGACACACTAGTAATGTGATTTTACCATATTATCTCTAGTTCTAAGTCAAAAATTCCGAGCTAGGGAAGTAGTTGTGGGGATAGTTGTCTTTGTTGTGGATGGTTTTGTCCCCCGGTGACACATTGAAAGCTGAAAACCAAGAGAAGAGATGCAGGGGATAATTCAGCTTAAATATTTGAGCTGGATAACAATCAGACAAACAACTGTGACCGGCTAGAAGCGTTAAACAGGACCACAGAATGCCACACGTATAACACACACAACACACACACCACACACCACCACAAACCACACCGTACGCGCGAACCACACACACACACACACACGTACGCGCCGCCACACCAACACACACACACACACACACACACACAACTCCACACACACAACACACACACACACACACACAAACACACACACAACACACACACCACACACACACACAGCGTATATATAGATATATATTATATATATATATATATATGTATATATATATATATATTATGTGTGTGTGTGTGTCGTGAGTGTATAAATACTATTTATTATATATAATATAGATATCATTTATATTCTCTCGCGCTGTGCCCCCACCCCCCCCCCCCCCCCCCCCCCCCCCCCCATGACTGTGCACATGCGGTGGTAGTGAGTGGCCGCAAGAGCGGGGACACGGCAGGGGAAAAAAACCCTTGTTGTCCTGCACGATATTTCAAGCGATTAGGATTAAATTTAAAAATACATATTTGCCGAAAAACCAATGGGAAACGAAATATCCCTATTTTTAATTTTAGGCCTCCCTTACGACCCCTACTCCTGCACTGTCTGCCGGGCTGATTTGTGACGCTAAACCATCTAGGGCGTGACGCGAACAAAAAAATTCATTCAAATCGGTCCAGCCATTTAGGAGTTCAGTGACATATACACGTAGATATTTTGAATATACCTCATTTTCGTTATCTCCTGAGTAGGATCGATGAACAGTGGAAGAAATGTTTTGAAAATCTCATCATGAGCTCAACCTCAATAGCCCCTGCCATTCCCCAACTTCAATTTCAGCTGTTACGAAACTTGATATTTAGTTTTACATGAAACGCTTATATATGAAGTTTGAGTCTGCGTAGAAGCAGATTTCCCACGTGCTCATATTACACACTTTTGATCTCATATTATAACATATTCCCTATGTCTGTAGAAAAACCCCATCCCCCCCCACCCCACCGCCCCTCCCCCCACCCACACCTCCCCCAAGCACCCGACCCCCCCACACCCCCCCCCCCCACCGTCACCGCAGTGCCCCGGGACACCAACTGCCGTATCACAAACTGAGCAGATTTCCCCCTGACAAGTTATCCAATAGAGAAAATTCTCACACACGAGAGCCAAACAGTTACGGCCAAACTAGCTTTTTCGCAGAAGCTGGAACCCGCCTCTGGCCCCACCCCGCGCCCCCCGCCCGGAAAACTCACTCGTCCGTTATCGGCTAACATTTAATAAAAATTCAAATATTTCGGTTAATATTCAAGATAGAGAATAAATGTATAGAACAATATTTATAGTCAATTTAATTTGCAATAAGATTGGTTCTATACAATTTTTTGATCCGACGTATGATAACGGAGATATTTCTACTTTTCGAAAATCCCCCTTCTAAACCCCTCTGGTCCGATTTCAGCCATTAAACAAAACTTGTATCTGTAATTTTTGCATAAAACGTTTTTAAATATCAAGGGTTTGGGGTTGGGGTTAAACGATCAAACAAAAATTGCGACCGCTAGAGCGTTAACAGACAATAAGGGAAATCTGGGAAACGGACGAGTAGAAGGGGCGGTGGGGGTTAATGAAGGCTGAAAACAAGAAAATACGAACAGCTCGCTAAATGAACAACAGTTATTGACATCAGTGGTTTAACAGGATTGGTCCAATAACATTCTACGATCTGACTCATAATAACGAAAAAATTTTGCATTTTCAAATTCCCCCCGTTCTCAAACCACCATATTCCATGTCCGACTTCAGCCTAACAAATATGATCATTAGTGTTCACTGAAGCGGTAAAATATTGCGTCTTCTAACTCATGGAGTTATAATGTTACGGAAATTAAATACATGAAAAATTAAACAGAGATAGTCACGTATTTGGGAAGTGCGAGGTGGATCAAAGAAGCAGACAGAGGATCGAGTTCGTTCGAGTCATGTTCTGGAAGGGTCTGGGCCGTCCCTTTGATGTTTTACCATCAATCTATATAAGATACCCTGGCCGACCCTAGTCAGTTTCAGTTTCTTCTCAAGTTCTCATATATGCGTTCAGTGCTACAGTGTGACTTAGTGCAGTGCAGGAAAGTGTTTTTATGAGAAGAACAGCGTTGTGCCGTGACTGTAAGTAACAGTTTAGTGCCCCGTGTGTTTAAGGACAGTGTGCAGTACCGTTTAACTTCGCTTGACTGACAGATAAAGGACAGTGCAGTGCCGTCTTTTTGTGTACTTCCAGTGACCGAGTAGAGTGAATTATTGGACTGTTGTAATCTGATAAAAGGGAAATCAGTTATGACGCTTATCCGAGTGCCTACTACTGTGAGTAGTTACGTGTGAGAAAAATGTGAAGTAGATTAAGAATAATTAACCAAGTGTATTGTGCATTGTTAAATAAATTTGTGCAGTGATATTTGCACTCGCTAAAAAACTATGAAACTTGTTGTGTGTTTAATTTTGACAATCCAAAAGCAAAGCCTCTCTAGCGGTCTCAATTATTGTTTAATCGTTACCAAACTGGAGATTTAGTCGTTTTACATGTAAAAGAGAAAAAATAAAATGGTAAAGAGAAGTCAAGTTAACGTTTAACGGCCCCCCCTCGAAAATCGTGCCATGGGAGGATGGGAGGCCGGGGGGTGGGTTGTTTTTTTTATGAGCCAGGCCCCCCCCCCGATTAGAGGGAAGGATTTTCGAAAAATCGAAATATCTCTGTGTTATCCTATTAAGCGGGTATCTCGCGATCGAAAAAAAATAAAAATGTATAAAATCAATCTTATTGAAATTTACGATACTATAAATATTGTTATATACATTTATTCATTCTCTTGAAATAATTAACCGAGATATTTGCTCATTTGTTCAGCTATCTAGCAAACCGCCCACTTCTCTCATGTATACCATTAAACAATACTCTGCTTACTATAATACATCACATTTTTCGGAAGTATTTAACATACCAAAAAATCGTATTCAAGAGACCATTATTATACGAGATAAACATGCAATATGTCCTAGTGACCCCCCCCCCCCCCCCACTCTTAAGACTTTTGGACTACTAAAATTTGATTTGATTGAGATAACAATTATTTCTGACTACATTATTAATTACAGTTCCACTAGATGTAGTAAAATAAGTTTTCATAATGAAACTAATATGTTATATTCTGATATATTTCAGTAATGTTTTTTTTTTTCCGGTACTTTGTGCCAGGCGGGGCAGACCTGTTTGATTTACATTTCTAATCCTAAACGCTTCCTGTCGGCAGGTTTATTGAAATTGGATGAAACAATTTCTGTTATTTTCCGTTTGTATTTATTTCACGAGCGTGGTGTTGTGTTTACTAGTATGAGTTATACCATATGCATCTTTTTACCTTAACTTCACGAGGGAAATCTGCTTAGTTTACGCAGCCCCTGCGTGACGGACTTTTTTTTCTGTGCTACATTATTTTGTTAAAATGATCTTGATTAAGAAGCCATCCATGTATTGTTCCTATTGCTCTATAATCTAAATATATTGTAATGATATTTATTACAGTGCCCTGAGATTAGGGTGTAGGTGTGTACACCTGAATTCATTTTAATTAATAAGCATATAATAATTAACTAATAAGCAGAATCAGTTGGACTAAAAAAAAAAAAAAGTAACTCGGAAGTTCATCTAAATGAGATAAGTGACAGTATGGAGTGTTTAAAGGCCATAGAGAAAGGAGTGTAGCTTCTTGTCTACAACTCATGATGAGACGGTTTCATCTCAAATTTAAATTTATATGAAGGTAAGGTAACTGGGTATAGGTGTTTTAATAATTAGTCCTGGTAATAAAACATACACAAAATCTTATATAAAGTCTATTTATCATTATTAAGTACACAAGATAAACTGTAACTAAAAAGTCCGTCACGCAGGCGCTGCGTAAACTAAGCAGATTTCCCACGTGAAGTTTTACAATAGAGAAATCTGCCTAATAACAACTGTAGTAGTAAGAAACCTCTAAACCTAAAACATTATTTAGGGCGTAATAACCCAGTAGTTTCTAGCCCCAAAAAACAGTTAACCTAACCTCTAAACCTATTCACGAGGGACGAATAGTTATGGAAACGGCCACCAGAGCTCTCGGCGGAAAGTCCGAACATAGCCTACTGGTGACCACACGCAGAATACAAATGCAATTATCTCGGTTAATATTCACGATAGAGAATAAATGTATATAACAATATTTATAGTAAATTTAATTTGCAATAAGATTGATTCTGTACAATTTTTTGGTCCGACGTATAGTAACGGAGATATTTCGAATTTTCGAAAATCCTCCCCTCTAAACCCCCCCTCCCACTGGTCCGATTTCAGCCGTTAACGAACTTGATCTTTTTTTTTTACATAAAACGACTACATATCCAGTTTGGTAACGATCAAACAAAAATTGCGACCGCTAGAGCGGTAACAGACAAATATATATATATATATATATATATATATATATATATATATATATATATATATATATATATATATATATATATATATATATAGATATATATAGATATACAGTTTTGAACGGACATCATTTTCGTCATCTCCTGGGTAGGATCGATGGACATTTGAAGAAAAATTTCGAAAATTCCGTCATGAGTACAACCTCAATAGCTGATTTCCCTTAAGGGAAATCTGCTAAAAACACAAGATAAGCTGTACATGGTTATAATCCACTCATAACAAAAACATCCGCTTCCCTCCACCTACCATAGCTATAACCTTCCTTCCTTAACAGTGTAGCCACACACACAGAACATCTCTCTTTTCAATCTTTGAGGCTTGCTGGCACTCTCCTGCACCTCTTAGGTCTTGACGATGGTGCAACAATGTTTGTAGGATTTCCAGTACCCTCATCTACCTGAAACGACGCCAGGCGAAGATGTACTCTATTCCGCCTGACCACTCTGCCAGTATCAAGGTCCTCCACTATGTACTATCTTGGCGCAACATGTTTTTGAAGAATTCTCCCTCGATGCCAGAAGTCGACTTTTGGGTACTGGATGGATACGAGATCTCCAGGACTGAATTCCTTGGGCTCTCTAGCACTCCGATTATAATATCTCTTGGTAATTGCACGTTTTTCTTCTAACTTAGCTGGTATGTCAGCATTCACATGACGCATCAGCGTATCAGCTACTGAAGGTAATTTAGTGCGGCACACCCGATTCATCAACAGCTATGCTGGGGACACTCGTAAATGCTTTAGTGGAGTGTTCCTATACTCAAGAAGAGCCATATATATATATATATATATATATATAATATATATATATTATATATCCTCTTTCCCATCTGCAGTCTTCTTCAATATGTTTTTAATTATTCCCACACCTTTTTCAGCGAAAGAGTTGGATTGCGCATGATTAGGGCTTCGTGTGACAATGTCAAAGCAGTAATCATTGGAGAAACCTTGTAGTTCTGCTGAAGCGAACGGAACATTGTCGCAGACCATTACCTCTGGAATACCAAACTTTGAGAAAATAGATTTTAAATTTTGGATGACTTCTTGAGCCGATTTTGTTTTCATGCCCACAAGCTCAATCCAGTTGGAATATGAATCAACCAGAACCAGGTAATCACGTGACTCATAGGTCATAATGTACACAAACACCCTCTGCCATGGTCGTACACCACCTTACCTGACACCATGTTTTAATAATTAGTCCTGGTAATAAAACATACACAAAATCGTATATAAAGTCTATTTATCATTATTAAGTACACAAGATAAACTGTAACTAAAAAAAACAAGATAGCTGTACATGGTTATAATCCACTCATAACAAAAACATCCGCTTCCATAGCTATAACCACCTATCATAGCTATAACTTTCCTTCCTTAACAGTGTAGCCACATATAACAATAGGAGAAGAGGGGGGGGGGGGCTGGAAAGTCAGCTAACATCTCTTGGATTTGGGCGGATATATTTAATATGAGATGAGCAACTTCCGACAGAACCCAACGATGCAACTACAAGGCATTGTCTTTAAATTTTGATGAATATATATATATATATATATATATATATATATATATATATATATATATATATATGTGTGTGTATATTGTAATATGCATGGTTTTTCAATAAATATTTTTTTATCAATTTGCTTTAATAACACAATTGTTGAGAATGTAGTGATTTACAAAATGTTTTTATATTTGGGTATGCACGCTTATACAAAATATGGTGAGCTGGAATATCATGTAAATTTAAGAAAGCAAATCTGTTTCAGTGCCTGATAAATCATACAATATATAGATATAGCTTGGAAAGAAAATCCTCTGCCATAAATCATTAACTAAACTAGTTACAAACTAGCTGACCTGTCATCGCCATCCTATTTGAATTGAACCTTAATCTTCTTGTATAAAAACTAATAATAAACATAATGAAATTAATATAGATTTCATGGCTCAACCACAATTCTATATAATATGCCAGTAGCTCCAACCTTTGAGGATTAAAAATTCCAGCACTAAGCCCTTTGTGGTGAAGAATTTTTTACTCCATGATCCGAATTTATCCACTAAATTTATGGCTCGATAAGGGGTGGAGGTAAGCCTCTTAGCCCCGTGTTTTTATACCTCGCTGGGGTCTCCGGTCACACCAAATCTAACCTCTTAGTACATCTGCCCAGGGGGGTGCCATTCGGATGGGGCGAAGATCAAAAATTTTTGCGACTTTGGCGCATGACGTCACTGGGCTGAACTCAGGTTTGTTTACTTCTTGAGAATCGTTGTGTTTTTTGTTATTTGTTTTTTTTTCCATTTTTTTCTTTTATTTTTTTTTTCAAAATGAGTGAGTGTGCTATGGCAACATGTTCCAACAACTCTAGGAGAACAGGCAAGTCTGTATCTTATCACCGGTTCCCGAAAAACGAAGAAATTAAGAAACAGTGGATAGTTCTGTGTAGACGAGGAGATTTGAAATTTAATCCTACTTTTGCTCGGGTTTGTTCAGAACATTTCAGTGATAGTGATTACCAAAGGAATTTACAAGCAGAATTGTTAGGCTATGTTCCTAATAGATTGATATTAAAAGAAGAAGCTGTGCCGCATCTTAATTTACCAGTATCGTCCGTAAGTAAACAAACACCTACTAGCTCTACTTCTGACTCAAAATGTGAAACATCTAGAGACTGTAGGAGTAAAAAACGTGAAATAACTCAACGTGCCCTGCGTCACATTAATGAGATTTCTCCCAAAAAGCTGAAAAGTGATTTTTCATGTAATACAGAAGAAGTTGATTGTGATGGATGTATTCTCTTAAAGGAAAAAATTGCTGAATATGAATCCCAATTAAAGTCCTTGCTGATCCAAGTAAAAAATTTAGAAAGTAATAACTTTAATTTAAAAAAGAGAGTTACTAAATTGCTAACAGTTATTTACCAGATAAAAATGCAAAAAGAAGAAAAAATGCAGTGAAAAAAGAAATGGAAAGGATTTGTTATCCAATATTATCCAAATTCATGCGAATGGGAGCTTTTAAAATGTAAGAAAAGAATAATTTTCTTGTAGTGTTTCCTATAGACACTATAGGAGTATATTTCCATGCTCCATCATTAATGATATAACATGTTTCCTTCGCAGTTATTTATTCTATGGGACAGTGCGGTTTCAATGCATACACTCAAAAAATATCAGCAGCAACTGTTTTGGACAAGACAGACTTCATGCGAATGGGAGCTTTTAAAAAGGTAAGATTTAAAATATTAGAAACAGAATAATTTTCTTGTATTGTTTCCTATAGAGCACTATAGGAGATTATTTCCCATGCTCCATCATTAATGATATTACATGTTTCCTTCGCAGTTATTTATTCTATGGGACAGTGCGGTTTCAATGCATATGCTCCAACATCTGTGCCATTTTCTTCACAAGGATGCTACTGGAACCAGGGATTCCCTGCGGCTCAAAATGTTAGCATATTTTTATTACAAGGAGGACTACATGCCAATGACAGCTTTTTTTTTAAAAAAAAAGATAAGTTTTAAAGTCTGAGTAACAGAATTATCTTCTTGTAGTGTTTTCTATAGAGCACTATAGGAGTTTATTTCCCATGGTCTATCATTAATGATATTACATGTTTCCTCCACAGTTAGTTATTCTATGGGACAGTGCGGTTTCAATGCATATGCTCCAACATCAGTGCCATTCTCTTCACAAGGATGCTACTGGAACCAAGGATTCCAGTGACTAAATATAAGCATCTTTTTATTACAAGGAGGACTACATGCCAATTTAGTCATTTTTAACTGGGTATCATTGTTTATTGCTTGGTTAATCTCAATTTTATTAACTTTTATTTGTTTGTATAATAGAAGTCATTACTGTTTTCATGTTTTGGAGATTTCATTTTTTAAGGAACTATATGTATTTATTTTTTTAATGGAATCTAATTTGTACATGGTTTATTTGAAATAAAATATATTCAACTAAAGTAATTTGTATCATTTACAGACATATACCATTTTAACAATTTTTTATTCGCCAAATTAATCAGAAAACTGCTTATATTGATCGTATTTCGGCTTGTCCGCCAGGAATCTTTCAGCCCAGTGACGTAGAGGCTTGCTGCATTCTGATTGGCTACTCGCGAATGGCGCTACCTTATCTTATACGTACCTTGCATCTGCCTAATAAGAAATGATCTGTAACACGCGGTTTTAGACATCAAATGATTTAAAACTTATAAAGTCTTAGAGTTCTGTTTCCGCCTGGGCAAAAGGAATTTATTTATTGATGAACTCATTAAATAAAATCCTTAGTCCCATCCTGGCCAGAAAGGGGTGGTAATCTGTAGATAACCCGTCCCAATTAGCCACAGTAGGAAAACGTGGGCCTTAAAGAACATATAATAATTGTCAGAATGATCTAATAGACATGTATAATGTTCTAGGTATATATTACCGATTATTATTACTAGGCAATCATAATGCAATTATGTTGCACTTATTTCAAATACATTGATATGAACCAGCTACTGGCAGCTCTGTGGGCCCGCCGCCAAATTAACCACCCCCCCCCCCTTCCCCAGTGGAATGTTTGATACTAAATATAATAAAAACAATTTTTTATTTACTAACATATATATATATATATATATATATATATATATATATATATATATATATATATATATATACTAGCTAAGGTACCCGGCTTCGCTCGGGAAATCATTAGAGGCTGAATATTGAGGGTATTTTTATAGCAAGGCTTCAATGTGTACAATTATACTTCCTGTCTGGGCGTTATTTTTCCAAAAGGGTAACTGTGGGGACTTATAGAATAGAAAATTTAATTAAAAAGAGTAAATGAAAATGAGTTACCAATCAATCCTTCTCTACAGTTTGACACACCGTGAATAATTCAAATCATGATCATGGATAGCATTTATTATAATGAAACAGTATCGCGAAAAATATATATCTATATATATATATATATATATATAAAATTGTAACCTGTGTCTGTACATTGGTTTTTTTCGTGAAATTTCACGATAACTTTTCGATTCACATGTCATAGACTCCATAACTGAATTTTGTTTCTTTGGTGTCTGTTTGTTTGTTTATTTGTTTCTTTGTTACCTTTTCACGAATAAACGGCTGAACCGAATTTTATGAAACTTGGTATGTATATTACTACTAACCCAACTTAGACTTTAGACTATATTAATATCCTCTGAGACGAACAGGAGTGGGGGTTATAAGGGAGGGCTGAAATTAAAAATAGAGACATTTCGTTTCCTGAAAATATGCATTTTCGGCAAATATGCACATAACAAAAGTTGTTTATTTTGTTATTTGGAGTAACGTTTGTCATATACACTTTTGTCGTATACGTTAAAAACTACTGCGGAAGTCAACAATTTTATATGGCACAAAAAACTCAACCGAATTAAACCAAACTCGGTATGTGAATCAGCACTAACTCCTTCCTTATAATAAGCCATACTAACATTTCTAGGGACGGGCAGGAGTGGGGGTTATAAGGGAGGCCTGAAATTAAAAATAGTGATATTTCGTTTCCTATTGGGGTTTCGGCAAATATGCACATAACAAAAGTTGTTTATTTTGTTATTTAGAGAAATTTGCTCAACAATTCTTTTCAATATGTACTACCAGGTACCTCACCAGGAAAAATATATTCAAATTATAATATATTATTATAATATTTTGTCCTTAATAATTTAAATCTATACATAATGCACGGGATATGTGACAATATGGAGGATAGTGAAGTCTTACATAAAAAATTAATTTTATTATTAACAAATCCACAGAAACGACGGTTATTAACCCTAAACACTGGGAAGGGTAAGTGTCAAAATATTGTGCAAAGTAAAGCCTTGCCAAAAAAATACCATCACCATTCAGCCTCAAATGAATTCCCGATGTTTAAACATTTTATGTAAAAAGAAAGATCAAGTTCGTTAATGGCTAAAATCCGACTAGTGGGAGGGTGCGATTTCCGAAAATTCATAATATCTCGGTTACTGTACGTCGGATCGAAAAATTGTACAGAACCAATCTTATTGTAAATTGAATGGACTATAAATATTGTTATACATTTATTCTCTATCTTGAATAATAACCGAGATATTTGCATTTTTCAGTTTTCAGCCTTCAGCAAACCCCCACTTCTACTCATACCACATAAACAATGCTCTGTTAAATAATAAGCCACTTTATTTGAAACTTAATACTAAATATTGTTTTCAAGAGACCTTTATTATACGAGATTCATGCAAATATGATGTAGCCCCCCCCCCTTCTTTTGTTCTTAGACTATTAAAATTTGAGTGATTGAGATAACAATTGTTCTGACTCATTATAAATTACAGTACTAGATGTAGTAAATAGTTTTCAATAAAATTAATATGTTATATTCAGATATATTTCAGTAATTGTTTTTCTTTCCGGTAGAGAATACTTCTATCTACCTGATCAGCTGTGTGAGGTGGGCAGGTCAGTTTGTTTACAATTCAGACGCTTTCCGTTAGGAGGTTATTATACGCGACTGAAATATTTCTCATTACTGTTTGTATTTATTCACTAAATATTCACGGTGGTGTTGTGTTACCCAGTATGTAGATTTATCTATTGTAAAACTTCAAGACGGAAATCTGCTAAATTTACGCAGGCCCTGCGTGACGGACTTTTTTTTAAATTAAATCAATCTCATTCACGTCTTCTATTTCCTCGTACTAAGAAAAATAAAACAAACAGTTCAGGAATGGTCATCAAGCAACAGGAGCACACAAAGAGAGGCATTGTGCTGACCAGACTACGCATTGGCCATTCATTACTAACTCATGGACTCTAAATGGCAAACAAGGACACACCGACTTGTAGACATTGCAACGAAACATTAACTGAACATCACATATTGACTAACTGTAGACGAAGAGACAATTTAGACATTCCATATGACTTACAGGACGGTTGAGCGATAACAGTAATTATATACACAGAACCATTACATATCTAAAATACATTAATATATATACAACATACTCATATTCATTTTTTCTACTACCTTAGCAGGTGCCTTCATTATTTTCACTTTATTCACATTACTATACTCATATTTTCATTTATATTACTTTCATTACCCTTGTGTTTTCATAGGCAATATCTTTTCACACACAATATATTTTCCAACACATGGACTTTTCTGTTTACCGTTTGAATGTATTCACTTAATATCCACGGTGATGTTAAGTGTTGCTAGTGTGTACATTGTATCTATTGTAGAACTTCAAGAGGGAAATCTGCTTATTATACGTTGCCCCTGCGTGACGGACTTTCTTTTCCTGGCCTCCACTGACAAATTTCTTCTTTTTATCGGCCAAATTATTGGCCCTGCAAACGTCTTGCGCAGCCTTGAGAGTGAGCTATATTATGCTATATACTGTATATAGGCTTATTATCTGTTTCTTTTATCAGATTTATCTTATGGGAAATCAGCTATTGATGATGCACTCATGACCCGATATTCGAAACTTTCCTCCAGTGTCCATTGATCCTACCCTGGAGATGACGAAAATGAGTCCCGTTCAAAACTATATACATAGCTGAACAGTAGTCAACTATAATAACTGGGGCGAATGATAATCCCTATAGAGTGAAGTAGGTGACAAGTAAGATGGTGCTGGATATAATAAATGCTTTCACATATTCATAATTAATCAAATGTGATTATTAATATTCAGGGCATAAATGTGTGAGTGGTAACTAACGGGCAGCATTCCGAAGACTGCTTGGCATTGTGTGCTAATAGGCTGGACAGAGAAAGCAGCCAACAATCTAATTCGCCAATATGGGCTACCCGATAACTCACAATAACAGTAGACCATCATTAAACGAAAGTCCGTCACGCAGGGGATGTGTAGGCTGAGCAGATTTCCCACGTGAGCCACGTATTTGCATTTATCTCAAAAATTAAAACTTTAATGAGATCAATATTTGGTATTAATGCTTCAAATAATGTGCTTCATAATATAAACTCACACACGGTCTATTAAGACAATACTTGGAAATTTAATTAAGAAGATAAAGTGGTTTTATGACTATAACAGCTTATTGTTAATATTGAACATGATTAGAAGTGAGGGTTTTAAAGACATGAACAACAAATAAAGTCCGCCACCGCAGGCGTCTGCGTAAAACTAAGTCAGATTTTCCCAAGCGAAGGTTTACAATATTATTAAAATTTATTATTTTATTAACGTCCCACTTTTAGCCTGATTTCCCTTGAGGGAATATCAGCTATTAGAGAGGTTGTACTCTCATGTGACGGAATTTTTCGAAATTTTTCTTCATATGTCCATCGATCCGGCCGCTAGAGCGGTAAAAAACAAATATATATATATATATATATATATATATATATATATATATATATATACCTACCTAGTAGATGACGAAAATGAGGTCCGTTCAAAACTGTATATATATATATAATCTATTTATATATATATATATATATATATTTGTCTGTTACCGCACTAGCGGTCGCAATTTTTGTTTAATCGTTAAGAAACTCGATATTTAACCGTTTTATGTAAAAAGACAGATCAAGTTCGTTAATGGCTGAAATCGGACTAGAGGGAGGGAGGGTTTAAAGGGGGGGATTTTCGAAAATTCCAAATATCTCCGTTATTATGCATCGGAATAAAACATTGTATATAACCAATGTTATTGCAAATTAAATTTACTATAAATATAATCTTGAATATTAACCGAGATATTTGCATTTTTCAAGTTTTTAGCAAACCGCCACTTCTACTCATGTCAAGTAAACTATACTCTGCTAAATCACATTATTGGAAGTTTAAATACCAAAAATTGTATTCAAGAGACCTTTATTATACGAGATACATGCAAATATGCCCTGGTGACCCCCCCCCATCTTAAAGTTTTGGACTACTAAAATTTTATTGATTGAGATACTTAAAAATTATTCTGACTCATTATTAATGACAGCTACTACTAGATATAGGTAAATAGTTCTCAATAAAATAATGTGTTATATTCTTCTGATATATTTCAGTAATTGTTCTTTCTTTCTTTTCGGTGGCGAGCGAGGCGGCCCGGGCCCATTTGCTTTACAATTTCTAAACCTAACGCTTCCTGTCGGAGCGTTATTGAAAATTGGATGAAACATTTCTTATTTCCGTTTTGTATTTATTCCACGGTGTCGTTGTGGCCTTAGCTGTATGTATATTTATTTATCTATTACTAAACTTCACGAGGGAAAAATCCGCCTTAGTTGTACGCAGCCCCTGTGCGTGACGGACTTTTTGCCAACTTATGCTAATCTGGACGGGTTATACTACAGGTTACCACCCTTCTCTAGCCAGTGGTGGGATTTTAGGACGTTATTTAATGAATTTCAGTCACCAAATAATTTCCTTTCACCCACAGGCGAGATTAGCCTCCTCTAGGTTTAACATGTGAAGATAAAGGGTCCAACGCTTTAACTCGCATGGCCAACCTGAGACCCAGGTTTACAAATAGATAAATATTACATACAGGTAACACAAACCGTGAATCGTTTAAGCGAATAACATACAAAACAGTTAATGACCAGTAATGAGAAATCTTTCAGTTCAATTTCACCCAATACAAGTTAATAACCTCCACAACGGAAAGCGACTGAATTGTAAAAAAAACAGGCATAGCCAACCTAATGAAGCGCTGAATAGATCAGATAGCACTGGGTGAAAAACAACAACAATTAATGGAAAATATATCTGAATAGAACATATTAATTTTATTGAAAAACATATTTACTAAAGCTATAAGTGTTGTTAATTTGTTAATGAATCAGAGGTCAGTTTTATCTCAATCACTCAATTTTTAGTAATCAGAGAACAAAAGAAAGGGGGGGGGTCCAATATCTCACAAAGTAAAAACTCAATGAAAACAATATTTGGTATTTAACCTTGTAATGAAGTGGTTCATGATATATCAGCTTATTATTAATATGACACTAGTAGGAGTGGGGGTTAACTGAAGTTTACTTGAAAGCGGAAAACTATAAATTCCAAATATTTCGGTTAATACTCATTATACGAAAAATATGTATAGAACAATATTTATAGTAAATTTAATTTACAATAAGATTGTTTCTATACAACGTTTCGATCTGACGTATAGTAACAGAGAAATTTCGAAATTCCTCCCCTCTACCCCCCCTCCCTCGTCCGATTTCAGCAGTTAACGAACTTGATCTTTCTTTTTACATAAAACTACTAAATATCGCATTTGGTAACAATTAAACAATAATTACAGACCTCGCTAGAGCTGGTAAACAGATATATACGTATATATATATATATATATATATATATATATATATATATATATATATAGTTTTGAACGGTGCTCATTTTCGTCATCTCCTAGGTTAGGATAGATGGACATTTTTTTTTTTGGGGAAAGGAAAAAATTTCGAAAATCGCGTCATGAGTACGACCTCAATAGCTGGTTTCCCTTAGGGGAAATCTGCTAAACTCCAAATATGCTCAGTCAATCAAGATAGTAAAAACACGTACATAACAATATTTATAGAACATTACATTTTCAATAAGATTGGTTCTGTACAAATTTTCGATCTGACGCATAATAGCGGAGATATTAAAAATTTTCGAAGTTCCCTCCCTCCTAAACCCCCTTCCCAATCTTCGGATTTCAGCCATTAACGATGTCATCTTTCTTTTTACATAAAACGATTAAATATCGAGTTTCGTAAAAATTAAACCAAAATTGTGACCGCAAGAGATGTAAGACACACACACACATGTATTTAATTTTAAACGGACCTCATTTTCCTCATCTAACAGGTAGGATCGATGGACATATGAAGAAATGTTTCAAAAATCACACCCACCCACTCGTCCGATTTCAGTCATTACGGGCTTGATCTATATTTTTACATATCGAGTTGTTTACGTTATCCAGTTTTTATAGTTATTAGTTTACCTAAATTTCGACATCTCCTGGGTAGGATCAATGGATATTTAAGGAAAGTTTTCGAAAATCGAATCACGAGTACAGCGTCAATAGCTCATTTTCCTTAAGGGAAATCTGCTAAAGATACGAATAAAACTCGCTTTATATTAGTTTCGAAGAAATGTCTGTACATTTGTTCTGTAAGAACAATTTTAGAGCATCAACATTTTAAAAAGATTAGTTCTATGAAATTGCGAATGCATCTTTTGGTTAAAACACTTTGGTATTGCGAAGACAAATGTCCTTCGATCCTACCTAAGAGATGACGAAAATGAGGTTCGTTCAAAATTTTTTAGCAGTTTTCCTTACGGGAAATCAGCTATTGTGGTCGTACTCATGACGCGAGTTTCGAAAAATTTCCACAATTGTCCATCGACTCTACCCAGGAGATGACGAAAATGAGGTCCGTTCAAAACTATCTATCTATCTATCTATATCTATATATATATAAAATTGTAACCTCTGTCTGTACATTGATTTTTTTCGCGAAATTTCACGATAACTTTTCGTTTCACATGTCATAGACACCATATCTGCATTTTGTTTCTTTCGTGTATGTTTGTTTGTTTGTTTGTTTGTTTGTTTGTTTGTTTGTTTGTTTGTTACCTTTTCACGCATAAACGGCTGAACCGAATTTTATGAAACTTGGTATGTATATTACTACTAACCCAACTTAGACTTTAGGCTATATTAATTTTCTCTGAGACGAACAGGAGTGGGGGTTATAAGGGAAGCCTGAAATAAAAAATAGCGATATTTCGTTTTCTATTGGTTTTTCGGTAAATATGTACATAACAAAAGTTGTTTACTTTGTTATTTAGAGTAACGTTTGTTATATACACTTTTGTCGTATACCGAAGTTTAAATGCGTTATATGCTAAAAATTATAGCGGGAGCCAACAATATTATTTGCCAAAAAAGACTCAACCGAACTAAATAAAACTCGGTATGTGTATTAGCAGTGAGGTCAACATTATAATAAGCCATACCAACATTTCTATGGACGGGCAGGAGTGGGGGTTATAAGGGAAGCCTGAAATTAAAAATAGCGATATTTCGTTTTCTATTGGTTTTTCCGCAAATATAAACATAACAAAAGTTGTTTATTTTGTTATTTGGAGTAACTTTTGTTATATACACTTATGTCGTATACCTAAGTATAAATGAGTTATACGTTAAAACTTTAGCGGGCACTAACTGCTGAACCGAACTTAACAAAACTCGGTATGTCAATTAGCATTAATTCTTCCATGATTATAAGTTATATTAAAATTTTTAGGTTCGAACGGGAGGGGGGTTATAAGGGAGGCCTGAAATAAAAATTCACCATATTTACATGTATAAGAGACGGGAAATATAAAAATATCGTGCAATGTAAAGCCTAAATGTAAAATATTGTGCAATGTAAAGCCTGCTAAAAAATACCATCACCATTCAGTCTCAAATGAATTCCCGGGCGAAGCCGGGTATCTGAGCTAGTATATATATAAAATTGTAACCTCTGTCTGTACATTGGTTTTTTGTGTTTGTGCGCGCGAAATTTCACGAGAACTTTTCGTTTAACATGTCATAGACCACCATAACTGCATTTTGTTTCTTTGGTGTCGGTTTGCGTTTGTTTGTTTGTTTATTTGTTTGTTTATTTGTTTGGTTTGTTTGTTTACCTTTTCACGCATAAACGGATGAACCGAATTATATGAAAATTGGTATGTATATTACTACTAATCCAACTTAGACTTTAGGCTATATTAATATTCTCTGGAGACGAACAGGAGTGGGGGTTATAAGGTGAGACCTGAAATTAAAAAATAGCGATTATTTCGTTCCTTCCCCCTATTGGTTTTTTCGGCAAAATATGCATATAACAAAAGTTGTTTATTTTGTTATTTTTAAAGTAACCTTTTTGTTATATACACTTTTTTGCGGGGGGGGGGTATTTACCCAAAAACTATAAAGGCGGTTCATACGCTAAAAAATTATAGCGGGAGTCAACAATTTTATTTGGCACAAAGATCTCAACTGAAACTAAATAAAACTCGGTATGTCGTATTAGCACTAACTCCTTCCTCCCTTATAATAAGCTCATACAAACATTTCTAGGGAAGGGCAGGAAGTGGGGGCTATAAGGGAGGCCTGAATTATAAAAAAAAAATAAAAAGTGATAATTTCGTTTCCTATTGGGGTTTCGGCAAATTATGACACTTAATCAAAAGTTTGTTTATTTTGTTTATTTAGAGAAACTTTTGTTATGTTCACTTTTGTTTGTATAAACAAATTAATAAACGAGATATACACAATAAAGCTTCTAAAGCGGGAGTTCAAACTATTTTATTGGGCACTATAGGTTCTTGAACTGATTCCTACAAAAAACTCAGAATATGATACACACACAAATTAGCATTAATTCTTACATTGGTTATAAGCTATATTAAAATGTTTATGTATATACGGGAGTGGGGGTTATAAGGGAGTGTCCCTGAAATAAAAATTCGTGATATTTCATTCTTCTATTCCAAACCAACCACGGTTCGCGGTACTAACCCTAAACACTGGAAACGGGGAAATCTTCAAAATATTTTTGGCCAAGTAAAGTCTTGCCGAAAGAATACCATTCATTCATTCCGGTTCAAATGAATTCCCGGGCGAAGCCGCGGTACCCTTAGCTAGTATATTATATATAATATATATAAATAAAAATATATATATATATAACATCGTCACCTCTGTCGGAACATTGATTTTTTTCGCGAAATTTCACGATAACTTTTCGTTTCACATGTCATAGACACCATAACTGCATTTTGTTTCTTTCGTGTATGTTTGTGTGTTTGTTTGTTTGTTTGTTTGTTACCTTTTCACGCATAAACGGCTGAACCGAATTTTATGAAACTTGGTATGTATATTACTACTAACCCAACTTAGACTTTAGGCTATATTAATATTCTCTGAGACGAACAGGAGTGGGGTTATAAGGGAGCCAGAAATTAAAAATAGCGATATTTCGATTCCTATTAGTTTTTCGGCAAATATAAACATAACAAAAGTTGTTTATTTTGTTATTTAGAGTAACTTTTGTTATATACAATTTTGTCGTATAACGAAGTATACACGAGATATACGCTAAAACTATAGCGAAAGTGAACAATTTTATTTGAGACAAAAAACCCAACCGAAATAAATAAAACTCGGTATGTGTAATAGCACTAACGCTTTCATTATAATAAGCCATACTAACATTTCTAGGACGGGCAGGAGTGGGGGTTGTAAGGGAGGCCTGAATTTAAAAATAGCGATATTTCGTTTCCTATTCGTTTTTCGGCAAATATGAACCTAACAAAAGTTGTTTATTTTGTTATTTAGAGTAACTTTTGTTATATTCACTTTTGACTTTTAACAAAGTATAAACGAGATATATAGCTAAAAGACTAAACGCGGTAGTCAACTATTTTTATTGGGCGCTAACGATTGAACCGAACTTAACAAAACTCGGTTTCGATCTTTGTAATACCGATGTCATTAGCATTAAAATTCTCCCATGATTATAAGCTATACTAAAATTTTTGGTTCGGAACGGGTGAATGGGAGTTATGCGGGAGGGCCTGAAGTAAAAATTAACGATATTTCATTTTCTATTTGGTTTGTCGGCAAAAGTGTGCACATAACAAAAGTTGTTTACTTTGTTATTAAGAGCAACTTTTTGTTTCATTCACTTATGTCGTAAAATGATGTAAATACGTGATATAAGCTAAATCTATAGCGGGAGTCGTCGATTTTATTCGTATTATTTAAGTGTTTTTTGATTTAGCAATATTATGACAAATGATGTTTAATGTATTTTGGTTATTTAGTACTAAGTATTGATTCGCATAAGTGAGATTATAAATCCCCCTCCCCCTTCGCCTCATTTATTTATTTTTCCCTAGAAAATAACTTTGTTGTATTTATTTCCAATAGAAATTTAAACTATAAAGAGCATTTCCATTATTTAATTTGTGTATAATGTATTATTTAAAAAAATAATCGTGCTGAATTTCCTCAAGGAGTGTAAGGGGAAAGTAGTAGGGAATCATACTCTTTGATTTTGGTTATATACTATCTTATCCCGAATATCTTCATGTAATTGAAACAAATATGTACTATCATTAACAATTAAACGTTAATGTTCATTAAGAAAAAAGACAAAATGCGCTTAAACTCGATATGGATTGTTTAAAGTATTACTGCAGTTGCAGAGACGGGCTATGATCTCTTCCCACTCGACTAGCTTTTTTGAATATAATTGAAATTATTTTTTGGTTAACACTATTATTTAATTCCATCAGGTAGATAAATTATTACAATAATATTTTGAATTAATAATTTAAGGAGAAGAAGTGTTGATAGCTCTAATGGGAGAGCCGGAAATAGACGGAGGCTAATAGAGTTAATTGAGCTTTACTAATTTCCTGTGAAATGCTGGGCAGTGGGCTACGGGATTGTTTACCACTGAGATCTACTATTATGAATCTAAACTTACGTGCTAAACGATGCTTAAATACTATTTGTGCTCGGATTGGTTTTGGGACAGGTAATAAGTTACACTATCGCCGATATTTAATTGTAATAAATATTATCTTGATTATGGTTAATAGTAGTCAACCCCAAGGTGAGTTATACAGAGGCAAGGGATAGATTAGGAACACAATTTTATTTATTCTTCAAATATAACAATTTCTCATTTATAAGTCGCCAGCCTTGCCCTCACAGCAAAACAATGCGCGACGACGGGAAGTTGCAGTTGTAAACATTGAAGCCTTGCCCAAAAAAAATACTATCATCAATCAGTCTTAAATGATTTCCCGAGCGAAGCCGTGTACCTTAGCTTGCATATATATAAAATTGTTACCTCTGTCTGTACATTGATTTTTTTCGCGAAATTTAACGAGAACTTTTTCGTTTCACATGTCATTAGACATCATAAACTGCATTTTGTTTCTTTCGTGTATGTTTGTTTGTTTGTTTGTTTGTTACCTTTTTCACGCATAAACGGCTAAACCGAATTTTATGAAACTTGGAATGTACTATTTGCTACTAAACCAACTTAGACTTTAGGCTATGTTAATATTCTCTGAGAACGAAAAGGAGTGGGGGTTATAAAGGGAGGCCTGAAAATAAAAATAGCGATATTTCCTTTTCTATTGCAGTTTCGGGCAATTATGACATGACAAAAGTTGTTTATTTTGTTATTTAGAGGCAACTTTTGTTATATACACTTTTGTCGTATACCTAAGTATAAATGAGACTTATACGGTAAAACCTACTTCGGAAGTCTGCAATATTAGTTGTCACAAAAAACTCAACCGAAATAAACCTGAAACTCGGTATGTGAATTAAGCACTAAAGTCTTCCTTAGAATAAAGCGGCCATACTAACTTTTCTAGGGAAGGGCAGGAGTGGGGGTTATAAGGGAAGCCAGAAATTAAAAATAGCGGTATTTCGTCTCCTATTGGTTTTTCGGCCAAAATGAACAAAGCAAAAGTTATTTATTTGATTATTTAGAGTAACTTTTGTTGTATACACTTTTGCCAACACGTATAACAAATTATATACGATATATACACAAAAAACTAAAGCGGGAGCCAACTATTTCATTGGCCACTAACGGTTGAATCGAATTTAACAAAACTCGGTATGTGAATTAGCATTAATTCTTCCACGATTATAAACTATATTAAAATTTATAGGTTCGAACGGGAGTGGCGGTTATGAGGGAGGTCGGAAATAAAAATTTGCAATATTTCATTTCCTATTTGTTTTTCGGTTATGATGTATCTAAACCAGTTGTCACCATTAAGCTTTGGACCACATCAAGTGAAAGGAAATTTAATTCATCCAAGGTTTGGAAGACAGAATACTTTCGACGACTATCAAAATTTAATTAAAAAATCCACAGCAACGACGGGTATAAACCATGAAAACTTTTAAAAAATCCACAGCAACGAGGGAAAACCAAAATATGACGGGGAAATTTCAAAATATTGTGGAAAATAATGCCTTGACAAAAATTAACATCTTTATTCAGCCTAAAATGAATTCCCGGGCGAAGCCGGGTACCTTAGCTAGAATATATATAAAATTGTAACCTCTGTCTGTACATTGATTTTTTTTGCGAAATTTCTCGATAACTTTTCGTTTCACATGTCATAGACACCATAACTGCATTTTGTTTCTTTGGTGTCTGTTTGTTTGTTTGTTTGTTTGTTTGTTTATTTGTTTGTTACCTTTTCACGCATAAACGGCTGAACCGAATTTTATGAAACTTGGTATGTATATTACTACTAGCCTAACTTAGACTTTAGGCTATACTAATATTCTCTGAGACGAACAGGAGTGGGGGTTATAAGGGAGGCCTGAAATTAAAAATAGCGATATTTCGTTTCCTATTGGTTTTCCGGCAAATATGGACATAACAAAAGTTGTTTTTTATTTAGAGTAACTTTTGTTATATACACTTTTTTGTTTACCAAATTATAAACGAGATATACGCTAAAACCAATAGCTGAAGTAAACAATTTTATTTGGGACAAAAGAGCCAACTGAAATAAATAAAACTCGGTATGTGCATTAGCACTAATGCTTTCATTATAATCAGCCATACCAACGTTTCTAGGGATGGGCAGGAGTGGGGGTTATAAGGCAAGCCTGAAATTAAACAAAGCGATAATTCGTTTCCTATTGTTTTTTCGGCAAATATGTACATAACAAAAGTTGTTTATTTTGTCATTTAGATTAACTTTTGTTATATACACTGTTGGCGTATACCTAAGTATAAATGAGTTATACGTTAAAACCTTAGCGGGCACTAACGGCTGAACCGAACTTAACAAAACTCGGTATGTCAATTAGCATTAATTCTTCCATGATTATAAGTTATATTAAAATTTTTAGGTTCGAACGGGAGGGGGGTTATAAGGAAGGCCTGAAATAAAAATTCACCTTATTTACATGTATAAGAGACGGGAAATATAAAAATATCGAAGACAGTGAAGTCTTATCGAACAAATATTCTATTATTAGCAAATCCACGGCAACGACGGGTATCAATCCTAAACACTGGGACGGGTAAATGTCAAAATATTGTGCAATGTAAAGCCTGCTAAAAAATACCATCACCATTCAGCCTCAAATGAATTCCCGGGCGAAGCCGGGTATCTGAGCTAGTATATATATAAAATTGTAACCTCTGTCTGTACATTGATTTTTTTCGCGAAATTTCACGATAACTTTTCGTTTCACATGTCATAGACACCATAACTGCATTTTGTTTCTTTGGTGTCTGTTTGTTTGTTTATTTGTTTGTTTGTTTGTTTGTTTGTTACCTTTTCACGCATAAACGGCTGAACCGAATTTTATGAAAATTGGTATGTATATTACTACTAATCCAACTTAGACTTTAGGCTATATTAATATTCTCTGAGACGAACAGGAGTGGGGGTTATAAGGGAGACCTGAAATTAAAAATAGCGATATTTCGTTCCCTATTGGTTTTTCGGCAAATATGCATATAACAAAAGTTGTTTATTTTGTTATTTAAAGTAACTTTTGTTATATACACTTTTTTCGTATACCGCACTATAAAGGCGATATACGCTAAAAGCTAAAAATATATATATATATATGTCTGTTACCGCTCTAGAGGTCGCAATTATTGTTTAATCGTTACCAAACTCGATATTTAGTCGTTTTATGTAAAAAGAAAGATCAAGTTCGTTAATGGCTGAAATCGGACTAGTGGGAGGGGGGTTTAGAGGGGAGGATTTTCGAAAATTCGAAATATCTCCGTTACTATACGTCGGATCGAAAAATATTACAGAATCAATCTTATTGCAAATAAAAATTACTATAAATATTGTTCTATACATTTATTCTGTATCTTGAATATTAACTGAGATATTTGCATTTGTATTCTGCATGTGCTCGGCAGCAGTGGCTGTTCGGACTTTCCGCCGTGAGCTCTGGCGGCCGTTTTCGTAACTATTCGTCCCTCGTGAATAGGTTTAGAGGTTTCTTACTACTACAGCTGTTATTAGGCAGATTTCTCTATTGTAAAACTTCACGTGGGAAATCTGCTTAGTTTACGCAGCCCCTGCGTGACGGACTTTTTTCTCATCAATGCTGATCTTATCTGAATATTTTCATATTCAATTTTTAAATTTAAAGAAATATTGTCAAATTCTTTTTTCATTTGAAAAATCCCAAAAAAGTTATTAAAAAAATATATTTTTTTTACCTTGTTTCTTTTTATGTAGCACTCACACATTCAAAGATATTTTTAAATGAAGGAGCAGAAAAAAATACAGAGTAATGTAGCATTAAATCTCCAAGATTACAATTCATAAGTAGCCTAAAAAAGTATTACGATGTTGAAGATACCAGATTTTAGATTGACCTAGTTGCTTTAATTGCAATGTGCCGTTTGCCTAGTGGCTTTAATAACTTTTTAAGGAGTTTGAAAGAACGTAATAAAAAATAGATGTTCTCTGCAGACCGCAACATTTACCCGTCAACCGCCCATGGCACGTCGAAGTTGAAAAATAATGCTCTGTGGTGAAACTAGAGATGGAGACCTAGAACTTTTTCCTCTGACTTTTTTTGATAAATCATCAGTTTAGCCGTGAAAAGCATTTGATCCTGTTGATCTTGGAAACATTGTATATACTTTTGAACAGACCTCATTTTCACCTTCTAGGTAGTATCGATGGAGATTTGAGGAAATTTTACGAAGGTCGCAAGTATAACGTCAACAGCAGAAGTCCCTTAAGGGAAATTGCTTAAAAAAATACTTTGGGTCTCATCCCAACACATATTTCTATGTACAACAACCTATGAGCGGGGGGGAGGGGTACTGAAGGCTGGAAACAAGAAAGCACGAATAACTCACTTAATGCTTGACTTACGAAAACATGCATAGAACAATTGTAGATCATTAATAGTTTAACAAGATTGATTCTACATTTACTATCCTACTCATAATAAAAGACATATTTTGATTTTTTTAATTCCCCCTTATATCCAATTGCAACCAATTATAAATATGATCTTCAGTGTTGACTGAAACGCGGATAAATATGGAATATGGTACAGATCAAATAAACATTTTCGAAACAAGAACGTAAAGTCTTGATTGATGACGTCATCGCACAATACACAACAATATTTATAGCACATTTAATTTGCTATAAGATTGGTTCTATACAATTTTTCGATCGACGTATAATAATGGAGATATTTGTAATTTTCGAAACTCCCCCTCTAATACCCCCTCCCCCTCTCACTGTTCCAATGTCAGCCATTAAAGAACTTAACCTTTATTTTGCATGAAGCGCTTATATATCGATTTTGATAATGAACAAAAAAAATTGTGATTATAGCATTAACTGAGAAATTAGTTAGAGATCCCTTAAGGGAAATCTGCTCTATGGGGGTATAGAGAATGCATAAAATCAAAATGATCTCGCATGACCATATATTCTTTATTTCTCACATAGAGAGATGCCTATGTAAACAGGGAATGAAATGTAAGCTGGACATTATATGTCCAATGGCACAGTCATTGAATGGAGGGCTGAGTAAACTAAGCAGATTTCTCATGTGCTGGTATGAAACACTTTTAATCTCAGGTCATTCCATTTTAAATCATCCATGTCATTATTTTATTGAAAAACCCATAACTTCTATAATATTTAAAATAGAGTAATATTTTTGTTCATCAAAATTTTCAGAAGCGTCAGGAGATTATAGAAAAAATATATTCGACAATATTACTTTTTATTTCTATGTAATGCTGTATAACAATGAATTGAAATTTATTTATTCATTTTCATGAAAGTTATCATAGCACAATAAGATAAGTACATCAAATATTTTTGTATTCTGTAGAAAATTTACTAAGATGTTAATTAATTTTTTACATATTAGTAAATAGCATTTATCATTAAACATTTGTCATAATATTAGATCAAATTCCATAAATGCATTTTAAAAAATCAATCAATTTAATAATTATATAAAATAAATTAATTTCTTTAAAAATCTTGATACCTTTCGAAATATATAGCATATATTTTTAATTTAATGGCATGCTTTGCTATTAGTCCTAAATTTATTAAAAGATTACCTGCTTTATAAATGTTAAGAAACTTCTCCCAACCTTAAAGAGGCAATGTACATGATCATAAATATTTTTGACAGATTTTTATGCCAAATATTTTGGAGTTTTACTTAGTAATTGAACATTTTTGATAGTTTTCATCTTGTGTATAAAGAGCTTGAGCAGACATCAAATTTTTCAGTTTATTTTTAAACAAAGAATCATTTTTAATTGGTTTAACACATTCAGGCAGAGCATTAAAGAGTTTTACTCCTGCAAATGATATGCTTTTCTCAAAATGTTTATGTTTGTGCTTGGGGGTTTGAAGCGTATTCTTGTATCTTGTTATATTATTTTTGTAAAACAAGTTCATGGTTTGATTCACTAACACTATTGTTTGGTACATCTCATTGTAGGAAAAGTTATTATTTTTGACTCCTTAAAGAGTGGCCAACAGAAGTCCCTCAACTTTCTGTTAAATGTAAACTTTATTGCTCTTTTCCGTAATTTAAATATTAAAATATGACTTTTTACCTATCCCCAATGCATAATGCCATAAGTTAACCAGCTATGGAAATAACCATTATGTTAAATTAGCAGTCGATTTTCAAAAATGTAGCTTCAACCACTGCTAATGGTCATTCACAAATTTATTAAGATGAGGTTTTGTTCTCTCCCCTAGGATACACACTGAACCTAAAATGTGCTGAAGAAAATAAAGAATGCCTTCGCAGACCTCAATTTTTTTCTTCTGCCATAAACACAATGCATCTTCATTCATAGCAATAGCAGCTTACAAGAACTTTGTTTACTTTTGAAAACGCATCACGGTTAGAAAAATCTGGAAATTTAAAAAACTGAGGTCTGTTATGTTTGAAATCGGAATTTGTTTATAGAACTTTATTCGATTAAATTACTTGTTGAGTAAATATTTGTTATTATACAACTTCGAGTAAGTTCATAACTGGGAGGAGTTATCTGCAGTTTTCCACCCTTTTAGTAGATTTCCCTTAAGGAGATTTTCGAAAATTCGAAATATCTCCGTTATTATGCATCGGATCGAAAAATTGTATAGAACCAATCTTATTACAAATTCCATTTACTATTAATATTGTTCTATACATTTATTCTGTATCTTGAATATTAACCGATATATGTGCATTTGTATTCTGTGGGTGGTCGGCAGGAGTCTCTGGCGGCCGTTTCCATAACTATTCATCCCTCTTGAATAGGTTTAGAGATACCTTACTACTACAGGTGTTATTGGGCAGATTTATCTACTGGAAAACGTCACGTGGGAAATCTGCTTAGTTTACGCAGCTCCTGCGTGACGGACTTTACTAGCCAGGGTGGCACTAAGGATTTTATTTATTGATTTTACCACTACAGAGGATTTCCCAGAGGATTAAGGCAATTGCCTTACCCGATCCCCCAACTTTTCAAATTTAATATTTTTTATGTGTTAATGAATTTCAGATGGTAGTATTTCTACAAGAAACCCAATTTCATGTTTTATTGTTTCTTTTTCAGTTGGCTTTACAGACCTTGGAAATCTTTAGCCTCCATTATAAACCTCATCCACCTAGTCTATCCTGGACAATGGCTTTCCAGTCCACTATGTAGACCTCCATAAAGTCCTCTTCACACTGTCAGACCATCTTTGGTCTCCCTCATGGCCTGGTACCTACCACTCTAGTATTCATTGTCTTGTATAGAGAGCCAGTTAGGTTACTTCTTGCCACATGTCCCCCCCCCAATTTAAACTATTAGATTTCATATCATGTGAAATCGACTCTCTCATTTCAGATAAAATCCCCTCTATTGTTTTCCTTCTCTGAAGTCCTAAATCACCAACCCACTTTGAGCCTATTATTGCTCTAAGAGCATTACAACTTTCCAATCATCTTTTATTACAATAAAATTAAATTTCAAAATTGTCTATGAAAATGAATCTTTTCTTTAATAAAATGTCTTAAAAAACTTTTGATATACATATATATTCTTCAGATAACCACATATTAGTTTAAATAAAAGGACTGTATAACTTGGATAATGGGTTTTTCATTTAAAAATGTCTATTACCTACATAGGAATTGCACCCAGGACTCAGCTCTGAGAGCAACATCATAACTGACAAGGCTAACCTGAGTACCTCCTTGAATATGCACTTTGCATAATTTGTAGAGGACTAAGTATTTTAATAGACCCTTGTCAACATCTTTCTTATTAGTGAAAGGTCCTTGAATAACATTAGTTATACCAAATTCCTTGGTAATGACTACGGTTTTCTTGCAAATACCTTAATAGTAATTAAGACCAGTTCTACAGTAGGCTATGAGTATATTTTTTTAATTTTTATAACCTACTTTGTTCAAATCAAATAAGTAGTTTAAGGATGAACAATAAAAGCTAAGACTGCGTCCAAAAATAAATCAGAACCTGATGATTACTACTAAGTTGATAATAATTATATTTTTAATTATCCATTAGCGGGGTGGTAAAGAGCAAAAGGTTTGTCACGGCCAGGGTAAACTAAACAGATTTCTGTGTGAGCATGGCACAAAGGTGATCTCATATCAGCATCTAATTTTTATTTCTCCTTTTTTTAAGAAGCTATGGAAATAGGAATTAAAATGTAAGATGGACATGAGATATTTAGTTAAACGTAAAATTTGTGTGAGTAGTGTAGGGCATTTACTGATGGCTGAAAACAAGAAAATCTAAATAACTTCCTTCGTAATCGAGTTACAAAAAATACATAGAAAAATTGTAGAGTATTATATGTTTAACAAGACTGATTATATTACATTTCTTGATTTTGTGATCAAATTTCAGCCATTAACAAATACGATCTTCAGTGTTGGATGAAATGGTTAAATACTAAGTAAGTTATTGATCAAATACACATATTCAAGACAGGGATTTAAAGTCTTAGTTGAAGATGTAAAACATAAAATATTTCCATGTATCTAACATAGTAGAGGTTTCTTGAAAACTATATTTGAAATTTAAGTTAGGAATATTTTTTATGATTTGTTAGCTTTTCAGTAATAAGAGATTAGTGGGAGGGTATACTGAAGACTCAAAACTAAAAAAATTCAAATAACTCCTACTTGTCATATTAACAATAAGCTGTTATACTATGAGCCATATTATTCTAAGCTTAAATACCAAGTATTGTTTTCATTGAACTTTTACAGTGTGAGATACATAGAAATATGTAGTGTGATGACATCAAATAAGATTTTGGGGTCTTGACTCAAAAATGTTAAAATCTGATCTATAAGATAATTGATATTTAAAAGTTTCATTTAAGACTAATGATCATATTCATTAACAAGAGAAATCGCCCAAGGAATAAAAACGGTTTAGAGAGAGAGGGGGAGTTAGTAAATTTGATGATACAAAATTTCTCTGTTATTATGAGTCAAATCGTAAATTTGTTAAACTATTGATGCTCTGCAATTATTGTTCTATTCATGTCTTCATAGCTCAAATGTTAAGCGAGCTATTCGTACTCTCTTGTTTTCAGCCCACTTCAACTCATTGGACTTATAATTGGAGATTAATTGTGTCATACCAACCCATGGGAAATCTGCTTAGTTTGCACAGACCCTGTGAGACAGACGTTTACTTCTCGTAGGTATCAAAGAACATTTAAAGATTTTTTTTGCAAAGTGCCTCAAGACTACAACCTCAAAGGGTGATTTTCCTTAAGGAAAGTGTGCTAAACGTTTAATATTGCTGGCAAAAGTATCAAGTTTCTAATACAAATACATTAAATGAATTAAATATGTGACAAGAGCATTCTTTGACATTAATTTTGTTTGTTAAACATACAACTTCCAGTATATAATTGTTGCTCAGTTAACACTGCATGTATCAATATTTGCATTATCTAGTGACTAAGGGAAAATTACCATTAATTTAAAAATTAACTACAAGTAAATAAGCAGATATATTAGTTTGTTTTATTTAAAACGTGGTTCCCCTTATTTAAGGGTTTAATATAACACTCAGAACAATAAGAATTGTTATAAATTATGCAGTAAGTAATTATTCTTAACTTGCAAAAAAAAAAAAACTTTAAATGATTTGTCTAAAGGAATCATCCCCTCCCCCCTCATCAGAGGCATATTTTTTTGAGCTCTAAAGAAGTTGAATATATATATATATATATATATATATATATATATATATATATATATATATATATATATAAAATACATACACACCAGTTTTTAAAATCACAGTCTTATATTCAAATGCCTTAAACCAAAATTTAGTAGTTGTTTTTGAGTTTGTTTTTTTCTGCCTTCCTTCTAGCAAAATTTCTAAATTAAATATTTTTTAAAAAAGAAAGCAAGCGATTTTCACCAATAAACTATGAGCCCAAAAATATTTTTTGAACTCTGAATGACCTAAAAGTATAATATAAAGTTCCAAAGTGTAAGCTTTTCAAAATATAAGACTAAGAAAGAGGATGACAGAATGAAAAAGATGTTCAGCATAAGTAACTATATGCCAAAAATTATTTTGATTTTAACATATGAGTGAGTATTACAAGGACTGCCAGAAGTACTTGATTACTCCGACAAATAAGAAACATGTTGAGAATAAAATTTAAAAAGAAGGCAGTTTGGCATACAAATGGAAAACAAGAAAATATTAAATATTAAAAACAAAGTTATTGAACAAATACAGCTGGTGGATTATGTTTTGAAGTACCAATAGTGTAGACAATGAATTCATGAGGAGTAATTATCCTCTTATTTTTGACAAGAGTCAAGACAAGGGTGGATTCCATTCCTACTCATGCAAGACAAATACAAACTTGGCATTGGAAAAGACATAATAATTGATTAAGTAATCATAAAATCATATTAAAGCCAAAGATTCAAGAAGTGTGTGTAATGAAATGTCTAAATGAGGAATATACCAATTTAAATAAAAACCAACCATATCTTAAAAATCATAATTAAACATAGCAGAAAATATTATTTAAGTAGTTGGATGACCAGGAATTTTCAAATAAACAGTGAATATTCAGGATGGCAAAATAAAATAGGAAATATTTTATTTGAAAGTAACTTTTTTATATATTTAAAAAAAACACATTGAAAGTATATTTTCACTTGCTAAGGGCTGTAAAGTTAAGAAAAGCTAATTATTCTCAACTCATTTCGTATCTCAACATTCTAAGAAGTTCATATTAGAGAACTAAATTATACCGCCATTTTAAGGATTGAGCAACAGTTGTTGACATATGGTTTACATCTAAAGGTAGATTATGACTTGCCAGTTTTAATTATGAATTGTATTCGCCCCCAAAATTTAATTTTGTTTTTAATTTCAGTTTTCCTTTTTAATATTGAGGAGGAGTAATAAACTTAATTTGCGCATTTAAAACTGGCCAATCAAGTGAGCATAGTGCCGCCATTCCCTCATAACTGAGTGAAAGTTGGTTAGGTATTATAGTAAATTCACAATGAGGTGATAAAAGTGTTATACGTGCGTGTTTAACCATTTTCAATATAATGGCTAATAGGAATAACAGCGGGAGAACAAAAAAATCGCACGGTTTTAGACCATACGACTCTTCAAATGTAAGTAATGTTAATTTTGCTAGGCCGCGGCGCCAAACATTGTGTAAGATTCTGAAAATGTAACGACCTCTAACTGAGAGTACATTTCGAAGAGGGATTAGGTTTATTCGTAGAACAAATATTGCTTTATGTCTTTCTAACCGGCTTTAACTGTTTTATTTTCTTAATTTATCTTACTTAGCATTTTTTCTATAGTGAATTAGACAACCATGCTGTAGGCTTTCTAACCTAGCTTCCACCATGTTTGACTTGTCATAAATAGGTTTTTAAACGGTTTTCTTGAATTTTTTTTAAGTATGACCTCAGGGAGGTACTCTGAACTATGAGGATAGGCTGTTTCTTTCATTATTTATTGTTTGCTAGTATTTGCTGAGCCATTTTACTGTCATAGAACCCTCAATTTTCAATATATTCCTGTTTGCCTCTTCTCTATATTAAATCCCGCCTTAATAGTTACACATTCCACTTAAACATGCAGACAAGTAATTGTATTTACAGAGTGGACAAATTATAGGTAATTTCTTGGCTGATTCTGATCCATGATTAATTTGTTAGTCATTGACCCCGGCCTAATTTAAGTGGTTCATTGTATTTTATGTTTGAATTTATGTTTTTTTTACCTTGTTACCTTTTATGTTTCAGTCATTTGTTAAGCGAATCACAGACAAAGTATCTGAAATTCTTCCTCAACCGACTTCATGGGTGAGTAGATGGTTTTCTCCTGCTTCAAAGTTAAATACCCGAGGGCATGACGAGGTTGATGAAGATGATGATGAAGAAGAAGAGAGACAGCCTCCCCCGTCTAAAAGACTTTGTTTTGGCACATCTGAAACAAGTGATTTTTCTCACCAAAATAATATTAATAGGTTAAGTGATTTAGGTAAGTTTCCTATTTTTAATATTATTTTATTTATTTTTACTAATACACTGTTTTGAATAGTTTCCTTATGTTGATTATTCTAACCTGACATATTAAACTGTCATTCGATTTTTGTTTACAATAACTTTGCTTTTGTTGTTTAAACATAGTCCTGCTATTGTTTTTGGGTAATTGTTTATATTTTTGTTAAATATAGAATGCAAGTCGGATATATTTTGGCTGAAACATATATAACCTATTTTTACATTTATAAACCCTGACCCATAAAATCTTTAGATAATAAATTTTGTTTTTATTGAGAGTAGCTGTTTTTCACTTAGATTAAAAAAGAAAATTCACAAAAGAGGTTTACTCCAAAACTGAAAGTGTGTCATCAGTTTCAATAGATGAAACTAGTTGTAAGTGTATACCTGTCAAATGAGACAGCCCCACAATTGATTGTACATCTACTTATATTCTAGTTTATCCCTTGAGAAAATCTAGTGCTTTTAAAGAAAGCTCAAAATAACTTGACCTGATTAAGTGCTAGTAAAACACATTCCTTTGATTATTATTTTATTAATTTCTTTCATTGAATTACTGCATAACTTGTTTTAGTGGCAATTGAACTATGTAAAACTTGTAAGGGACATTCTCTTATAGGATACCTATATTCTGTTTATAATCTAAGTGATATTATTGTGAGCCTATTTTACCCATATCTGAGAATAGTTTGAATATATTATATAGAATATATAGTCACAATTTAGCGTATTCATAGTTTCTAATTGATATTTCGTCCAATATTTTTCTTTCAAAACTGTTGGAGCTATTCCTTGTCAAATAAACATACTTTAAATAGAAACTTCATCTCATCATCCTGAGTTATGAAGTGAGCCCTTAATTAAGTAAAACATCAAATATAATAAGATTTTCTCAACATCAACCCTGATTGGAAGTATGGCCGTGTAAATTTCATTCAATTTTTTTTAGAAATAGACCTCCCAAAATCACTGGAGTCAATGTTTAGAAGAGATTGCTCCCCATTAAGCTGGAGATGTGGCATTTTACGCATGCTCATTCTTCACTAGGCGATATTTTAGATTTTGAAAATTCCTGGGTAATGTGTTCACAGTTAAAATATTTTGAAACAAAGTTGATAAAGACTATAAAAAGGTAAACCTTGCCAAATAAACATACTTTAATTAGAAACTTCATCTCATCATCCTGCGTTATGAAGTGAGCCCTTATTTAAGTAAAACATCAAATATAATAAGATTTTCTCAACATCAACCCTAATTGGAAGTATGGCCGAGTAAATTTCATTCAAATTTTTTTAGAAATAGACCTCCCAAAATCACTTGAGTCAATGTTTAGAAGAGATTTCTCCCTATTAAGCTATAGATGTGGCATTTTATGCATGCTCATTCTTCACTAGGCGTTATTTTAGATTTTCAAAATTCCTGGGTAATGAGTTCACATTTAAAATATTTTGAAACAAAGTTGATAAAGACTATAAAAAGGTAAACCTTGGCAAATGTAATGTAGCATGGTTGGTCAGCCAATTGGAGAAGGCTAGTTTTCATTCTTCTCTCTAGTTCAATTATTGATATTGAACTTATTTTCCATTTTCATTTGAAATTATTTTAACCATGCCTCTGTTATCTATTATTTGCATACTATTTAATATCTCATTCCCTACATTTTTATAGAATATTAAAACATCTTTTTCAGAATTTTGAATTATTTTTTTTTATTAAAAAACAAAAGTTTGACTTACTGTCCTCTACTGTGTTATATATCAGAGTAAAGAGGAAACAAGTAGCTATATAATGACTCCTCTCCACTTCATAAGGGGGTATTTCATGTACTGGCTGTATCTTTAATGGGTTTCGGAAAACTTGCACAGTCTCAATTTCAAAATTGGTTGATATTATTCAATGATATTTTGGTGCCATCTGTGAGGCGGCTAGGGTAATTTGAGTGAGGTGTTGGTTTCACACCGTATATCCCTCACACAAACTCAAATGTAAATATTCTCATTTAGTTTTCATTTAATTTGTGACCCTGTACTTTATAGCAATTTTTGTTCAATATGATAACAGGGGAGACCTAAATGTCATATTCAAATAATCCATCACTGTTATAGATCAAATGTTTAAAGGGGTTGTTCAATGGGGAACATTGTGAATGGAATATATGAACTACTTCTATAGTTAACAAAAACAAGGCCTCAACAATGAGACTAATAGAAATTCAGATTAAAAATCTTTTTCTTAAGCCTTTCGTCTTCTCCAAACTATACCCCTCCTAGGATTTACTTCTCTCGTTGATCAACTTTTCAGTGTTGTTTGGTATTCAACCGTTTTCCCCACACTACAGCTGACGGTTTTATAACTAATAACTGGGAGTTTCAGTCCTTGCAAGGCTTTGACATTTGCCATCATCTTAATGCATTCCGCACAGCTCTCCAGATAGCCTCAATGTCTGCAAATCACACTAAGCTTATCTAGTCACATATATCAGGCCTGCCACCTAGTGTTCCATAGAACATTTTCCTGGCACACTTACTGGACCCTATCCTCTTGACATGTCTTAACCAATGCAGTTTTAATAGCAAGCCTATATCAGGTTCCCTGTATCAGTTCAGCGTTGCTTCTGATCCCTCCATCCATGCAGCTCTTCTTCAGCTCCAAATATGTTTCTCCAGGCTCTTCTCTTCCACACCAGTAGGGCTATCTAATTTTATTTCATTACCATATATAATGTTTAATGTGATGACTGCAATTCCTGGACAGGTCCAGTTGGCAACCTCATTAGTTAGATTTGTTCAGTGATGAGAATATTGAGGAAGCTGAGTCATCTAGTAGAGATGAGATCGAGGAAATTGTCCTGCCTCTAAAAGATAACAACTGGATAACTATTTACTGTATGTATATATGTATAGACACACATATATACATACACTCACAATATAACTTGTTATAACTTTGCTCTGTTCTGAATAATATCAGCTATTAAAGTTTGTGTTATTTAAGAGAGGTGTGTATTTGGGGTTACGTGTGTGGGTTCTTTGTAAACCATACCTCTTCCTTCATCTTCTTTATGTACTATCTACATGGCTCCATCTTCTTTATGTACTATCTACATGGCTCCATCTTGATGGAGTTGTTGTGATCACCGTCATTTGATTTATATGACCCTCTGGAAATGGGTACTCTAACTCATCCAGTAACTCCCGTTCCGACCACAGTTTTCAGCTTGAGTCATCAGGCATTGCAAACAATTACAACTCACGAAACTTGATAACTGATTATAATAAAGCACTGTACCTGAATGGAACATAATACTGCTTCACTTTAGGACAGTGACTTGTTCAATGCAATCTTGGCATATTGTAATTTGGTTGTGTTGCTTGCAAAAATCACAATTGTTGGCACTTTCTATAAGTATAATGATATGATTGTTAGTTTTATTATTTGTGTGGCAACGTCCAGTTGTTATTCCCTGTGTTTGATTTTGTAAAGTTATAACGAATTTCATAATTAAAATATTTTTTGAAGGATCTTTGATGTGACCTAAGAATTTAATAGAACTACAACTATAGAAAACTGAAATTTCAGATTTCTCTTGAGAGAAATCAGCTATTGAGGAAGTATTCACAGCCTGATTTTCAAAAATTTCGTCAACTGTCCATTGATCCTACCATGGACTTTTAATTTTTCGGTCTCAACTAAACCCCATCCCGTGTTCAACTAGAATTTCAAGTCCTGTTATTGGTGTCAGTTCAGAAAGCATTGTCGGATATGGGTAGTCTACTTAGTTTTATGCAGCCTCTGTGTGACAAACTTCTTAATGCATGACCCACAACAGGCAGATTGATAATGAAAGTTAATGCCTCTGAACTGATTTTTGTCTTAATTGGTATAAATAATACACTAATTCTGGCAAGAAGTATATTATTATAAGTTCTATTATGACATCATAAATATCTGTTCTTACCATTATCGAGAGGCTCAAGTTAGCCATGAGTGCTAAGGTGTTGATCCTAATCTCACATGGTAAACTTAAGAGTGGCGAGTTCCATTCCCGCATAGGCAATAAGAATTTATATAGTGACACACCCATTGAATAAAATCCTTAGTCTTACCCTGGCTAGAAAAGGGTGGTAATCTGTAGATAACCCAAACCAATTAGCCTCAGTAGCACAAAATAGATGCTAATAAATACATTTTTTTTTTAACCAATATTAATATTTTTAAAATTAATTTCACAAGAACATTACAAAAATTCCTTATCTTAAACTATTCTAATATAAATAAGATTGTGGATGCCATTTTCAAGTTTTATATTGACTTTAATTTACTTAAACTGATCTTTTGTGACATTGCAGGTCGAGGGAGTGGAGAGATTAGCCCTATCCTGAGTCGGAGTGATGAAGAGAGGCCTGTAGCTGGTCCCAGTGGACTCCACCTTCGCCACTTCGTTGCCTCTACTCCAGCTATACGCCATGCGACCCCATCACCTTCCAAAGTTAACTGTAAGTCTTAATTATCCTAATACTTTTTAAAGCATTTATTTGCCTTCAAAGGTATGGAGAAGAGGTTGAAATATTACTCCATTCTTGTATCCAGCCCCATGTCATTACTTCCATGTTAGGATAGTGGATAACATACTCACTCCTTGATACTGGGTATAGCATTTATTTACACCGTGTCTAGTGACCTTTCAGGTCTTTGACCCCCAAACACTGGGGGAATTTGAGTATCTACTTAAATGAAAAATAATAGTGATCTTCAGCATGTAATGCCATCATCATATGCCGAGAATACATTCAGCTGGCTACTTTATCAGTACCGTGTGGCAGACCTTAATTCCTCATCTTGACAAAGATTTTTTTTTATTTTTCCATTACATCCTTCAAAACTCAGGAGAAATAATAAACCTGCTAGATCTCTTAATGTCTATGTAGTCTGAGCCAGTTGTGTATTTGTTAATATTACAATACCAATGTACTTTCTCAAAAATTTTAATATTGGAAAATGTTTGAATATTTATACCTAATGTGAGTGACCTACTGATACTGATAAATAATGTAAGCGTCAAGAAATTTGAGTGATATAAAGGCTATAAACCTTCATTAATTGGTGGATCTTCAGTGTAGATTACTCTAATTTTCTTGCAATGTTGTTCGTCTTGTATAGAAGACAGTGAGAAACCAATGCTTGTCTTTTATCTCTTCCTTCCCCTGTGCAAGAATTGCTGCACAGAAAAAAAAAACTACCAGTCATTGCCTGCGGATAGAAAAAAAATATTAGAAATTTATTCAGTTGCAATCCAAATTCATAATCACTTTTTCTCGGATGATCACAAATAACTGGAGAAAACCTATTGAGCTTCATCAATATTCAAATTCAAACTTATGAAATAAATAGGTTATAACTAGCTTAAGGACTTGGGGAGGGGGAGGGGAGGAGGTGTCATTGGTATTGTTGCTGGTTGTGCGGCTGATAAAGAAGACTTGCCAAAAACAAAGTTAGCTCTCGCAAGTTTGCACAATATACATAAGAGGCCGAAAGGGTTTCCCGCTATCTACACAGTCATCTTCAGGGCTACAAAAAAACAAAACTAAAGTAATTACAGAGACAGATTAAGCTATCCAAATTCAGTAGCCAATATATATAATTACTATTAATACCAATGTCTTAACCCACATGGCTTTCTTAAGCTCTTCTGCAATCTTAATTGATTTTCAAAACTTTTATTGTCTGGAGTCCTTGTATGGTAACAAACGATGCCTGCCAGTTTATAAACTTCATTGGAGAGCCAGATGAATCTTTAAATACTTAAACCAAGCCAAAGTAATAAACCTTAGCAATTGAAATCAAATAATGTTTTGGGGGGGGGGGGGTATTATTCTGAGCCTGTTAATGTTGAAGCCTCTCCAATACAAACCAGTCGCTGTTCTAGTATCAAATATGTCTGAGAGGCACAAATCATTTCCTGAGAAATTCATTACTTGAATATTATTCCTTCTTTTCATTGCAATAATCATGTTATCACAAATTGCTGTCACCCGTGATGTAGCTCGCTATCTCAGTTCAGCTCTTTTTGTTTAACAGTCTGCAAATTTTTATATTGATAACATATAATTCATTATTACTTTTTCATTTTTATGTTAACACTATAATTTTAATAGAGAGATGTCATGCTTAAAATATGTCTTGGTTTAGTTTGTACACCTTTTTATTTTTTTTAATTTAAAACTTTGGAATAATAGAAAACTGTTTAAAAGAAAATGTAGTTGCAAATATTTTGTATAAGTATGTGGAACACACCTCCTTCTCTTAGTATTTTCCATTTTAGACTTATCACTAGACTTCCATCTTACAAATAAGATCAATGTTCAACTACTAGTTATATACAGTTAGCTCAGTGAGACAAGAGTACTTTCATATGTAAAATATACTATTGCTATTAGCATTTTTCTGGGCTCATAACTAGATTACCTGAGTAATAATCCCTGCAGAGACTGTAATATGAGGTAATTGAATAGTCATCTGCAGAGATGTTGTTTGAGGATGCCACAATATGGCACGGACAAGGAGGCCTTATTCAATCCTTTGAATATTCTAATTCATTGTAGATCCTGACCCTTGCATCAGCTGTGGTTTTTATTAACTCAATAAAATCCAATACATATTTTAAGGTTTGAATCATTCAAAAGATATATATATATATATATATATATATATATATATATATCTTCTCCATATTTTGTACCCAATTATATGCACTTATTTGGGGGATTAATCTGACTTTGTTCTATAATAATTTCAGTGAGAGAGAAAGCGAGAGATGATGCGAGTGATGAGAGCGAGACTACGAGCGGCTGTTCATCGCTAGTCCCCGGAGCAGAGCGCCCTCACACCCAGCTCTCTACTCCCACTCCTCCCTCACCGACTGCTAGGCCTAATCCCAGTATGTACAAATATTCACTATTTATGTAATTTCATGTTTTTTATATACATTTTAGTCTAAATATTCATTTATTAATGTCAATTAAAAATTAATTTTTATTTTATTGAAAAAATGTTCACAGCTGGTGTAATTCGAACACCAGAATCCTCTATATATAGCCGTACCAACTGAGCTACTAACTTGTTGTATAAACTCTTCTTTCCAAGCCAAACTAAATTTTTATAATTATTAACAATTTACTGTCTGATTTTGTGCTAATAATCAATGCTTACACTTTGTAAGATATCCTACTTTAAGACTTTTATTATTGATCTTTAATTGTTGACTGTAGGACATCATATTTCGAGAGATTAGGATTGAGAGTTTTTCAAAATGGTTGGTAGCTGTATTAGATCTGTAGTTAAGTTGCAGAGTACTAGGCTAGGTAGAGACTTTACCTGCTAATTATTTATTGAAGATGTATTCTGCTCTAAAAAAAATCATACCATGATTACCTAATCAGTAATATCCTAGGAATATTATATTGTCTACTCCAAGGTTTTCTGCTACAGTTAATTGCAATTCAATGGGAAGAAGAGTATAGGAGGAAGTGTGTCATGGAACAGAACAGATAGTAATCTGAAGGTGCAAGAACCAACTACAGGCTGGATGAGGAAGATTTTGGAATTCCAACTCCTTGGTTTTTGCTGTGCTAATCTAGGATCTAGAATGTGCAGGATCTCGCTGTAGTAGAACATGCATGGTGCTCACCCTTAGTGGCTACCATTGGGCTCTGCCCGAGTTAGGAGGCAATAAACCTCTGATGTTATTGCTCATAGCTTAACTTGAAGTGTATTATACTCTTGAAAAACCACTGTATACAGATTTTCATGTTTTTTTTTAAATCACTATGCACCACAGGGAGGGGGGGAGGTGTTGTCCTGTCCTGTTAGGTAATGCCGGTTGTTAACCCATGACTTGGGTTATTAGGATTTTTTAAATACACAGATTCATTATACATCACTAGTCACAATTTGTTTGATAAAACATGTCCATTGGGTTTTCAGATGATTGCAAATTTCCATCGTTCATTTTGCATGCCGAGATATCAAATGGTGTCCAACAATTCTGCAGCTTTTCTGCAACTGTAACCAATGATGTGCAAGTGGTGGAAACTATACTTTAGGATACTCCTATTTATGAAAAGCATTTAAGGATCCACTTCCTTGTGTGTTTATCTTTTTCTAGAGTCAACAGGTCTAGACTAGGCAATCGCTCCAATAAAATACCATTATTTTTCTAATGTTGGTACATTTGCTTATTTTTCTCTGTGAGCACGTATGTATACACGTATATATTATTATCATTATAATTATTATTAGCTATTATATAGTAAGCTATTTAATGGGTTTTATTATGCATTTAGCACAACATTAAGAAATCAAATATTGGTTTTATTTCAGGGAGCATTATTTTTTTACAATTATATGCCATATTTAATTAAATTTTTAAAATTAGAATTAGAATGATATAGACGAGACATTTCATTTTTGTTTAGGTACTATTAGGAGACTGTCTAGCAACACTTTGAAGCCTACTTCATTCCTCAACAGGACTACCAGCATGAATCTCTCTACATCTTCCCAACCTTCGTTCGATACTTATGTATTCAATAACCCCCTCAACAGGGTAAGGAGCAGTTCTCTTTCATATTTAATAACCGTCACATAAGATAATAGGCATCTTGTTTGCTTAAACAAATTTATTTTTGTAATAACTACCCATACATCAATGATAATACTGCTATTCAAAAACAAATGTACTAAAGTAACTATTTAATCTTGCCCTCCATATCATAAATCCTGTTCAATTCCAAGTTGATTCATGGTGTAATTTCTGATACCTTTCTTCAAATGCCAATTGGTCCAGTTTTATATCTCTCTTCTAATGCCCATTGATCTTAACTATGAATTAATGTAAATAAAATCCATTCAACAGACAATTACACACATATTTTTACTTTCTTATTCTCAATCTTCAGCACTTCTACTTATCCAGTTTTAACTGTGAATAACTGAGTTACTAGACATGTCAGCTTACATTTTAATTCCTGTTTACATAAGCTTCTTATTATGGGAAAAATAGAAAATAGATTGTGAAATGAGATCACCAGTGTGTCATTGCAACAAGTGGGAAATCTACTTAATTTACACAGCCCTTGCATGATACACTTTATTAATGCTCTGAAGGGTGTACTTGTAATTGCTTATTAAACTTTATTTTTAAACATTGCAGGCAAATCTACAGCCTAATTTTGATAATGGCCAAATCGGACCAAGAGAAGTGGATGGTTTAGATAAGTGGTAAAATATGAAATAAATATCTCTTATCATGCTCACCAAAAAATATATAAAACTAATCTTGTCGTAAAGTGTTATCTCACAATTAACAGCTATTTGTACTTTTTTCTTCAGTTTTTAGCCTTTAGTATTCATCTACTATTCATTTTACATTACCAATGAGCCATTACATTCCTAAATATCTTGCTTAAATGCCCCATATTATTTCTATAGACACAAGATGGGCCATTTCAAAACTATAGTTTTCCCCCTAACTCATATATCAGCAGGATTATACGTGTATTCAGTCTTTAGTAAACTCATGTTCCTACTCAATGGATAACCCTATCAAGCTATTGAGTTAGTAAACCTTTCATGTTCCTCATATTCCAGGTGGGTTACTACTGATACCCTCGATCTCCTCACATTCCAACTGGGTTACGAATGTCAGTTGTTTACAGTTCTGGAGTAACTATCTCTACTGGGACAAGGCATTTCTCTGGAAATAATTCTTAGTTAATTGTGATATTTGCTGAATAGCATCTACGTCCAAAATAATCACATTTTCCTTTGAAGAATGCAGATAAATCTGTCTTTATAATATTTAAAACCCCTTATAGCTCTAAATAAAATGTAGTACTGATTTTTACCTGTATTTCTATTCAATTGTGGATACTAAGTTCACACACTACAAAAGAAAAAGAAAGAAGTCAGTCAAATCAAAGAATTACTTTTGAAAGATGTAAATGTCCTGGGAATAGCTCTAAAATCATATTAAGATATGTTATCTCTTGTTTGCATTGGTTAAAAGGTATTAAATCCCTAACTTGCTTCTTAATAAAATAGTATTAATTTACATTGTAAGTTGCATGATTACAGGGGTGGATACACAAGTGATTTTATACTTGTAATTTATATTTTCAATTCCTCAATTTAAAAAAAAAAAAAATATTTATAAAATGAAGTTTGGTATTTAGTAATTCACTGATAATGCTTTGTTTGTCACTTGTAGTTTGACTCTAGTTAAATAGATGTGTTTGTTTTTAGAGCGGATTTAGAAGGACGTCGATAGGAGATGAGAGCTGTTTCTATCCAGGGCAGACTACATTTGGAGGGTCATCGTCCCGCCTCTCGGCTACTGTAGATCAGACAAGGGTCGTGAGTGTCAAGGCATCTCCTACCTCCCAGCTACAGCAGGATACTATCGGAACATCCGCCCTTAGGATACTCCGGGCTCTTCAGCAGTTCTCTACTCCTGTATGTTCAATACAAATTCTCTTTTATTTAAGACTTACATAATGAAACCTCTTTCTGTCCATTGATTTTTTTTTTCTCAAAATGTCACGATACTTTTTCGTTCCAATGGAATTGAAAAGATATCAGCAATATTTGGCTTTGGTGTCTATTTTTTGTTACCTTTTCAAACCTAAACTACTGAACCAAATTTTATGAAACTTAATATTGCTTATCCGACTTTAGGCTATACTAATATATCTAGGGACGAATAGGAGTGGGGGTTATAAGGGAAGACTGAAATGAAAAATTGTGATATTTTGTTTCCTATTGGCTTTTTGGCAGTCATGCACATTGCAAAAGTTGTTTCTTTGTTAATAAAAGTAATGATGATGGTATTTTAAACTACAACTAAAAATGATATGTAATGTTAAAACAAATTGAAAGTATGTATTCATTAAATCTTCCATGATAATGATAAGAGATGTAAATCTCCTTAAATTTCATAAATCATTTTACCTCAACATTGTTGAAAATCGCCCCCAGTTGTGTCTGCTATTTATTATCATTGCTCCATTAATATGTTACTCTTACCAGATCTTAGCAGTGGGTATCCTACCAGAGTGTGAAATCTTACAATCAAATGGTTTAAGTCCATCCCTATACCTTCAATTTTAAGGGAGAAGGCGGGTGGAGTAGTTGGGGAGGGCCAGCCGGCTATCACCCTCCCAAGCTAAGGGGTCAAGGCCACTCTCCGCAGCTGTCTCCTTCAATACCTCACTCCCTTTTCCGACTATTTCTTAATGTTTTATTTTCTTTGTATGATTCTGTAATACCTATATCATTATTTCAATAAATTAAAATGCTATTGTAATGAAAGATTACGTGATTTATGAAGGAAATAATGAACATGATTGAAATGATTTTATTATCTTATATACAGTTTTTTTATTTCAAGTAATATTTTAATAATTTACCATTTCAGACGGAAACAATAGCAGGTAGAAAAGGGGGGGTTGGGTTTCTCTTCTTGGAAAACCCAAAGATTCTACAGTTACGGGATAGGAACAAATATTTCTCCAATAGAGACACCCCTGCAGCCTAGCAGCCGCTAGAAATATTTATTAACTCCGAGGATCCGCTAGGATGTACCACAGTCGAGACGAGTTATATCGTTTGGAGCTTGGAGCGGTAAAACAGTGGGAAAACGGTGACGAAATATCTCGTCCTGCGCGAGGGGTAGCGGGCGGACGGGAACGAGTTATCTCGTCTAGAGCTGTCAAAGGGTTAATTAACATCTCGTGTCAAGTGAAATATATGTGGGCTTCTTATAACAGGATATATCCAGTACAGAATATGGGATGTGTCATCAGTATGGTATTGCAGAAGGTGGCAACTCAGCTTAGTTTGCACACCTTGATCAATTTTTTTTTCTAATATCTTGAGTTGAGCTTAAGATTGCTTTTTGGAATTAAAAAATGACTAATTGTTGAAAGCATTTTTTTTCTCTTTCTCTCTTAGCCGCTTTTAAGGTTTCAACACAGTTTTTCTAAAACTTCATGTCATGTCCAGCTATCCTGCTAGTAGAGACAAAAATGAAGTCCGTTCAAATATATACATATATATTATGTATGTATGTATGTTACCACTCTAGTGGTTGCAATTTTTGTCTTATCAAACTTGATACATAAGTGTTATTTGTAAAACTATAGATTAAGTTTGTTAACAGCTGAAATCGGACTGGTGGGAGGGGGAATTTGAAAATTCGTTTTATCTTTGTTACATTGGTTAGAAAAGTTATATAGAACCAATCTTATTGCAGATGTAATGTTCTATAAATGTTATTATATAAATTTGTTCTCTATCTTGAATATGAACCAAGATGTTTGCACTTTTTTATTTTCAGGAAATCCCACTTCTTCTCATTTCATATTAATAATGAGTTGTTTATATTATGAAACATTTTATTCGAAGCTTAAGTACCAAATATTATTTTCATTGGACTTTTACATTTTTTTGTAATTCAAATATTAAGCAAGTTACACTTTTAGTGTGTAATATCAGCAAGTGGGGAATCTACTTAATTTATACAGCCCCTCATGACAGACTTTTTCTCTTAAAGTTAAATACCTCTTAAAGATATGCAATGTCAATTGAAACTGATCCATGAATACACACTGACTAATCTCTCCTGGAGAAAGTAAACATTATTGACAAGATAAACATCGCTTTATCACTACAAGTAGAATTACATTTTACCACCAAATATAATAAATAGTTATAAATTCTTTTAAGTGAATCATGAATTTGCAACATCACTTACTATTGATTTTATGGAAAGTTATAAGTTTTAATTCTACAAATTACATATTTATCATTATTGAAAAGTATTTTTTTACTGTTAGTAAACTTTAAACCTAACCTACCTTTACTTATCGTAAATTGTACCGAATCACATAATGTATATATAAATATTTGAAGTAATTTTTCTTGTGTAGGTTTTAGATGCCAAGAGAATTCCTGTAAGAAGAGACGGAGCAAGTAGTGAACGAAAACGAAAAGCTCCTCAGCCTTATGAAGAACTGATTTACCCGAGCATGCCTGACCTCCTCCGTGTGAAAAGAAGGGAACAGGAACTGGAGAGGACGAGGGTGGGGGTGGGGCCTAGCAGAGATGGCCCTGCCTCCACGCCCCTACAGCCACCGCCTCCTAAACCTACAGCAGTCCCTACCACATCCTCAACTACTCCTCTCACTGTATCACCCCATCTTCCTTCATCCTCTAGATCTACATCTACATACTCACTCAGGTATATATATTTTCTCGCTATTTACTTTTTACTCACAACCTACACCTGATATTCAACTCCCTTTTTAGCAGATTTCCCCTAGAAAAACGCTAGAACAATTCTTACATTCAGTACCCACTATCTGTGACAAATAAAATGAACATTCTACTGTACAGATGTAAGCTCAAAGCACATGAACTTATACGTCTGAATTACTTTCTTTATGAGTTACATATTACTAATATGTAATATATGTGTAATATTACTAAGGGAAATATTAAATGAGAATGAATTGAAGGGAGCTTAGTATAATTTATAATCTCTGTGGATTAAATACACATTCCATAGTTAGTATATTTTCTCTGAATTTTGTCATTTATACTAAAATAAATAGTCCAATTATTTATACTCTTTCTTGTAAAGTGAAGAGATTCTGTTTTCCTCTCATAGTTCAAAACATTTACGAGTTTTTTTTTTGTTTTTATTTTTTTTATTTATTTATTTATATTGCATGTGAAGGAAACTGCGTAAGATCCTCCTAATACATCAGATAAAGCCCAATAGCCACATCATCATACACCATATTGCCTCTGATGTTCCACCTCTAGACGATTATTTTCTGGCATTTTCATTATGGCTGGTGTGCTACTTGCTTCACTGGCTACAAAAATATTTAAATATATGCCATGGTTTTTATTTAAAATTCAAATTGAGATTCAAATTAATATGTATTTCAAACCAACTTAGATGTTTGAATTATTGTTATTCGTATTCTGCTTTTATTGTGTCAAATGCTATATATATATATATATATATATATATATATATAAACTTTAATTTATGTTGCCATTGTGAATCAGGAATAGTTTGATAGTCCACATTTTTGTTCATAGTTTTCTAAGTAAGGCAGAAGAGTTGTAGTCATTCTCATTATCATTATTTTTTTTTTTTAATATTAAGTTACATACCACTTTTCTTTTATTATCTTTTTAAATGTTAATTGCAATTTTTTTCTCTTTCAGACCTGAAAATTCCTCTAAAGAGAGGCATATAGGTAGTATTAAAGGGCGAAACAAAGATGAAGATTTTGAATTAGAAAGAGTGCCAGAAGTAAACCTTCCTAATGTTAAACTTCAGCTATCCTCGCTACCCAAGTTCGATTTAAATGTACCCTCACCTCAGCCAAAGGCTTCAACTCAGTCTAATTCCCCCTCAGCATCTAAGAACCCACCTTTCAAGTTTTCAGAGCCTGAAGTACCAAAAATACAGCCCTCAAAAGAAAATAAGATATTGCCTGTGGATACGTTTAAATTTAGTGAACCACTAGAGCCACTTGAATTGAAAAATAAATCTGTTCCTGTTAATAGGACAAATGAAAAACTTTCTTCTCCTATGCCGCAAATGAAAAATCCTTCTCCAGTCATGAAGTTAAAAAGGAAATTGCCTGAGTCCCAACCAGAAATACTTTCAAATTTCAAGTTTGAAGTAAAGCCTGCCACTGAAATGAAGAATGCCAGTGTTATGGAAGTGCTGAGTAAACAACCTTTCGGAGGTAATTTGAAATCATCTATTGAAGATTGGACGTGTAGTGGCTGCAATGCTAAGAACAGCAGTAACCAGTCTAAATGTCTACCTTGTGGGCGAGCTAAATCTGGCAAGGAGGCGGCTAGTAGTTTGATGTCCACCTGGGATTGTAAAAAATGTTCCTTAAAAAATTCATTTCCAGAGACTAAATGTAAATCCTGTGGGTTAGACAAGAATGAGACTCCTAGTTCTACAACTTCTAAAGGGTTTGAGGGTTTTAAGAAACCCAAAGACACTTGGGAATGCAGCTCTTGTCTTGTAAATAATAAAAACCTTGTGGATATATGTGTAGCCTGTTCTACACCTAAGTCATCTTCGGTTACTTCTTCAAAAAGTTCTACTGACTCCTCTGTAGCAAAGCCTCAAGATAAAAAAGTGAATGATGTTGGCTCTACTACTGCTGGGACTCCTTTCCAGTTCAATTCGTTGAAGGCAAAAACTCCTGCTGGCACATGGGAATGTAATACGTGCCTTGTTCGGAACAAAAGCGATGATAATAAATGTGTTGCATGCTCTGCATTGAAACCTGGTTCATCTGCAACTTTAGAAAAGCCCAAACCAACATTTAGTTTTGGTATCCCACCTTCTAGCACAAACGAAGTGAAGCCATTCAACGCTCTATCCAGCTCTCAGGGCAGTACAACTCAACCTCAGTTCACTTTCGGCATTCCACAGGATGCCAAAGGTTCTGTCACTAGTACTAATCTCAAGGCTGGATCCGAGAATAAAAGTGAAGTTGTTACATCAGCTGATTCAACAACAACTGTTTCCTCATCAGTTGTCAGTTCAACTCCTGCACCACTCGTAAATTCCTTTAAAAAGCCAGAGGGCTGTTGGGAGTGTTCGACATGCCTTGTTCAAAATAAGAAAGATAGTACAAGCTGTGTTGCCTGTAATACTTTGAAACCTGGGGCTACTCCGGCCGAGAAACCCAAGCCTACATTTTCATTTGGGATACCTTCAAGTAGTACTATGGTCACAAATAGTCCCATTACATTTGGTACTAGTACCAGTGCCAATAATGAAACAGTAAGCAATTTAAATTCGAAACCACAATTTACTTTTGGGAGTACTTCTGATGATAAGAAAACTTCAACCACATTGTTTGGGTTTCCTTCGACTGAATCAAAACCCTCAAATGATTTGAAAGCTGCAAGTGAATTAAAACCATTTAGTTTTATGAATTCTGACCAATCTAAAGAGAAAGGAACAACAAAAGCTCCAATGACAAATTTGTTCTCATTTGGGAGCACTAACAAAGAAAGTAAGAGTGAAGAGATGAATGATGAGTGTGATGATAAGCCTCCAAAGAAAAAAGTTAGTTTCGGTAATCCATTGACATTTGAAAAACAGAATGCTAATGAAAATAGTTCTGTTACTTTCGGAAATATTGGTGCTACAAAAACTAATGAGATAAGCTCATCAAGTAATTTCGCATTTACTCCCAAATTTACTCCCTTTGAAAATAACTCCAGTATAAAAAAAGATAATGCACCAAATTCAAATTCATTATTCACATTCGGTAGTACAAGCAACTCTGTCACTAATCCGAATAATATTTGTGTCGCTGAACCAACAAAACCTGCTACTTTTGGTGGGTTGTCTTCGGAGAAAAATCCATCAGTTGGTTCACAACTTCCAAATTCAAATACAATTTTTGGAAGTAGTACGTTAGGATTCAAGGCTCCTGAATCTGAAAACAAGCCGTTCGCATTTATGTCAAACGCAACACAGTCGTCTAACCAGCAGAGCGGAGGCTTCACTTTCAACCCTCCAGCGAATGCATCGTCAGAGTTGAGTAGTCAGCCGAAGGAGGTGGTGAGCGGTCCTTCACTGTTCAGTCAGCAGCAGGCATCGACCCCAGTCACTATATTCACCCAACCTCAGGAGCAGAAGCCGTTTGTCTTCAATGCCCCACCTACCCAGCCTCAGCCCCTGCCACAGCAACCATCGTCTCTATTCTCATTCACTCCGGCTCCCGCACAAGTAAGCACTCTATCATCATTATATCTACATCTATCTAAACAGAATACAACTAAATCCAAGACAGATTCTGATTTGGTTTAGAATTGATAATAACAGATGGACTCACTTATCAACAACTCTGACTATAACAAAGCTTTTGTTAGCACATTAACTTCAAAATCTCCTCCCCCATTTGCCTTATACATCCTATTAAATTTACTGTAATAAATTCATTCTTGAGAAAAGCATTGGCATTTATAAATTTTACTTACAAAATATAATGAAATAAAGGTAGGGGGATTTTTCTGATTCATTATTTCATTCCACTCATTTGTGGCATCACAGAGTGATTTTGTATACAAATTAGCACAAAAATATTCAATTTTTAAATGTTTATATATTGATGAGATTATTGATATCTGAAGGGAATACGCTGTAGATATTTAACCTCAGACCCTCAACCTGTGACATTAAGTAACAAGAGATGTAAACGTCGTGAACTTTTTTGGAAGACTCTCTTCTTCACATTGTTCTTAGTCTTTCGAAAGATCTCATAGAATGGATAATAGCTTGACAATTCCACTATCTTCTATCACAATGTAAATGATCACAGGTTACTCAGCTATTAATATAACTTATACAGGCAAAGTATTATGATTAATTTTTTTCAAAGAGGTGCCAATATCTTATTACGTATACAGATTGGGATTTGCTTCTTCTATTAATATGCTTTAAAATTAAAATTAGCTGCACAAGCATTGTTGATTTTTGTGAGGGGGTTGGAGTTGAGTAAAATAATCCCTCTCTTTGAGCTGTGGATGCAGTTTAAAAACCTTGTCACAAGAGATGCTGTTATTCGACAGATATAAGGTGTGTTATTGGGACTAAAATCAGAATAGTTTCTCAAACAAGAATTGATGCGAAAATTAAATATTTTTATGTTAGATGTGAAAAAACCTTTACCAAGCTACACCTCAAAATCATTCACTTTTCAAACTTAAAATTGGATTTGGGTAACTTAGTTTCCAAACCTCTATTGCGTATGTTGGGTTCCCCAAAAAAAAAAAGGTTGAAGAATATGAAGAACATTTTAAACTGATTTAAGCCAGTGTTGGACAGAGCAACACTCAAGCAGCTGGCCATATTTTACTCAATCCAGCTCTTCAACAAAAATCTACCATGTTAACATGGCTAATGTTGATTTTAACCCTTTCCACTCCAAGGCTGTTTTTGTTTTTATTCCACCAGCTCCACGCTAAAATTACGTTTTTTTACTTTTAGTGTTTTTTGTGTATTTTGTAAAAAAAAAAAAAAAAAACGACAGTATGGAGGGTTATTATACTTATATGCAATTATAATCGACCGATCACTACTTTCAAAACGCGTTACTTGTTGCACCATCAATCCGTGTCTGTGCCCCACAGCGAATTGATTCAGTCACAATCTTATCCGCCAGGAAAATTCACACCATACATGACATTACAGGTCTTTGCATGAAAACAAACACGATGATGCACAGAGATAAGTTGTTTACGACGCAAACAGGTAACGGTGCGATAACAACTAGTTTTATTATGTAGCATCAATAAAATTTAATTGAATTATAGTATCTTACGATTCTAGAATATGTTTCATTCATTCGTGACTCAAACATTTCAGTAACAAAAATCCCTCCTGTTTTAAAATTTTCCGCAAAAAGAGGTATTACACCATGTCGAGTATCACTCGACAGTGAAGCTAGTGGAACAAAATCAGTGTTGAGTGACACTCGACATTGGAGTGGAAAGGGTTAAAGCTGAATCAACTATTTATGGAACAAGCAACTTCCAATCTGAATACTTTCAGAATAATAAATTCTATTGCTTTTCCTTTCATTAAAAAAAAATATCTAGAAATACCATGCTATTTTTTTTTTCATTGTAAATATTATACTCACTTACTTCTGGTTACTTCCCTTGTGTGATAGATGTTGTTCTATACTAGTGAATCACTCCACCACACTCTGTGAGGGCTTTAGAGTAACTGAGAATAAGGCTTAGTGTTCCCATGTGTGTGTCGACATCCTTGGTTTACATAGATGCTTGTATGATTTGGAGTCATCAATGAACATTATTCCTCACTTTTTGTTATTTTGCTAACTCAATATTTAATGACTTTGTTTAAAATTAAAGATATGCTTGGTTTCACAGACCATGATGGGTTTTGTCATATATTTTTGATTTATAGTTGCTATATTTATTCCTAATTTTTCATTAAAGTGTATTTGCATGTATATCTTCTCTCTTTATGTTCTTCAGTCCTTTTAATTAATATATGTTTTTCAGAGTGGAGGACTTGGTTCAATGCAATTTGGCTCCTTTTCCACTCCGTCAACTCCCAAGTTCGACCCAAATATCAAGCCATCTTTCAATTTTACTGGAGGTGCAACACCATCATTTTCGTAAGTATTAATCAGGAATTTTTTGCTAATATTAAATGGCTGTATTAATTATTTAGGTGCCAAAAATGTCTGCATGATGCCTCAGATTTAACTCCAGTAGGCATTCTGTGGGAGTGAGAATGAAGATAGCAGAATGTCAGGTCAATAACACATATTCTCATTTTCAAAGCAACATCCCTATGGGGGATTGACAAATATAAAGCCATGTTGCTTTACACACTGCTATGTGAACACCATACCACTTTTTTTTTATAAATACTCAACATTATTCAGATTCAAGGCACTAGCAAAAAAAATTAAACAAGATAATAAATTTCAGATAATTTTTCTGTAAGCAAATATGTTATTTATTTGTTGTCATTTTTTACTACTTCTTTTAAGGTATACTTTTTGATTCACCATTTCTACTATAGGAGGTTTTGTAAGTCTTACTCCCATCACTACTTACTATTATGAAATGTCTTGAAAGTGATTGTCCTCATTGTGGATTGAAGCAATGAAGTTGCTAGGTCTCCACTTCCATTCCACCCCTTTACAATATTTGATTCGCTCTCCCGTTTCCCTATAAATGAATTTAATTGTGTTTAAAGTTAATTTTTTTTAAATTACTTAAATTCCGCAATTAATGTTTTTAACCACTGAGATGATGTCCCTAACCTGATGAGAGCCTGCTCCCATTCTTACTTTTGTCTTTATTCTGCCTAGTTTAATATACCCACATGTCTATTTACACCCCCTTTTAGCAGATTTCCTTTAAGGAAAGTCAGCTAACAAGGTTTTACTCATGGCACGATTTTTGAAAATTTTCCATTATGATGAAGAATGTCCATCAATCATCCTACCTAGAAGATGACAAAAATGAGGTCTGTTCAAAACTATATATACACACACACACACACACACACATTTATATATATTTATTTATTTATGTACAAACTGTTCTGTTAATTCTCTAGTGAAAGCAATTTTGGTTTGTTGTTACTAAGCGCCATATTTCAATGTTTTATGTAAAAATAAAGATCAAGTTTGTTAATGGCTGAAATCAGACCAGTGGGAGTAGGGGTTTAGAGGGTGAAAATTTGAGATATCTCCGTTAAAATACGTCAAATCGAAAAATTGTCCTGGCTAACCTCTAAATTAAGCAGTATCCATTCACTGTCTTTTTTAGTGCAGGACTAGGACTGGGGGTAGGCCCTTCCTTTTTGCACTCTCGCCCTTATTATCTTCCTCTCATCCACAATACAAATATATTACGTTATTCACAAACCTTTAATTAGTTTTATTCTCTGAGCTATTCACATCTTTCGTTTTTAGCACATGTCTAGAGGCAAATCACCTACTGATGTATTTTTCACATGATTACAGAAGTAGAGATCCATGAGTTAATTGGGGTTAATCGCTGAAAGGAAACTTTGAGGAGAGGGGGTTGTGGTACAAATATTATTAGAACATTTTTCTCTTACTAAATATTAATTGAATTATATATTTCTTATATTTTTCAATATCAGTCTTCCCTACTCCGTAACTCCTATTCTTGGAATTTTTCACTTAAAACTATTAAAATACTAAATAACTAATATCCAGCTTAAATTTCATCTCCAGTTTATAAAGGGTGCGGCACAGAAACTTGCTGATTTGTAACGGTTGCCTTGTCGTGAGGAGTGGGGGGACATAGGCGAGTCCAATGTCATTGGAGAGGGGAAGTCTTGAAGTTTTGTTTCTTTCCTCTTCAGTCGCCATCATGCATTTGACGAAGCAGCAGCGTGCGTTTGCCTGTGAGGCTTACTTTTCTAGCGGTCATTCCATTATCACCATTCAACGTGCCTTCCGTACTAGTTTAATATTCACCCTACAGGTCTGGTGCCTGGACGGCAATCAATTGTTTCGTGGGTGAACACATTCAGAGAGAGTGGAAGTGTAGCAAAAACCAGTTCAGGAGGTCATCAGACGGCCAGAACTCCAGAAAATATTGAAAGAGTGAATCATTCGCCCAATCTCCTCGGCGTTCGGCACAAAAACACGCAGCTGCTCTGGGGTTATCTGACCACACTGTGAGACGAATTCTACACCAAGACCTTAATTTCCATCCGTGTAAAATGGCTGTAACGCAGGCACTGAATGAAACCAATTTTAATGCCCGCCAAAATGCATGTGAAGCACTCGGTGAAAACCTGCCTCACGACACGCTCGTGTTTTTCAGTGATGAAGCTCACTTTCACATTTCTGGTTGTGTGAACAAACAAAACATGCGTTATTGGAGTGCTAACAACCCACGTCAACTTCATCAGAAGCCACTCCATTCTGAATGCGTAACTGTGTGGTGTGCAATATCAAGAGTAGGGATAATTGGTCCTTACTTTTTTGAAGAAAACGAACGCACAGTTTCAGTGAATGCAGTTCGCTACAGGGAGATGATTACAACATTTTTTCTCCCTAAACTGCAAGAAATGAACATTGGTGATGTGTGGTTTCAACAAGATGGAGCCACGGCTCACACAGCGCGATGTTCAATTGAACTTTTGAGGGAGAACTTCCCCAATCGACTGATCTTCTTGAGAGGCGATCTTCCTTGGCCTGTACGCTCGCCTGATTTGATTCCATGCGATTTTTTCTTTTAGGGTTACCTCAAATCTGTTGTCTACAATGATCACCCACGGACCCTAATTCATCTAAAGGACAACATTCGGAAAGCCATCGCCGACATACCAATTGATATGCTCGAAAGAGTTCATCAGATCTTCAAGAAACGCATAGCTCAGTGTATTGACAATGGAGGGCGTCACTTGTTTGATGTCATTTTTAAAAAAGTGTAATAAATAAATTCAGAGAATGTAAGATAATATGTAAAACGAATTAAAACGTTATCTCTAATATTTTTGTTTTTATTAACCTTTTAAATCAGCAAGTTTCTGTGCCGCACCCTGTATATGGATATTACTAGTCAAGAAGTGCAGTATAAAATATGAGACTTTCTCACCTTAGTGTCATTCTAGCAGGTGGAAAATTGTTTTTTTTCTACAGCTTTAATAATTATTTGTAATATGGTCTTGCTGGATTGAATTTTCTTCTTCTCCAAACCGGCTTCTACTCCAGCGGTCTTCTCAGCAGACTTTGTTATTCACAATAAAGGCTGCTGGAGCTTATTTTTTAATCTTAAATGATAAATGTATGTCATTTTTACTATCCACATCTTGCTATTTTGTTGATAGGACTCGCTCTAATGGTTGAAGTAATTAAACTTATGTTTGTTTCAGAGCTTCTCCTACGCCAAACTCCCTAGAAGTTGGTGGCGATAACAAGAGGAAAGTGCGGAAAGCAATAAGGAGGACTACTCTGCACAGATAAAATGCGAACTAGGAAAGCATGTTGGATTGACTAACAAAGACTAACAAACGGACAGACTCGAGATAATCGATGCTGGTTCGAGCCGCCGGCCAAGTAGAGTGGGCGCCTATACATTACTAAGCGTACGCATGACGTACATTAAACAGCTCTTTCTACCTACGAGTGTTTTCCTTATTTACACTCTACCGCTATTCACGGATCAAAAATAGTCAGCTGTTGCCACTATCGACGGTACAAAAGCCTGCTTTCATATATGACTCGAATATCTTCTTTTTATTACTTAACATGCAATTCATCTGCTCCATCTATATGAGCCAAGTTATCGACTGTAGATATTCCTTGCCATTTTAGTATAAATTGTATATTTATGGTTGAAACACAAAAGCAGTGGTCATGTTCCTTTTTCTCCTATTTTTATTTTGTTTTATTCATCTTCCTCTTTGGACTATTCAACTTGAGAAGTTTGAGTGCATACAGAGAAGATAATTTAGTACAAGATGTAAATTTTGTTTTTAATTTTGTTGAAATATAGCATAAAAGTATGTACAGATTGCTCTGGATTTATGGGATTCATATGTTGGTTGTATGTTTCTATATGATAGGGTGGCAATGTAAATAAAATTATATATGTAAAATAATGATATGTAGCTTACCCAATATGTATGTAATTAATTTGAATCTATATTGGTAATTTTAAGAGAGTTGTTGTCTCCATCCATTGTGAACATTCTCCTTTGTGTATAATTCTATATATAGTATAAAAAAATGTATATAGATGTTTGTATAAAACGTATCGGCCAAGGAAGAATAAATGTTTTTGTATTAACAAGAACCAAAAATTAATTCGATTCAATTATTAAATTGAAGATTTTAGATGCAAACATATTCGGGCATTTTATGTTAAAAAAAAGTGCCATTAAAGGAGAATTTTCACAGTACTATGAAGTGGATATACTTTTATAGGGTATGATTAACTGTTGTATTGTTTGGGAGATATCTGAGTAGATTAGTCTTAATTTTAGTAAATAAGCACACATACGTGAATATTGCCTGGCCCATGGAATTCATGTGTGCACTTTTTATAATTTAGTGAAAAAGTCAAATTTAAATAATAAAAAATGATTTTTTTAATATTTTTGTACAAATGTTAAATGATTTTAAAATAATGAGATGCATTTGATTAAATGCAGATTTCGCCGCTGTGATATTCGGGTGGGCCAGGTTCTAACGCAGGCTCACTCCTACTTTTCTGTACATATGACGGCCTTTGGTTCTGTGTACATTTTATTACTGTGAGGCCATCTTTTCTTTCTTTTTGTTTATTGATTATTCTTAATAATGAAATATATATGTAAAGGAGTTAGACTGCTTAGTTGTGTGTAAATAGTAGTTGTAATTCGATAGTTAACAAATTATGGGTCATTGAATGTTTTCTGTGTGAACTGTTGTTAGAACTGGTTTCTGCTAGTAATAAGTCAATGTTCCATAATTATTATTTCATGAATAGAAAAATAAATTGTTAAACCGAATAAATCCGATGTGCTAATTTAAAAATTTGGTATAAAAGTCTAGTCAGATCATTTGTCTTCTGGCTGGTTTGCTTCCCTTTTTTGTATTATTTTTGTTTACTATTTTACGAACCGGCCCTTTGTACCAGTGACAGGATAATTGATTTGATGCCAATGACTACTTACTATGGGGATGAGTGAGAGTGCGGATGGACGTACTAGCACCTGGGGAACTAGCAACTGCTGTGAGGGTTTAGTTCTTATATTCACTTCACAAATATAGAAAGACTGTTTAGAAAACTCGCAGGAACCACATTTTATTATTTGTTCTGACATTGTATAAAGATTCGATTTTTTTATTATTGTTTTTGTCCAGCAAGAGTTTTAATTACACCCTTGTTTTCGTTGAATAATTTTTAATTATGTAAGATATATATTTATATAAGAAAAATGAAGTATATACAGGATATGATGATGTAGACAAAAAAAAAAATATTCAATATATGTACTTCTTTCGACTTTTTTTTTTTTTTAAATTCTCATTATTTATTTCTTATATTTTGTTGACCGAAATTATGTTTCGAAAAACCAAAATACTTGTATAATACCATGAAAGCATTAATAGTCTGTTAAATTTCGTACACATTGATACAGAAATCAATAAAATATATATTTGAATATCGTATGTACCTGTAAATAAAATTTTTCATAACTGTATTCAAACTTATTTTATTGTGAACACCTTTTTCTTAGCAGGCAAGTGCCCATCATCAGTATGATCTTAATTTTTGTACTAATTCAAAACAGAGTATAAGTTAGAACATCTAATTGGCCCTAGCACCTATGAATAAAAGTAAAATACATCAAAACTCTTACTTTATATCGTATGTTTGGAAATAAGATTAGACATGTTTTTCAAAATTGATTAAGCAAAGTATTCTTTACTTTAAGTAATAATAACTTTTTGGTCAAATAAAGTTTAAGACTAAAGTTATGAAGAGTTTAGTTTACTATCTCTGCAATATTTAACATCAAAAATGCTAGCAGATTTTGATTCAGGACACCAAAAATTATTGTTAAAAGTTAAAATTAAATTTAATATTTATAGTTTTGTACACTAGATTTAATTTTGAAGCTTTATAACACTTCAGTTTAATCTCATTGAATGATTATGGGCTGAATCGAGGGGAGGTTCTTCTTACCATCCTTATAAACTGTTACAGTATTATCTTAGATGAATCTTGTATAAAAAAAAATCTAGGGCAGCATAAACTATGCAGATTTTCCATGTGTTATGACACTCTACTGACGTCACCTTGCAATATATTTTTTATTTCTGAGCAAAAAAAAATGAGTAGAAGTAGGAATTTACTAGTGTTGAATGAAACGGTTAAATATCAAGAATGGTAACGATCAATCAAAAGATCTAGAGGTTTAATTGACAAATATTTCTATTTTAGGATAAATTTATTTTAGACAGAGAAAAAGAGACAGGGTCGCTAAACCCTCAATTGCTGATTTCTCTTAAAAGAAACTCGCATCATGCAGGGGCTGTGTTAACTAAGCTGATTTTCCAGGTGTGTCATCATGTATTTGCATTTATCTCAATACGAAAATAAATTAATGAGATAAATATTTGGTATTAAGACTTTAAATAAAGGACTTCATAATATAATGGCTTATTGTTAATATGACATGAGTAGGAGTGGGGATTTACTGAAGGCCAAAAACTATAAATTGCAAATATCTCGGTTAATAATCAAGTTAAGAAAAAATGTACATTACAACATTTATAGAACATTACATTTGCAATAAGATTTATTCTATACAAATTTTTGATGATCCGACACATACTGATATTTCGAAATTCTCCCACTGGTCTGATTTTAGTCGTTAACAAACTTGATCTTCATTTTTACATAAAATGTTTAAATATCAAGTTTAGTAATCATCAGTCAAAAATTGTGACTGCTAGAGCACAGACAAATATATATAGAGGTGTGTGTGTATAATTTTTTGAAGGGACCTCATTTTCGTCATCCCCTGGGTAGGATCGATGGACATTTAAAGAAATGTTTTGAAAATCCCAGCTTTTGAGTACAACCTCAACAGCTGATATCCCTAAGGGAAATATTCTAAAATGGAAGATGCCACTTTCCCTCTATCAAAGTATTGGAGTGATGAAGCAACCTTCACCAGACTCAAGAAACTTACACCATTAGGCAGAGTGTTGTGACTTGAAGAAACAACTCCAGGATTTCAAGGGAGCAGTCTACTGCCTAATGCCTTCCTACATCACAGCCTCAACAGTTACCCCTTCCAAGGAAGGACGACAACCACTTTTACAAAATTGTACTTATAGCCTGCACAACGCAGGAAGTATTGTGGGGATGTCAAAACAAATCCTGTGGATTTCAAGCATTTAAATTTTGGACATTTATGAAGTTTGAGAGTAAAAGGAAACAAAATTACAGGCTTCGATATATCATGTGATGTTTATTTCTCCATCAGTTCAAAGGAAATTAATGCACTTTTCGACAAATTGTGTTTCTGATATAATAATAATTTCTGGGATCATGGTCATTAAATGTAGAATGTCGGTCACACAGAGCCCACATTAATTAAACAGATTTCCCACATGCCGATGATCTCATCTCACCATATATTCCCTATTTCTCCTGTAGTAAGAAGACTGTGCATCCACAACTTCAAATTTAAGTTGAAAATCAAATGAATAGTGGTACGATTTCTGAAAAGTAAAAATCGGATGAGCAGAACTGGGGTTTTACTAAAAGCTGAAACAAAAAAAAATACATATAACTGTTTACATTTGAAAAATGGAAAACATCTATAATACAATAGTTGTAGAAAATTATATTTTCAACAAGATTATATATATAAAAAGACTTCAATTCAATTTGACTCAGAGGTACTTCTATTTTTCCCCTTTTAGGTTGATTTAGCCATAATGTAATATAATCTTTAGTTTTGCATTAAACAGCTAAATGTCGAATATTGATCAAATAAAAACAATGCACAACATAAAATCTTAAGTTACATCACTTATTTGCATAACTTATTTTTAATATGACGAGAAGTGGAGGTTTACTGAGGTCTGGCAATTACAAAATGTATATATCTCATCTAATTAGGATTCATATTCAAATAGTAGAATTTGTTTCCATGACTTTTCCAGCTAGTTTTCCGCAAATTTCTAGGTTAACATTTAAATACTGATTTTGTTTTCTAAAAAAGTTGCATCCAACATAAAATTTAGCATAATTTATATGAAAACTATTCTAAGTTATTTAAACAAAAGATTCAGAAATAATAAATTGTTATTTATTGATGAAGCTTGGTTAAAATCATTAATTCCAAGATTAATTACATTATGTGCTCTTCAGATTAGAACAATTCGTCAAACATTTTTGACTGTATATAAAATCAGAACTGAAAATGTAACTCCTAAAACAACCATTGTTGTAGAATAAATAATATACTTTACCGGGATGAAATTTTTAAAAGAAATATATATAAAAATTAATGAGCACAAAATAGCAACAAATTATGTGCTCTTATAATACTCAGTATCTGCTTTTATAATACTCCTTATAAGTTCCACCATAAAACAATTAAAAAAACTAACAAATAACAATGGGGTTATTTAATGTATTAGCACAGGAAAGTTTTTAATAAAATCAATTTTTTTAAGCCTGTTGATGCAGATGCCATTACATCTGACTTGTTAAATCTCTTAATTACCTGGAACACTGTACTCTCTAAAGGAGTTGAAGGTTCACTTTTTTTGGTATTTTTTTAGAATTGGCCATAACAGGAATGCGACAGATGAAAAAAAAAAGCCATCTGAGGCAGCAACAATTTAGTATGGCATGTCCTTTTAATAGCTACAACTGTTTGAGTTTTGTACAGTTTAGACTACTCAAAGTACTTCTTAAATGTTATCAAATACTACCTCTATTGCTCAACTGCAACAGCTCCATTTTCTAACCATCTAATGACAAAATTTCAATGGAAATGTTGGCCTTCCAGTTATTGATGCACAATCTGCTTGTCTAGCTGGAGTATCTAAAAAGTTTATTCAGAGCACGGAATAAAAATACTTAAGGCCCATTTTGTAGGCATTTCCAGTCTAGACTCCATGAATTACATGCAATCCACATGTACCGATGTCTAAAATTTGAGTAGAATGCTGAGAACTTAGTTTTTCAGTTAATATTCTAGCCACCTTAATATTTACATTTGATCTATCCATTGAAAGCTGAATTAGTTTACAAAGATACAGATCTTGTGTTTCTTCACAACAATTTTTCTTCTGTAGAGTGCTCTAAAAAAACTGCATTCAAGAGCATGGTACTCGCTTGGTCAGGTCTTTTAGACCAATAACAAGCGAAATCCATTTGTCCTTTTCGAGCTACTTAGTTTAGTGCCTCATCAAAGCAGATCCTAAAACTAGAATCTGATATGTCTGTTAGACCAAAGAAATAAGGTGCGACATTTTTGCACTTCTAATAGTCACTGACTCAGCAATTTTTCTCTCTGGAAACATAGTTTTAAGCAATTCCGATGCATCTCTTGAGAAATTAAAGGAACTGTGTGATATAAAGAATTTCATCACCCACAGGATTTCAGCTTTCAACAAAGCCTCTTTAGAGACAAAATTTTATAACGTGCTCAATTTCATTGATGTAACACAAATATTAGTTTCTGTTATTTCATTTTCTTTAGGTAGATTATTTATAGCAATGTTCTTTTTACTCATGTCATCATGCTTTCTCAATATTAACTTCTTGATATGCAAAGAGCTGCATACAGAACAAATATAACTCTTCTGTTTAGGTCCACATTCATGGCTTTTAATTGCTTGCCTTCCCATATTGCTCATAGAAAATGATTTCTTACAAACAATGCAGAGTGCTTTAAATGGATCATTTTTTACTTCTTTTAACCAGTCGCTACATTCTGAATTTATTTTGTAATCAGTCCATTTCACGACCATGTCTTTCTATAAGGAAAGTCTCCTACTTGATGAATTAATTCTCTATAGCTGAAGTGGAAATACTTTTCCCTGACAAGTGAGAAATTCCATTTTTCCTTGACCTTTGCCTGACTTTTCTACCAAATCCTAATTTCCCTGACTTCCCGGTTTTCCCTGTTTCCCAACCATATATGAACCCTACTAATATTCGAGGTAGAGAAAAATGTATAAAACAATATTTTAAGTAGTTAAATTTGCATTATGATTGGTTATATACAATTTTCCAATCAAATTCATAATAATGGAGATATTTAAAATTATCTATTTCCCTGCTGAAAGACCTCTCCTATGTCTGATTTCAGCCATTAACGAACTTGGTCTTTAGTTTTACACAAAACCTTTAAATGTCAAGTTTGATAACAATGAAGGAAAAATTGTTACCACTACAGGTATTAACACACATGTCATGTGCACAATGTCAATAGCTGATTTCACCTGAGATATCAGCTAATTAAAAACGTCCGTCTAAGGAGATTTTCCACGTGAAGTTTTACAATAGAGAAATTTCACGAGAGTCGAGCAGTTAAGGAAACGGCCGAACTAGCTTTTGGCGGGAAAGTCACCCATCCGTTAGCCGACCAGATTTAATAAAAATGCAAATATCTCGGTTAATATTCAAGATAGAGAATAAATGTATATAACAATATTTATAGTACATTTAATTTGCAATAAAATTGATTCCGTACAATTTTTCGATCCGATGTATAGTAACGGAGATATTTCGAATATCCTCCCCTCTAAATCCCCCCTCTCCCACTGGTCTGATTTCAGCCGTTAACGAATTTGATATTTCTTTTTACATAAAACGACTAAATATCGAGTTTGGTAACGATCAAACAAAAATTACGACCGCTAGAGCGTTAACAGACAAATATATATATATATATATATATATATATATATATATATATATATATACAGTTTTGAATGGACCTCATTTTCGTCATCTACTAGGTAGGATCGATGGACATTTGAAGAAAAATTTTGATAATTCTGTCATGAGTACAACCTCAATAGCTGATTTTCCTTAAGGGAAATCTGCTAAAATCACAAAAAGTGAAATATCTTCAAAACAAGTGACCCAAGTCTTTGTTGTGAATTGTAGCTTGAATGATGATGGTAAGTTTGAGTGCTAGAGCCTATATACTAATGAAGTAGTTGGGCGAGGTAAGGAGAGAAGGAAACCCCATTCCAAGCATTCGTTCATATTTGCTTTATTCTCCACAAATAGTTCTGCTTATGTTAAAGTATTCCTTACAGCAACATTTGGACAAAATCCAGATATACCAATTCACAGTACTTAAAACTCTAACTGAGAGTAAAACCATTGTGAGTCCAAAAACTGAAAATTTGGATTACCAAAGAGTTGGAGCCAGCATGTTAAGTTTTTTCTATAAATCTAAGTAGAGATACTCTACTTAGAAATTTTCTCAAGCTAGAGCTTGTGTGCTGAGCTAAAGACTCAGCTCTTCACCCATTAGCTCTTAGGTAGCTAGACTTGTAATATGTTGGTAGTCCCCATTTTCAGTTTTTGGAATACCTTGGTTTTGCCCATTAATCAAAGAGTATGTGTCAAAATAACTAAGAATATTCTTCTTTAAAAAAAAAAATCATATAAACTACCATTCGCTAAACAAAACTTTTAAAATTCTGTATGCAAATAAATGGGCGTTGGCCCAGTATCGCTCATAAGGACCTACTTCTAATATAGCCTTGTACTATATGGTATAGACAACAAAAAATACCAAATAAAAAATCAACATTGTCCATTTTAATTTTTTAATAAAATCTAAACAAAAATTACAATTTTAAATTCAATTTTCTATTTCAAAACTCTACAATTTAAATTCCTTTTTGGTCATTCTTGGTGTTCTTTCACAATTATCAGTTCATTCATCTACACTAAAAACAAACTAGTAAAAATTCAACCATGAAATACTCACCTCAGACAGTAAAGGCTGATTGAGAATAACCTCCGTTCAAGAAAAGAGTTATTATCAAGCAACGCACACTTCGAAACTAATGTTTAATTATTTATCATGAACTGGCAATGATGTATATAGGCAATAATTTCTACTTTATAAGTAACATATACATATATATACTCAATAACAATTGACAAAACGAAAGCATTTTATAAAGCAGCATAAATGTGGCTTTGGTTACATATGTAAATCTTAATGTTAAGACATCACACAACAACGTGTACAAACCATCATGATTATCACAATAGCCGATTCATACATATATATGTACAATTTTTTAAGTTATAAATTCATATGTATTTATTTAATTATTTTTGTATTAATAGGCACATAGCAAAGTGGCATGCTCAAATGCAGAAACGTAATAAACCTTGTAAATATATTAGTTGATGCCTACATTGAATCAACATCCACTTACAATGGCAATGAATTCATAAGCAAGTTGAAGAGAAATGCAACACATAAATCCATATTTGAAATGCAGAAGTATTACAAGCAAAATGATGTTATCAAAAAATAAATCATTTCAATTGTCAAATTAGATATTAAGCTTTAGGCAAATCTTGTGCTGAACAGGTCATGAAGGACCTCACCATGCCGCATAGCATTTCTTGGAAGTCGTGGCTTATTCCCTGTCATATTGTAGTAATATTAATGAGCAAAGACCGCTAATTCTTTACTCAACTTTACTGAGTGGCCAAAATGCTGCATGGAGAAATCCTCTTAAAGAATGGAAGCCTGACAAAATGATATTGGCAGAGAAAATGAGGAAATGAGGAAGAACTGGGACGGGAGGAAGCCCAGCGGAAGAATAGGTTGAAGCCAATTCTAGCATATAAAACTTGTTCTTCTTTCTACAGCTTATGTTAGCTTGTTGTTTTCATCAACAAGAGGAGGGTGAGGCTTCCAGTCATTTCCCACTCCCTTTGCCATGAGGCTATTCAACAATAAAGCTATCAGGAAAGGTTGTAATTTCACTTGAGAATTATTAGAGAGCCATTCCTCCTACGACCATAGCCTGAACTGACTAATGGTAGGCATTAGGCTAGAAGTATGCAGGCACAAACTTCAATATACTTCCAGAATTCCGCCCACTAACATGAAGATAGTAAAAATTATGAAAAGGAGGAATTTTATATAATCCTTTTATTTAAAAGATTTAAACACGACCACATAATAAAAAGCATAAATATTTTGTATCCAACATTTCTGCTGTAATATTAGTTACAATTTATGGAATACTTTGATAGGAAGCAATTATCAGAATCAACCTTGTTAAACTTTTTTGATAACATATTTGAGTGCTTTTAGTGGATTCAAGAAAATGGTAAAAGCTCTTATTCAAAATTTACCTTTACATTCCTATGAGAAATTTTAAATGTACAAAAGGAATTATAAATTGTTTACAGTAATATAACTTTATAAAGCATAAGTTTGTATGAAGGAGGTGTAAAGGAATGGAAGCCGTGCCATGACCTACCCACCCTCCTGTTACTAGAGGCTACTGATTTCACTAGTAATGATAAGTCCACATAATATACAAAAAGTCCAGGGCATAAAAAACTATTTTTGATGGAGATCATCTGTTTGAGTTTTATAGCATTCTAGGCATCATCTCGGGGAAGGCACATATTGGAGTCCTGACTACAAAGTTCAGTAACTGCAAAGCTAGAGAAAATTTAGTCCTTTCAGCTACCCCTTACCCCTATTCTGTTAGACTTATTTTATTTCAAATAAAGGATAAATTATCTTGTAATTGAAAAATCATTGCCAGAGTAATTGAATGCATTCATTGAATTTTAAAAGATGGTTAGTTAGAAGAATATAGAAACCGAGTTTGTTAAACAGGCAGTTTGCCATAAGCAACTTGCTAGCAGAGCATTCAGTAGAATTTGTTCAATTCAAGAAGACAAAAAAAAAAAAAAAAGAGTGACAGAAAAGTATAGGATGGTAGGTATGGCATAGTTTGTCCCCACCCATCCACCACTCTGAAACAGCTCTCTAAATTATAGTTGTCCTAGTGAAGGCCAAACCCCAGTTGCACCTCCAACCTCACTCCCTAAAGAAATATTCAAATGGGTATTTTATGAAATCTATATTTATAACTTTGCTGAGTTAGATTAACTCGAAATTATTGCAAAATTATGATAAAGGCGATGCATGGGACATTTTGATCTGGACCATTTACTTCTTGTTTTAAAAATATTAAGAGAATAGGCCCTCAGCCTTGAGTCCATTTGACAGATTTCTTTTTGATCATCTCAAAAAATCTACTGCTACTTTTGTTTCTACAGGAAGTGAACATGTCCTTCTAAACAAATTCAGAACATCTTAGGTATAACTCAAGAAAAGTTGAGTTCTTCCCAGCATAATAAACCCTTTTAAAAACTTGTTAATATTCATAGTCTTTATTTCACCATACATAATCCTGTAAATGAAACACAAATATTTAAGAAATTTTCCATAGCTCAGAGATGTTTAATGCCTGAAGAAATCGACTTACTACTGAACTAAGCACTTTAGATTCAGTTTTAAGAGTCACTGTGAGACTAGCTAAACAGAGAATTGATAAAAGACTCATTATCCATTAAATGTTTTTAATGGACCTAACTAAATTGATTAAGTTAAGTGTGATACTTCATATATTACACTCATTATGAGCGTTATATTTTTCAAAATCAGAGGACAAAAATACAAAAAAAGAAATCATAAGATACTAAAGAATAATACCCATCACAGATCTGTGTCATAAAAAAATTTCATATGAAGCATTCCATAAGAAATGTACAACAGTCCTTACTCCAACTGAAGAAGAAATCTGACTCTGGGCGACAAATATTCAAAAAGCTTTTCCAAGATGTTACGTTTCATTAGAAGACTAATATAAATAGAAATTTGATTAGTAGATTAAGTTCAAAGAGAGTAGGGTGTAGGTGAGAGTCGAATTACAAATCAGGTGACTCTGCTTGTATATAACGGCAATTGTAAGCAAATATTAAAGAAGTAAATAACTCTACTGAATATAAGAATGAGAAGAGAGAGAGGAGAGGGATAAGGTCTCGATAAAACGCACTGTAGGGAGACTGACTCGTACTTCTCATAGGCCTCTCAGTTAAAAGTAAATAAAATGTGTGTGAAAAGAGATTCTAACAAAAGCCTATATGAGCGATAATCCCTGAATAATTAATTTTAGACAATTAAATATATAAAAATAATACTAACTGTCACTCTTTTTTTTTATTCTTTCAACTGTAATTAAATTAAATTTTATCTAGGCAGTAGAAACAGAATATTAAGTAATAATTAGATAAAAAAAATGTTATTAACTAAATTACATAACAGTTTAAATAATATTTTTCAAAAATTAAGTCAAATTAATATTAAAGTAATTATTTCCACTTATAACTAATAAATAAAAAAATAAATTTTCACAACCATAATTTCCTATGAAAATAATTGAACAATAAACTCTTTAAAATGACAACCATAACACAACATTGAATAATAGATATAGATATATATATTTTTTTAATATCTATTAAATACCCCTAACTGAAAAGAGGTAGTAATTGAAAAGCAGGTCCCGACATAATTCAACTGGACGTCAAAAAGTTATTAACACAGTAATGTTTGTAGAAACTGTACAATAACTTTCTTTAAGAAAAATATAGTACAAATGAAAAATATGTAATTTATTGATTTGTATAGCGTAGAATATCACATAATATATTAATAATTGGAAAACTCTAATTGGTGCATTAGCACTTATTTATAAATGCCTCACATGATATAGTATGACATATAACATAGTACAACTATATATAGACTATATTTACATATATAATAAGAAGTATTTGATATAACAAAATATAGAGAACCGTATGTAAAGCAACCATACAGTCATTGTACGGCTGCAAGCATACATATTAGACATTGTGCTTCCTAACTGTTTACAGGCACAGTTTGCAAAAACAGCCAATTTTTCTATAACAATTATCCAGATTGTTTTTATTTAATAATTAATCACAATAAAATCATGACAGCCTACTAATATATACGTTTTAAAAAGTTAATATGTGCAGAAAAACCTGTTATTCCTCTTCCTTTTGAGGGAAACTATAATCAGTTATTTGAGAAACAAGACAAATAAACACTACCAGCTATGAAAGTAGCCAGAGTAAGATTTTTGAATTAAGCATAGCTCTTATGCTTTTATGAAAGTCCGTCATGTAGAGACCAGTGTAAACTAAGCAGATTTCCCATGTACTGTTTGCATTTTACCACATATTCTCTATTTATATACAAAAACCGATGAGTACAAAAATGGGAGTTTAACGAAGATTGAAAACAAGAAAGTACAAATAGCTCGCTTAATATTTTTGGTAAGAATAAATGCATAGAACAACAATTGTAGACAATCAATAGTTTAATAAAATTGGTTCCATAACATTTTGATGTGACTCATAATAACGGAGATATTTTGAATTTCGAATCTCCCCCTCTGAACCCCTCCTATTCTGGGTCAGATTTCAGCCAATAAAAAATATGATCTTTAGTTTTGACTGAAAGGTTAAATATCAAGTAAGTAATAGATCAAATAAACACTTTCAAGACCAGAACATAAAATATTACTTGATGATGCCATGACAGAACGAATTTCCATGAATATCACATAATAAAGATCTTTTGAAAACAATATTTGTCATTTAAGCTTAGAATAAAGTGGTTTATGATATAACAGCTTATTGTTAATATGAAATGATATAGAATGGGGGTTACTGAAAGACCGAAAACTAAGAAATTCAAATATCTTGGTTAATATTCATGATAGAGAAAATATGTATATAAAAAAAATTATAGGTAATTAAATTAGCAATAAGATTGTTTTTATTTATTTTTTTATCAGATTAATAATATCAGAGATATTTTAAATTTTTGAAATTCCCTTGATTGAACCCTCCCCCTCCTCCCTCCTACCATTCAGTCAAAATGGGTTAAGGCAGTGTCAAAACAGATAATTCCTTAGAAATCTGAACACAAAAAAATGTTTGTGATTAGAAAACTTCCTTTAATCAGTACAAGAACGTAAAAATTAGTTTGAATGGTTCAAGTCCTACATGTTGACAGCATTCAAAACGATTTAGCTTTGAAAAATGAGATGAAAATGAGGCAGGCAATATTTAATCACCAGCTGTTCAACAAATCAAACAGTCACCAGCTTATTTTCATGGCGGGTAGTGCAGTTGAATTTCTCAAATGAAATGAACCAACTCGTTAACATACAGCCTTAATAGTGGGATAATAATTTGAAATGAAAAACACTGGATTACGTAAAACATTTTCCAGACAGATTCAGCAATAATGTAACAATTAAATGTTTCAGCTACAGTCATCTCAAGGGCCAACTTGTGATGAATTACTTACAAATTTTTTCTCATATGCTATTATAAAATTAATTTTTAAGTATTCCAAAAATAATATTATAAAGCATAAAAACATTATATTATTTAGTGAATGAATTTGGAATTATCAAAAATTAAATTGACTTTGAATAACAAACATTTAAAATATAACGTTATATATATAGCAAATGATAGTGCAGGACAAACAGCTACTCATCTCCTGCATTTGGGTGGATAAGACATATTATTTCTTGGTAGGTGTCCACAATTCAATACACGGCTGAAAATACCTTTTTGAGCACACTAAAAATAATTAAATTAAAAAAACTTTTAAAACTTTAAAGTATCCAAAATAAAGAAATGGAAAGTTAGAAATGATACTTGTGAAAAGCCATTACTTAAGTAAATTCTGAATAATTTATAGATTTTAATCTCTAAGTGGCTGACATATGGAAAACATTTTATTATCCAATGTATAATAATGGCTATTGAAACAGGGGTCAGAACATGTTACTCATATGGGAAAAAGTATTAATTTGACTAGTAAGTAAAAACTGTTATTTCCAAATTATATACAACTTTTAATTTAAATATTTTACACTATTGTTTTATCAAGTTAAGATAAATTAAATACTTAGCAACATTTTAATGCAGAATAAAATTTGTCAATAAAACGATTGTTAAAACCTGACAAATTTGTGTTGAACATTTTTTTCACTCTAGTTAAACCTACAGGAAGGAAAACAAGAATATGGTCTCTATTCAAAGGCAACTAGGAATGAAGGGGTGGTGAACATCGATAGCTCAAACAAAGACTCTCCCAAGCATAATACAGTTTTTTTTTTTTTTCAAATTCCAAACTCACAAAAAAAAAAAAGGACGAAGGGTTTTTTGTTTTTTTCCCCCCCAAGAGCTTTGAGAATTTTGAATTGAAACTCAGTGGGTCCTGCTTATGGAGAATGAAGATCCTTTTGGTGATGGAAGTTGACTTTCTAACCCCATCCAGTTTTTCTCCACCACACCTAACTCTGGAATTTCCAAGAGAAATCAATATTTTTAATGGAAGATTCTCATAAAAAATCAAATTTTATAACAGTTTTTTTTGTTTTGTTTTTTATCTGATGCATCCTGGAGGTGTAAAACTCCAAGCAATAAACCAAACTTTTTTGGACTAATTATTAATTACTTTCAGAAAGTAGCATTGTATACAAAAAAAAAAAAAAACCTTAAAATGAGGGTCTGTTAAATTCGTAAGTATTAACGATAGTGATAAGGTTTGAACTTCTAACCTGTTTTTTGCCCAGATCTTCCATAATCTACTGATGGTCAAGGCAAATAAACGTATGTGTGTGTGTGTGTGTGTGTGTGTGTGTGAGAGAGAGAGAGAGAGAGAGAGAGAGAGAGAGAGAGAGAGAGAGAGAGAGAGAGAGAGAGAGAGAGAGAGAGAGAGAGAGAGAGAGAGAGAGAGAGAGAGAGAGAGAGAGAGAGAGAGAGAGAGAGAGCACTATGTTGGTTTATGAGGTGTTGGCTCTGGCTATGCTGGCAATGACTTGACTGATACAAAGACAGAAGGATATCAACTTCTGTTAGACTATCTCATAAGAGAAAGTGAGTCTTGGGTTTGAAAATGAATGGAGGTGAGCGTTTGACTCAAACACATCTATGCAGCTATTTTCTATAGCTACTTGGGAAGGGTCCAACCCCACTGAACTCGCCATATAAGTGGAATAATTTTAATTAGTTTGTGCCACTACAATCATTCTAGTGATGTGAATAATGACTTTGGCTGCTGTCATGAGCATACAGTTTTAGTTGATTCAGTAGTTTTCTTGATGTTCAGCCAACATAAACTTGAGCACCTTGAGATGACAAGAACTTTTTGCAAGGTATAAATATAATATGCCCATCCTTCCACTTTTCACTGTAACAAACAAAAATGTCTTCCCTGTTTCATTAACTTCATAAATATCACTTTTTTGAGAAGGCCAGATATCCTATCGAATCTATTATCTTCAAGAGCAGAATGCAATAGTCAGGCCATTATTGAGAGTAATTACAGCCAACATGCGCTACAACAATGACTGAAGGACAAGTAACTTTTCATAATATTGTGCATCAACAAGCCTTTCATACACCCCTTTGAAATGAATTCTACCAACACAACCAATACATTTCAAGAAATATAACTGACAATATTAATTTTTCAGCAACTGCAGCGAATCATAAAAATGTGTTTCTACATTAAACATTTTCTTAAGTATTAAATAAACAAAGTTTTAAATTAAACTGTTCTTATTCCTTGTCTGGTGGAGGTTAGCATTTACTTCGAGAGTAATCGTTAGTCATCACCTCCACTTTACTCTCATCAACTTATGCTCATAGATCTGTCCTAACCCTTTGCCCATAGTAACAGTAGTGTGGTTTAAAGGAATTGAGGATCCCTCATTCTCAGATAAATTACAGTTGTTATTTAAATCTTAGAAAAGAACCTTGTCTGAATGAAAGTCAACAATGAATTTGACCCCTGCTTTAACATAAAAAAGTAAGAAAGATGTTAAAATAGACATAAAGAAATATATAAACAACGATGAATTTGTAGGCTATCATAATAATATAAAAATCTTGCCGTTTAAAAGCTTTTAGTAATACAAATAGAACTGTACAATTTTCTAGTACAATTTTTAAGGAACATTCGTGCTTCAGAAATCATAAATCGTTTTCTTTTTTATACACATTGAACCACAAACAATACAATATAAAAATAAATTTTAAATGTGAACATACAAAGCATTTTTCTTTGGTTTATTCAAAGTGTTTAATGCCTGTGGAACAGTAAAATTTTCACAATAATCAAACGCTAAAATTTACGTCCTTAAGATGGAACGCCATTTTATTTTTCTAAAAAAACAGAAAAGAAAACAATCTGCAAGTAGAAGCTCATTATTTACACATAAACACTACATAAACGGCACATGACTAAATTATTCATATTCATCCTTGTTGGATAATATCAACAAGTCATCACATCCAATGTAGCTCAGTTGTATTTGTACAGCAAATTTTATTCATTGACGATATATTTCTTATCACAGGCCAGAATAAATGAGAAAAAGCTCCGTTCTTTCAGTAATATCTATTCAAAACGAGATAGCATTTGCCCGATCATCAGTCCCAATCTCACTGCTTATGCTGTAACAACCCTCATCTCCTGCCATAGCCCGGCAAGCTTCTATATCTGTTTAAATATTAAGTATTAGTGAGGCCTTTTTCCGTTAATTCTTACCTCTGATCAGCTTCCTTCCCCTCTCCCTCCCAAAAAAATGATATTTCTCATGATTCTAAATAACAATTACTGAGAATTACAATCACTCCAAAATATGGCAGTAATATTTATTTAGCTACTATTAATTTATTGATTTCGCGTCCGTTATTAAAATATTTTCTCTAAAATTCATTCTACAAGAAGGAAATTACTCTTAAACAGTTGTTTTTTTTTTCTTTGTTTTTATATGTCTTTCATAATTTATCAGAAATATGTGTTAATTCTCAGTACTTTCCCAGAAAGGTATTTTAGGAGAACATTAGAAAAATCAAGCCTGGTATAAGGGTTTCTATATATCTGCTTAGTTCCAAATAGTAAATGTATGTTAAAATAATGTAAATAATTGTTATGAATTTAAATTTTATCGAAAAGATTATTAAAAGATATTGTTCAATATTTTGTTTAACAATATCTAAAACCGTCAAAACTGTTGAATCTTTCCTGAAATAGTTTAGGTCAGAGATATTCCTATTTTCAATTTATTTTTTCACTGAACCTTAATTAAATCAAAAAATATAAGAGATATATGATTTTGTTACATAATTAATAAAAATATTTAAACACATCATAATTTGAAAATTAAATGGAACCAAACATACTTTGCTTTGGAGGAAAATTGGAGATGAATATATTGTTTGGAATGGTCAGAATGAATTTGGATAGAGATTTCCAACACTTACAAATACAACTGTAGCTAATGCTGTTGATATTCATTTCTGAACAAACAAATTACAAAATTTCAATCCTAACCACAAATAATATCTAATTTCTTCATAAGGAACTATAATATTTAATATTATAATTAATTGATTATATAACATTATTTGTCATTTATAATTTGTATTTAGTTATTAAAGAATATTTAAATATTTTCTACCATTTGTTTATTTTATTCATTGTTTTAAATGTATTTATTACTATGTATTTATCATTTTAATATCAAGTGAAGGGCTTTCTTTAACAGCATTTGGATATAAGAAAAAGTCAGCCATTTTAAAAAGAGATGACGCCTTTTTCCACTGGCCATGTAATTAGATGATAAACTGTTTGAAAATAGACCAAAAAAAAAAAAAAAAAAAACCAACCATTAGTCAGATTCTTTGGAAGAGATTTTATAAGAAACGTGTTTGTTAGATTAAGTCAGTTTTAAGGAGATTGTTAGAGAGAGCCCTCCAGTTAATACCAATATTAGCATATGCTTATATAACTATCACTAAATAACAGACTCAACTATGCTCATTGCGACTCACCATACTTATCCTAATTTGTTTTATTGGTATAATATTTTTGTCGCAGAATGAAGGAAGTTAATTTGACCGGGAATGGTATTGTATAAAAGATTGTCTATTTGTCATCTAAACCCTAACTAAAACTATGATTTTATGAATAATAATTGAATGCTAATTCATAAGTTATTTCACTAAGCAATAGCTCCAATATACCGTCTAATGCAAATAAAGACCCATTTTTATCAGCTTACATAGAAAAGCATATATATTTTTCTCATAGCTTGTTTTTTAAGTAAACTATAAGCCAACAATTTAATATTTAATGGCAAGTTTTAAACAATTTAACTTCTGAAAAATAAACTAAGGTTAATATAATTAAAATAATACTATTTTTCTAAAACCTCTAAATGACAAAAAAGTATATTTTCAGTCCAATTTAGTAAAAAAATGAGCATTTAAAGACACTTCAAAAAATTAAATTAATTCGGGCATATTTGTAATGGATTTTATTTTTAAAAATAAGACTCAGACTAAAATTACAGATAGCCACAATTGAATTAAACGCTTCACAAATGTTTTGAAGTAAATAAAAAATAGTTGAAAAACATTTCCAGCTCAGCTTCAGAAATAACAAAACCCCTGTGAAAGTATTGGGAAAGAGATGGAAGAGGATCTACACCCCATGAGGATAGCACTCGCCACACCTAAACCTTTTACACCTTTTTAATTTTGGGAGTTAGATTCACTTCTGAAGCTAGGCTGTGAATAATGTAAATAATATCTATCATCTTAGATTAATTTTTAAGTGCCTTTACTAAAATCATCACAAACTGGGATCTTTACTACTTTCCAGAACAGCATTTTGCATTTCACCGAGATATTTATTAAACTTTCAATTATTGGGACTTACAAATAAGAAAACACAATGAATAAAAACTAAAACCTTGGAAGAATATTAAAGAAAATTGGTTAACTTAATGAGAAATATACAAAATTTCAGATAACTAAAGAATTTTCTAACAAGAACCAATCACTCCAAAGTGTTTACCTTCAACTTTGTGCACTGACAGATGAGAAAGCTTGCCATATGGCATTATGTCATGTTTTAATGCTGATAGCAGGTAAAATTGGTGAATTAGGCATTAAACACTGACTGTTGCAGTATTGTCAAAATTTTGGTTGTCGAGAGTTACATGCGTGCGAGGGCTCACAGATGATTTGCATTCGCCACTCTCGATGTAGTGACTGTACACTACCAACCACATGTAGAAGCCGAGGGCTGAAAAAAGGAAACAAAAATAATTATTTGTGGAATTTTCAACAAATTATTTGCAATAATGGTTAAGGTAAGAGGGGGGCGGGTCATATTAGTTTTGGTTGTATTACAGTCAATTTTAGAATTTAAAAAATTTTAAATATGTATTTTGAAAAGAGCACTTGACAAAATCTTCCCAGTGATTTATTTTAATATGGTGTTTATTGAAATGTGTTTCCTAGCCCCCATCACATGCGTGAATATTAATAGCAATCAAGAATAGCATCTTTCAACCGCAAGCCCTATTTAAAAAAAATATTTTTTCAAAATAAGTAATGACCTTTTTGTCATTATAGCTACCGAAGAGATGGGAGGGAGAGAGAGGAAGAAGTATATATGACTTAAAAGTGACAATTTCAAATAAAGCAAGTTGCTTTTATTTTGATTGACCTCAAGTATAAAAGTGAATGAATAGTTTAAATCATCTGTATCATTGCAGAACATATAATAATATTTATGATATTACTTCTACATCACTCAGACAATCAAATCTAGCTTCCTTTTACCAGTGATACTGAGGATCAGCCCATCAATGAAGAAATATGTTCTGGACTACACGTCACTTCTTTCTACTTCTATTTGATTTATTTAATTATTTATTAACATCCAGTTTTTGCAACTAAGGTTAAATAGGACGGGTTATCTACAGGTTACCACCCTTTCCTAGCCAGGGTGGGACTAAGTATTTTATTTAATGAATTCCGACACTAAATAAATTCCTATTGCCCAGGCAGGAATCGAACTCGTTACTCTAGGTTTACTATGTGAGATTAAGGTCAACACTTTAACTCACATGGCTAACCTGAGCCCCCTATTTGATTAAATATACAAACTGTTTTGCTCCACTACTTTTAAAACAATTTCATCTGAAAGTCACATACATTATCTCCGTTCTAATGCAGCTGATCGACAATTTTTTGTAGAATTTAAAAATCTTTTCATGATAAAATAGTTCCTATACAACATTTTTTTAAATCTCTAATAAGTATGGAGAAATTTGGAATTTTTTTACAAAATTCCCCTCCCCCTTCCTCCTCCTTATATGATTTGTATCAGTAAGGAAGATGGACAACTAGACGGTTCTGAACCTTCAGTTTACTAAGGGTAGTGATAGATGTACCCGTGCCTTAACCCGCACAGTCATAGCCCCCCCCCCACTTCAACAGTACTGAAGTTTATGGCATTGCAAAGAAAAAAAATCACATCTGTGAAACTTAAAAATAAATTAATTTCAATGCAGACTAGTATTACCCAAGTTGTAACATCAAATGAGCACACGCTGTTTTAATGTGCAATGAAATATGAAAAGCAAATAGTTATGATGGGGTTAAAATAATTAAATTTCCATTCGCCTGTTTGATTCCAGTTAATAAGTTAATTAGGAAAAACTTATATACAAAAAATGTAATGAGTCGGTGTGGGATTCGTTTGAAGCAAATGTTAAAAAATCTCATAAGAAAAAGATTGAGAAGAAGGAGAGTATTATAATGAGAAAGCTTGAGCGGTTAAAGAATCAAGCTTATCCCACACAGGCAACTAGGAGAGATAAGACTGAGGCTAGCCGTAAGATTAGCAATAATAGTGTTAGAACCAATGATAATCCCACGGGAAACACTACCGGCAATCCCTCTTTAAATTTAAATGTCCCTCCTAGTAATTTGTCACCTTCTGATTTTGTATTTTTTCCTAGGGTGGTAAATTTGAGTGAGGTTGTATTTTCATCGGAGGAACTGTCAGTTTTAAATAAAGGACTTAAATTTTGTCCTAAGGTAGCACCAAGGGATAACGATGTTATTGATCTCATGGTTGCTATAGAGGGTATTGAAATCGATAATGTCGCTATTAGGGAATGTGCAATAGAATTGGAAAAATATTTAGAAGGCATGAGCGGAGGGGTTCGTAGTAGAGAGAGGGGAGGGAGGAGTTTCCGGCCTGTTTTGGAAATTATTAGGGGGATTAACAAAAAAATTAAAGGACAACAATTTAATTATTACCAAGGCCGATAAGGGACAGGGCTCTGTTATAATAAGTAAAGCTGAATATGAAAATAAAGTCTATTCCCTTCTTATTGAGGAAGGGTGTTCTCAACTGGAACGAGACCCTACTGATAGCTTTAATAAGAAAATAAAAGATGCCATTTTACAAGCCCCCAATTTATGTAAAAAAGAGGACCTCCCTTACCTAGTTCATATGAATCCGCACCCTCCATTATTGTATTGCCTACCGAAAATCCATAAAGATGGTTACCCGTTTGGGCCTATTGTTTCATTTAAATGGGATTCCTTCGAAAATTTCGCGAAATTTTTGGTACGGACCTTCAAGAGGCTCACGAATTTTAAACCTAAGTACATTGCGGGTAAAAGAGAAGAGTTGATATTAAAATTAAGTTCCTCTAAATTCGGGGAGAACCGTAATTTTAGCTTCGTTTGATATAATTAACATGTTCGGAAATGTTCCCCCCACACAGGTCATTTGGGTTTTTTGAAAAGTTTTTTCGAGACCAAAAATTTTAATCCAGTGGTGGCAAAAGAATTTATAAACTTATTGTCGGCCTGTCTGAAACAGAATTTTTTTCAAGTTTGGCAGAAAATGCTTTAAGATGGACCGGGGATTGATCATGGGCTCTGCTATTAGCCCATTGCCGCCGACATGTTTATGAATTTCTTTGAGGATAATTTGATTTTATCGGCAAGAAACCCTTTATATATGTGCATCGTTTTTTGGGCCCAGGTTGTTGATGACAATTTTGTCAGTTTTAGCGTCACTAGGGACGATTTGAATGGGTTGCTTTCCTACCCTTAATAGCTGCCATGAGACAATTAAGTTCACCTTGGAGAACGAAAAAGCTAAGAAGCTATGCTACCTAGATCTGGAGATAGAGAGAGATGGAGGGGGTCATAAATTTGGTATCTATAGGGAGGCCTCATCCACTGACTTATTAATTACCTGCTGATTCATTTCATCACCCAAGATACAAGATGGCGGGATTGCTTTATTTAGTGGAGAGGATGATTAGTACCCCACTAGCGCATGATAATTACGCCAAGGAAGTGGTCTGCATTAAGCATATTGCTAAAAGCAAACAGGTACGAGGAACAGTTGGTGGAAAGGCTTATCCAACGCCGATTGAAGAGGAAGCTAGCCAAGGAGCTGTAGGATGCCACGGTTGAAGAGCGGGCCAAAAAGAAGAAAAATAAGTCGTTCCCTGTCTCCATCCCGTACTTGGGCCCGGTTTCAGAAAAGATAGGATCCAGGTTGAAGAAAATTGGATTGGCTACTGTCTACAGGAGCAAGCGGTCCCTGAAAAACTGTTTGCCCCGTGTTAAGGATTATGTGGACCCCCTGGATAGATCTGGCGTGTATAGGATCTCGTGCACTGGATGCGATGCCTCTTATGTGGGGCAAAGTGGTAGAAAGATAAGGACGCGTCTTAAGGAGCACATCACTCGCGACACTGAGTTTTCCGCACACGCAAGGAAAGAGGGCATGACACGTCCACCATTAAATATCAATTGCTGTATGAAGAGAAGAAGGGCAAAAGATTAAATACGGCTGAGGGGCTGCATATAAGGCTGGACAGACAGGCAAATGGAGATAGGAATAATAATAAGAAGGAGGAGGCGGTAAGGCTGCGACATGTCGGTGACGGGGCCCTCTCTTCTCTTACGGGGACAGAGGTTCAGTCGCCCGGCAGTCGTGGTCCAGGCAACGCAGCTTTAATCAGGTACCTCCTACATCTCCTCTCTATTATTGGTATGGGGTTTGTTTATTTTTTAGAGGTTTCTTACAGTTCCTCTGGGGGTTTTTCAGAGGTTCCCACCCACTGTGATATGTTTCCCATATGCATCTGTAATTTGTGTAGGTTTTATAGTTTTAATTTTATTTATAGTTTTGACATATGCTTATCTTTTGCTTCTTTTATTAGTTGACTTGTCAGTAGATTTTTTAATCTTTTGGCTTTAATTTTTTTTTTTTAGTAGTTGACTAGTTATTAGATTTTCTAGTTTTATTTGTTGACTAATTTTAAGATTTTCCATTGTTTTACTCATTGGTTTTATGACTGTTGTTTATTTTGCTTTTGTGCCATGCTATGAATGTTAAATTAACTCGTGGTTGTGTTTGTCAGCAGGCACTGAGGATGGAGTGTTGACTCTGAAAGTGCACTCTGCATAATATTAAAAACCATTAGAGGACTTGGCCTTCTTATTGATCCTTAGTAATAGTATTTATAAAAAATAGGGAACAAATATTTTTCAAGTCGAGTTCCATAAAAGTAGTGTAAGAGGAAAAAATGGACCAACGGAATCACTTACTAATTACAGCAGATGAGGAGAAGAAGATGATTAGAGCCTTTGAGCCACGGACCAGGTACATCGATACGAGCATTGCTGTGCAGCAGAGGATCAAACCAACGAGAGCCATACACATCCATGGTACCAGCAGCCTACGCACCCGCTGAAATTAAACCAATAATATTAATTATTACTATTATTTATTAACATCCACTTTTTTTTAAATGATTGGGATAGGCTATCTATAAGTTACCACCATTCTCTACCCAGGGTGGGACTGAGGATTTTATTTAATGAATAATAAATAAATTGCTATTTCCCAGGCAGAAATACATAGCTTCAATCAAAGGCCTACCACACTAGTTATATAATCATTTGCTATTTATAGTGTACACATTGGGAGAGTGGAATCCCTATCAGATAGGGATCTCCCAGGCATCCATCAGTCTGAGCGATAAAATGCTATAAGGTGATATGAAGAGGGGAAGTAGACCCAGACAACAATGGATAAATAGCTTGTAATTAGAGACAAAGTAAGGAAACAATACAAACAATTTTAGAAGATTCCTCTTAAGGAGGTAAATCAGCAATGATTGTACACATGATGCAATTTTCGAAAAATCTCACCAAATGTCCATCGACCCGACCCTACCCAGGAGATGGTATGTGAGTCTGTTTACTCAATAGGAAATTATAAATATCTGTTATTAAGTGATGGATTGAAAGATTGTATGTAACCAATCTTATTGCATATTGAATTGACTATTCCTATTTCTGAATCTCAAATATTAATAGAGATATTAACATTTTTTAGTATTCAGTCTTCTCTGGTCCTCCGTCCTCCACTTCTCATATTAATAGTAAGCTGATATATCCTGAAATTTTCTATTCTAAGTTTAAATATAAAATATTTTTTTCATTGTTCTTTGAGTATATGAGACATCTATTATTAAGTTATTAAATTTATTTTCATTCTATATTTCACAATTTTTTTTTTGTAAATACCACACTCAATATGTAACTATTTCATGCAAAAATAAAGGTTATATCTGTTACTGGATGAAATCAATGCATGGGGGGTGAGGAAGGATTTAGAGGGGCGGAAAACTGGAAATTCATAATTTCTCAGTTATTATGAATTAGATAGAAAAATTGTACATACAATATCATTGCAAATGAAATTTCCTATAAATGATCTATGTATTTGTTCTGTATCTCGAACTTAACCGAGATATTTGCATTTTTTAATAATCGGTCTCAGTATGCTCCACTCTTAATAATGTCTTTTTCACTTTGAGTCACTAAACATCTCATATCCAGCTGGCATTTCGATTCCTGTTCACATAGGTTTCTTACTACGGGAGAAATAAAATAGATGGTGAGATGAGTTCATTAATGGGTCATATTAATGCAGGTCGGAAATCCGCTTAGTTTATCCAGAACCTATGTGACAGACTTTTTTCAGAATTTCCATTACTGGAGTATAATATTGAAAGTACATTAGGCATAGAGTAGTTCTTAAACATGAGAAAGTTCAAAAAATATCAAAATTGATTTAACCAACATAAGATTCACCACTTCTCTTTGCTATTTTGAGCCAACAATAAGATTATAACTTGTAAGATTGTTGGGTAGGGTTTTATTAGATTTATGACTTGGCAATATCATAGTAATTATAGTCATAGAAATTATGAATATGAAGTAAATGATTATCAAAGTATACTGTACCATAACAGCTCCATACAACAGCAGTACACAGAGCACGAAATGAACAGTTGCAAGAGTTACACCAATATACAGCCAGACAATGACCACTAGAAACAAAAGGTTTTTAAGTAAACAGAATTAAACAAATATTTTTTGGACAGAATTACAGAATTAAACTTAACAGTTATTTAAGAAAGAATGAATATTTCGACCATAAAAGATCTATAATGATAATGGCTAAAGGTCCATCTTTTAATCTAGAAGCATGAGTAAATTAATTCTCTAATTTCCAAACGGGAACATTATTTTTAAAACTTTTCTAGATCTGGGAGTGAAACTCATCAAACTATTGAATAAATAAGATTCTACCTCCTTCTTGAAATAATAATTACGGACTGTAAGTACCATGTAACAATAAAAATTTCTTTCCAATGAAAATTGGGGGCCAAGCGACATCCCACCCCCATATGCACCTATAAGAATTTCCACTAATCACACCAATTATTAAAATCTTTTGTGCACCTGAAGCAGACATTTTATATTCATAATCGTACAAGTGTGTACCTAGTATGCTCAGCAAATGTTTTGCAATATACTTAAGGAACAGTGTTAGTAAATATCAGAATTAACTGGGTACACTCTCCAACACTCAGTCCCCTTCAGTGCTGTTTCATTTAAATTATTTCTTTATGTAAATTAACCCCCCTTTATAGTGCAAGGGCTGCTAAAGTGGCCATAATGCTCTCTTTTAAACTCGGACCAAGAGTACTACTAACAGTTACAAGGGTGTCTACTAGATGTCAGGAATTATTCCTGAATGTTGTCCCCTCTGGAGCCGAGAGCCCTTTCCTGCTGCTAAAGTGGCCCTTGCCCATTCTAGGTACCTGCTCAGCTGATTTCGATTCTCACAGTGCATTACCTGTTGTCACCTACATTCTTCTGCTTTTACTCCAGTAAAAAGGAATGGAATACATTACTAAGATATTCTTGATTGTGTTTCAGTAAATATAAATCAATAATGTTTTGTCTAGTTAAACAATCAAATTCGATATTATATTTGATACCAATTTAGTATTCTCATATATGTTTATTAGAGTGATAACAAACACTGCATGACTCAGCTGAAACAGAGAAGAGCAGGCAATTAAAACATTTTATGCAAAAATATTTTCTGAACTATTCAGTTGGAGACACAAAGGACAGGAGCAGAAAATGAGCCGAACCCTTTCCCTGCAGAGGGAGCGGACAGGTAGAATTCTGGCATCCCGTCAGCCGGTGCAGGCCTCTTAACAGACAAGGACCACTATAGCAGCCTCTCCAATAACTTATTCTCCAATTTTTTTGAAACTATTCTGTTATTACTAATAGTCATTTATAGACTCCATAACATCATTTTTAGAGAAATATCATTTTTCTTATAGCCAGCGAAATGTGCCCTATAAAGGGTTAAACACAAAAGAAATATTTTTAATTCATATTTCTGAGGACATTTCTATAGGTGAATGGCCTATTAACATAAAAAAAAAATACGAAGAGGGAGTCAACACCCCCTCATCCTTATTCATGCTTTAAACAACTGAACTAAATGTGAAAAGACCAGTTCATTACCAGAATATGTATCAAGTAAAAATTAAAAAATAAGTCTCAAACCTTATTATTAATTAAACGAGAAATTCGGCTCAACAGAAGAGAAAATATGAAGGCCTTCCATACAGGGTTGATGGGAGGATCAAGTGGTCAGCTTTCCTATTGTCTTCACACCTGCATGGCAGTGCTATCACAGACTGAACACTCAAACTTCTTTATTCAAGTAGTTACTCAATGTTTCGAATGTTGAGTGCGTTGTGGCTAAGGAAAATTTCAGAGAAGCCAAGTAATTGTACAGCTAAGTAAAATTTAGTGTGGATTCCTCAACTCCTACATCTAATAAGGGAGAACAGTGATTTTACCCAACATCAAGACCTACTTTAAAATTAACTACAACACATCTTAATCAAATTTGACTAAATGATGAGTTGTGGAAGAGAGAGAGATGATAGAGTTGAGACAATGCAGAGAGGGGAGTCACAGTGGAAGTTCTTATGAAGGAAAAAAGAGGAAAGCCAGGTTAGTGGACTAGGGGATGGATGGGTTAACACTGCCAACGATGAAAAAACAGAAGAATGACAAGAAGTCTTCATCAGCGCATTAGGCTCATATTAGGACCATTGGACATCTCTCCTCATGGGGTATAGTATGTTCCCCTAGAACATCAATACAAAAAATATGTCATGATTGGTGGCTACCTGTATTCTGAGACAGAGAAAATTATAACATGACCCTCCTTCTGTATATAAGCTGAATCTATTTATTAATATTAATTTATAGACCTTAACTAGGTAATATATATCTATATACCCATAACTTAGTGGGAAAACAGAACCCAACTAATATATGATGGATGTCAGCCACTCATACAACACATACTCATACATATGTAAGCCCACTCTAGTATTATAAAATGAGTTAGCCTATAGTGTCTGGGGGTGTATTTGCCTAGACGAGTAGAGAGCAGAGCTAGTAGCAGGACATGTAACTTTAGTGAACTCACTGACTGATAAACCCTCAATATTTGTTTATTTGTGGCTTCAAAGACGTTTTTACTGGGCTGGAATTTCTTTTTCTCCAACCCGGCTTTCTGCTCCAGCAGTCTTCTCTTCACACTTCATAATGCTAATTTTCGGTAGCTCTATGGCTACCTTCTTCAGGTTATTCATTGCCATTATTGCCAATCCAGATGGGTCGCAGTCTGTGATTTAAATTCTTCATATTTACACTCCACACCGACCCATCTGGGATATTTATAATATTTTAACATATTCGAACTATTTACTTAATGAATTCCGTCACTAAATAAATTCCTATTGCCCAGGCAGGAATCGAACTCACCACTATAGGTTTACCATGTGAAATTAAGGTCAATGCTTTAACTCACATGGCTAACCTGAGCCCCATGTTATTTACAATAATATGCTGTAAACTATCCATTTTCCAAAACCATGACATATTCTAACTATATACATTTAAATATATGTGTTACTGCACAGCACCATACTAATATTGTACCACACAACACTACAGAATGTGTATAGTATCCAAAGGATGGAACACATAAAATTTAAATAAACTCCCACGTTAGAGGGATACTCCGCATGGAATAAAGGAAATACACCACAGAATATGTTCATGAAATATGTTAATTTTATACTTTTTTAGAAGAAACAGGTCTTCAGTAATTCTATATATCACTCTAAAAATAAATCTCTTTATGAAAGGTAACAGAAAAAAAAAAATAGATGAATTCCTTGTATAAGGGCTGAATTAAGGCTCTAATAAATAATTTTAAAGGCATAAAAGTTACATACACTGGGTATGGCGATTAAATAAACTATCGTAAGTACAGAATAGCTTGGCATATATTAATTGAATCATACTCACAGAGAGCTAAATGGTGAGCTTTATGAAGGACTACATCATTCTGTGCCCGATCGCTCTCCGTCTCTTCTAGTAGAACTATCCCTTCTCGCTCGGCAGTATCCTCAATATCAGCTTCGAGCATCGTAGCCATTTCGTGCGCATGAGCACTCCCCAGCAACAATAGAAACAAACAAAACCCCGACAACACCTAAAACATAATACGATCAACCATAAACTACACACAAACAGATAGTAAATTGAAATTCAAAGTTAAAATAATTTGTAACACATTAGAAATAATTAGAAATTAAAAGAATGTTATTGTTTAGTAAAAATATTAACAATTATTGCTATACAAACCTGATGTGGGTACCAAATTCCTTGTCCTCCCATTAAATTAAATAAACAAAATGCTTTGATGCACTTCATTTAGAGATCTTTTCATGATAAACAAAAATGGTTCTATACACATTTTTTGGTACGACGGATCTGATAATAGAAATGGGCTCGGGGAGGGTCTAAACTGATAATTCCATTGACATTTTTTTAGAATCACAATACTTTCTTTACTTTGTACAAGAAAGTAAAAAAGGAAGATATTTCATGGAGTAGAATAATTTTAATTATTTCTTTCTTTTTAAAAATAAGGATTTATAAGGCTTAAAGAGGTTAAATATGAGTTAGGACTTTTTCTAACCAGTGTGAGGGGGCCTCAGGTTAGCCAAGTGAGTTAAAGCATTGGCCTTAATCTCACATGGTAAACCTAGAGTGGTTACGGTAATAGTTTGTAATGAAATGAGATGCACTTACCAATACTACTATGCCGACTAGCATAGTCCCCTGCCTCAGGTTGAACAAATAAAGGCATCGCTTAACAGGTACGTCCTTAATCCTGTAAAATCAACCTCACTTTCAATCAATTTATTTAAATATAGAAGGTAACTAAACAGCATAACATAAGTTTGCCAAAAAATCTATCTTAAATATTATTTTAGTGTTTTTTTATATTTATACATTCATAAACGAACAATAATTTAAATGCTAGTTTTATTACAGAAAATAAAGAATAAAGCTCAACAGATTAAACCCAAGAAAGTCTTGAAAATTCAAGCTAAAATTTCAGTTTTTATAATTTCTTTATAAATCCCTCGCTTTTTTTTTTTTTATCAACAATAATAATTGAGACTTTGATGAGTCCCATTGGTTCTAAACTAATTAGTTTAAATAAATTAAACTGGAGCTGTTACACCAGTCACTACCACAGCACAGAGTTAGTGGAATGGCAGAAGTCTAGTGTGTAAATTACACCCCATCGGTCTGACAAAGTAAATTGACCATCCTAGATCCTATTGACTAGTAAAATGGCTGTCAGTGATATGATCACTAACCATTCCCCGGGTATACTGAGACCTACTGGAGACAACTCATTCCAGGTCCTCCTTGGATAACAGGCGTTGTGTGTCTAGTAAATCATTAAGGTCTATAACGCCTACCAAAAAAATAAATTGTGGTGCAATATTAAAACTGTGATTTGAAAATTGTATGGAAAGCTACTTTAAAATACTGAACTACATTTCTAGATCCCAATCTTCAAGCAGATTTAATGGTCTGGCGAGCAATAATGCATAAATAATGTGTTTATATATATATAAAACAGTTTATCTCAATTTATGTTTGTAATAGTAAAAACTAGCTCAATGGGTTAATGAGTGATATTTTCTATTTCCTTCGCTTCCCAACAGATATTAAGACTTCTTAAATGACAACCTAATTCGTTGTTCAGCATGGAAATTGCTCTCTTTATTTACGTATATTTCATCAAGGATTCCTTTAGGACAGCTTCTACTGAAACCATCACACAAAATCAGCAAATTTTCATGAAAATCTTCACCGTTATAAACCTTGCTTCATCATGAATGGTAGCAAGCATTTAAGTGTACGTTATGGCTTAACACCAAAACTTTACGTGTTTCGTTTTGAGAGCCTGAGTGACATAAGATCTTCTAAAGACCCTCCTACTTGCCTTTGGGAGGTGGAATTGAAAATTCAATGAACAAAAGAGCGAGCGACAAGAATGAATTAGCAGCTTCAGTACAATATATACCGTGGACTGCGGCTAAAATGATGTATGATAAGTTACATTTTACTGTATCCAACATTCCAATTATCTTGTGAACTCCTGCATTAGAGCTTCAACTTTGAGAGAGCCACAGCATTTCTCTAGTGGAGCATACAGTGTTAGGGATTAAGAGGATTAATCATTTGATTACTTCATTTTAATAAATAATAATTAATCATCAGATCGGTTTATCAACAAATAACCAAACTTTTCTAACCTGGATGAAAATAAAATAAAGAATTTTGTTTGGTGAGTCCATTAAGAAATAAATTAGTGTTGTTGTGTGGTAATCAAACCCATGAATTTACTAAGAGCAAAAAGACTTAGCAACCAACAGCTGCATTATTATTTTTATTATTTGCAAACACGCAATTGGGGACATTCAGAAGGTTCAAGATGAACATAAAGCTTGTATATTTGTGAAACACAAGCAACCAACTGTTAAAATTAAAAATTGGTACAACTGCTGAAATAAAATTGTCCTCAAGCATAGCAGAAAAGTTATAAATAAAAATGTCAAACTTTTTTTATTTCAATTTTTCAATCAATTAGGAGTTTCTACATTTTGACTTGAGAGCCTTGGATGTAAAATTTTCTTTGAAGCAATGAATTCGATTATTTTCATTAAATGTAATGTTATTAGCAGATAATTACAGCTCACACCAAAGCTGTGTAGCAGGCTCGACCCTTCGAGGGCTGTTCAGACAACACTTGCTTTGCCAGGGACGAAATTTTATATAAGCAAAAATACATCAGTTAGCCATTAAAAACCTCTTCAATCAAGGAGACAAAGCAGGTTGTATATTTAAAAATAATAAATATAAACTTTAAACATGGAAAACAATATATTTCTTTGATTCATTATCTTGAAAAACAAGGTTGTTTCAGCATATTTTTGTTTCTAAACAGCCCTTGATGTTTCTTCAACTAATCCATTCTCAAGAGCTTCAACAAATAAGTTTTCTAAAATTCAAAGCTAAAACTGATCCCTTAGAAACTACGTTAATAACAGGCACATAATATGCTGGTAAAATATATTATATTTTGAAGAATCCTTAAGCCTGTGATAATACATGAAGAAAATGATAAGAATGAACTGCGGAGAGGTTCCAAAGGTATTTTCGGGTAACAATTATTTGGTTGAGTCGAGGAGATATGTGCTGAGTAGAGGTGCTCATAGAACTTCAAGACAACTACTCCTACAGTATTTGTTTAATTTAATTCAACTATTTTTGTTTAAAACAAAGCTAAACAAATAATGCATTTATTTATAATTAAACGGGAGTAAGTAAAGATAAAGTTCAAATGGCATTTTCATGAAGGTAATGAATCATTTACAAACTAGACACTTCAGTTGTGCAAAAAAATGCTCAAAGTGTAATAGATGTCAAAAATATGTCAAGATATCATTTAATTTTTACCAAATACTCACATTTTGCTGCTTAGTTTTGGTATACAAAAATTAGAGAAAAGCAGAATTGGAAAAGGAAGCTAAAGTATAAAAAAATAGAGCGGGTGCATTGTTTTCAATTCCTGCCTCAAATAGGGATGACATACACAAATCAATAAAGTCGCCCTACTAGCCAAATGAAAAACGTCACCCTATCTATGATCTAGATAGAATCTCCAATTCCCAAATACTCTTCTAACAATCAACAAAGAAGGAAAATGCATTATTTTAAGCAAATAAACATTTCCGCTTTACTCTGTAAGCAACTAGTAACGAGGTTTTAAAAGCCAGCCAATGTTTGCTATCTTGAAACGATTCTAGCAATGTAAAAAAAGGGTTAATATTGAGTTATATTTCAAAGACGACGTTATCAAAATGGTATTTGAATGGTCTTTTCACAGTAGTTAAGTATTAACCTTCTGTTTGGGTATTGGAAACATATTTTCATATGTTACCGGAAAGTACTGAAAAAACTAGATAGTAATAATAAGGACCTCCTGACATGGCTAGTCCCAAGACAATTTAAATAATCCACAACATTTATTTTCAGTTAGATGTCAACACATCGGAAATGCCATTATCAATAGAACCGTGGTAAATTTCACAAACCCACTTCCTTTTACCAAATCCAGAAAAACTATTAGCAGAGCTAATTCTGGCTATATTATACATTCTGTGAATTCCTGGCAACCACTATGTCATTTTTAAAGCTGAATTTTTGAGGGGAACATTTTTAGTTGAAAAAACAAGAAGATAGAATTACTGATAAGTATTTTGCCGGGCTCTCCTCTTAAGCACTCGATTCAAGAAAAATAAAATGACAAACGGATGATTGTAGTGTTAACGGGCGATAAATGGAAGCTTCTTTACAATATAGGAATGGTTAAGTTCTAGACAGAATTGATAATTTTTTTCCCTTGAGATGTAGCCCCCCCCCCTCCTAAGCATGAAAAAAATGTTCAAATTATTTGAGTTAACCTCCAAATATCCTTTACAATCAACAATAAGGAAAAATTGAACCATATATCTCTCTAAAATCTACCAATAAGGATTTAAATGTTTATAATTTATCTCTATAAAATACGATCATGACCCCCCCCCCACATCTGGTTCCTACAGAAAAAATATATTTATTTATTATCCTCATCAATTAACATTACTTGATAAGGTTGAATAATGATTAACATAAGAAGGAATCCATTACAATATTGTTTTCTAGTGCTACCAAAGATGGGACATATTGTAATCATAATTGGTAACGATCAAACAAAAATTGCGACCGCTAGAGCGTTAACAGACAAATATATATATCTATATATATATATATATATATATATATATATATATATATATATATATATATAGATATATATATATATAGATATATATATATAATTTTGAACGGACCTCATTTTCGTCATCTCCTGGGTAGGATCGATGGACATTTGAAGAAATTTTTCGAAACTCGCGTCATGAGTACGACCTCAATAGCTGATTTCCCTTAAGGGAAATCTGCTAAAAATGATTACAGGCTACTGAGTCAAATACATAAGTAACGAGTATGGTAAGATCAAATAAGCATTTATATCTGAACCCTCCTCTGGCGCACCTCATAGCAAAACAAAATCGGGCGCACCCGGCCTTAGAGGCCGCCCACATATTTTAACACTCCACTTCCCAACTAATTTATTTAGACTTCGCTAGGATCTAAGGAAAACAAATATACTATTTAGAACGTGAAATAATGAGTTTATTAGAATAAAATCAGGCTTAAACTAAAACAAGTAAAATTGATCAGGTGTATTCGGCCTGAGAGGCCAGAGTTAGACCTAGCTCTTATTTCTCAAGATATAGACGAACTTCCGTACAGAATAGAATTAATCTTAGTAAAAGGAACGATTGCAATAGATATATCTTCAAAAAAACTCATCTTTGAAATTAAGATGCAAATGGGCGCAGTCGGCCTCAAGCCACCTACGGTCCAGACGAGCCGGAAGAAAGATGACAATAGACTAAAGTAAAGTACTAGATTCTAAGCATGAACACGAATCAGGAAACTACTGGGAATGGCGCCTCACAGGGGAGGCAGAATGAGGCGGCGCATCAAAAAGTATTATTATTATTATTTATTAACGTCCACGTTTTGCAACTCAGACTAATTGGGACAGGTTATCTACAGGTCACCACCCTTTTCTAGCCAGGGTGGGATTTTAGGATGTTTTTTAATAAATTCCGTCACTAAATAATTTCCTTTGCCCAGGCGAGAATCGTACTCGCCACTCTAGATTTACTATGTGAGATTAAGGTCAACGCTTTAACTCACATGGCTAACCTGAGGCCCCACCAAAAAGTATGTTTTCCTGTTCCCTCAGGCCAGCTGCGACCGACGGAGGGAAGGTAAAGGAAGAATTTCGGCTAATGGTAGACCAGGGAATTTGCAGAGCTTCGAAGAGCCAATGGGCCAGCGCTCTACACGTGGTAGACAAGCCAGGAGGAGGAATTCGCCCTTGCGGAGACTACAGGCAACTTAATTCTCAAACAGTTCCAGACCGCTACGGAGTACCCAATTTAATGGACTTCCGCAATAACCTCCATGGAAAACCCATATTTTCTCGGTTAGATCTGGTACGAGCTTACTGCCACATACCAATAAGAAAGGAGGATATACCTAAAACAGCCGTTATCACACCATTTGGTTTATTTGAATTTACCCGAATGTGTTTTGGCCTGCGAAATGCTGCTCAAACATTCCAGAGATTCATGGATGAAATATTCCGCGACCTTGACTTTGTTTGGATTCTGTTGGACGACATGCTGATCGCTTCATCAAGCCAGAAGGAGCATATTGAACACCTTACTGAAGTATTTCGTCGGCTTGAGGAAAATGGTCTTACATTGAACCCTGAGAAATGCGAATTCGGTGTACAAGAACTTCGGTTTTTAGGGTATCACGACTCATCAGAAGGCATCGCACCTCAGAAAGAAAAGCTTCAAGCCATCACAGAGTACTCGAAACCTAAAGACGTAAAATCCCTTCGGAGATTTCTAGGGATGCTCAACTTTTATAGGCCTTGCCTACCCAAGGCAGCAGCTGTACAGAAGCCACTCAGTCTGATCCTGCACGATTCCAAGAAGAACGACAAGAGGATCACTTGGGACCAGAAAAGCGAACAGGCATTTGAGCAGTGTAAATTACTTCTACAAGAAGCAGCTCTACTCTCAGATCCTAAACCTGACGCTGAACTTTCGCTAGCTTGTGATGCCTCGAATCACTGTGTAGGAGCCGTTCTTCAACAGAGAGACAAAGGGAAATGGGTTCTTTTAGGATTATTCTCGAAAAATTTATCTGAAGCACAGCAGAAGTACTCAGCGTACGATCGCGAATTGTTAGCAGTCTACTTGAGCGTAAGACATTTCAGACTTGTTGTAGTGGGAAGAGAATTTCCCATACTTACAGATCATAAACCCTTAATATATGCAATGCGCCAGAAAGCATCCTCCGCAACACCCATTAGGATAAGATGGTTAAATTATATTAGTCAGTTCACAACAAACATTAAACATGTAGAAGGCACAGAAAATCAAGTTGCTGATGCACTCTCAAGGATCGAGGAGATCAGTTTCTTGAACGACCTGACAAAGTTGGCTGAATTACAGAGGGCTGATACCGAAATTAAGGCAATGAAAACTAACCCCAACTTAAGTCTACGCCTAATCAACCTTCCAGGAGCGACTAAACCAGTCCTGTGTGAGACCTCCACCTGCCAAGCAAGGATCCACCTTCCTCCGGAGTGCAGGAAGCCCATCTTCAAGGCCACACATGAATTAAGCCACCCCGGAATACGAGCCACAAGGAAGCAGATCTCCAAGAAATATTTCTGGTCAAATATGCAGAAGGACATTACGGAGTGGACCCGCAGCTGTATAGGATGTCAGCGTGCGAAGGTTTACCGACACACCGTTTCTCCACCAGGACAATTCACAGAAGTTGGACGCTTGGAGCAAGTGCATATGGACCTCATAGGGCCTCTCCCACCATCTGCTGGAATGAGATACTGTGCAACCCTTATCGACAGGCACACAAGATGGCCTGAGGCAATTCCGCTGGAAGACATAACGGCCGATACAGTGGCCGCTGCCTTTTACAACGGTTGGGTCAGCAGATTTAGTGTCCCCAGCAAGATAACAACAGATCAGGGCAGGCAATTTGAGAGCGACCTATTCAGGAGCCTGGCAAAATACCTAGGCACAGAAAGGATCAGAACTACACCATATCACCCCCAGTCTAATGGAATGGTAGAAAGGTGGCACAGATCCCTGAAAAGTGCATTAATGTCTCATCTGGACTCGGATCACTGGACCAAGTACCTGTCGACGGTCATGCTTGGACTTCGTACAGCAATTAAAGACGGTACGAACTACAGTGTGTCAGAAGCCCTCTATGGCCAAACCCTCAGACTCCCTGGAGACTTCTTCTCCCCCGTAGCCCCAGCAAAGGACACAAGCACCCTCATCAAGGAAGTACAGGACGCGGTCGAGAGGATCCGCCCAGCCAAAGTTAGCACCAAAGGCAAAGGGACTTTTGTACATGAGGCCTTGGAAACGTGCTCTCACGTATTCCTCAAGGAAGATATGGCCAAGAAGGCATTAACCCCACCATATGCAGGTCCTTTTCCTGTCGTCAGCCGTACAGACAAGCTCTGTACTCTACAACTTCCCAACAGGGAAGTGACCGTCTCTTTGGATAGAGTGAAACCTGCCTTCCTGCAGGCAGAGGAGATCCCATCGAAACAGGCGAATGTCACCGCGCACCAAGCAAGGAAAACCACTGAAGATTCAGCTGAAACATCCCAAGCTTTGCCTTCGCCAACACTACCCCTCACCAGTCGATATGGCCGACGGATTAAAAGAAACGTCAGATTCCTCGACACCGTTATTAGGGGGGAGTACTGTGGCGGAAGTGCGCCGGAACAATAATAATAACGGTTGTCTTGAATAGCTGTAGAGGTAACCATAAGATAACCTGCCGGGAAGTGATGTAGGGAACCAGGAACTATATACGCCGCCAGGGCAACTTTTAAGTCAGTTATGTAAATGGCGGAGACCAATATAGATATAGATACAATATAGATGTGTGTGTTGTAGCCCCAGTTGTGTGTGCTTTAATTCATTTTCTTGTTACATGTTTCATTAACTATGTTACAACTTTCTAAAATAAAAGTGATGTGCTTGAAACGTTTATTTAATTATTTAACGAAGAACGTTAAAGAGATCCCTTCGTTAAAAATACATATTTTCATTACCTTGATTATTAACCGAGATATTTGGAATTTTTTAGTTTTTGGCCATCAGTAAACCCCCACTCCTACGAATGTCATATTAACAATAAGCTGTTATATTGTGAAGCCCATTATTTAAATCTTAAATACCAAATATGGTTCTCATTGACTTTTATGCTTTGAGATAAACGTAAATACGTGACGCGGATGGGAAATCTGTTTAAGTAACGCACTTTTGTTTATTATCTTTTACTCAAGAACAGTGGCGCCTCACGTATAGGCACTGTGGAACTGCAGCACCCCCAATTTCCACTTGATATTATCTATTACATTGAAAATAATGAGCCTTTTTCTTTAAACTTGTATATTATATAATCCTTAAGGTTAATGCAGTAACCATCCCCCCAGTTTATGAAAAAAGATACAAAAATCTTTGTATGGAACTGTGAGCTTCACAGTTCCAGCGGCGAGGTGTTTGACTGTTGTGCGCATGCCAACAAAGGAAGCTCCAGGAGTGGCTGCTAAGGAGAGCGCGCACTGTCGTCCCCGCAGTACCGACCCTGGCGTGCTAAGGCTAAACATTTTTTGGAGCAGCATCCTCACTCACTAATTTTAGCTACAAGTCGCCACTGCTCAAGAATGTATAATATGCATTCAAGAATACGAGGAATTGGGTAGATAACGCTGTAGGCAGAAAAATTCAACTTATTTAATCATGGTAATTGCTAATGACAATTCCTTAGGCAACTTTTAAAAAATCCGTCACGCAGGGATATATATATATATATATATATATATATATATATATATAGAGAGAGAGAGAGAGAGAGAGATGTAGTATTTACAGGCTACACCTGGTAATTGCCCTTGTGAACAGGTAAACTTGATATTCACGAGGCCGAACAAGGGAATAAGAGGGTCACAAGGAAATGCTGCGGTTTCCCGTTGTCTTCTGCATCAGATCATTCACCAAGAAAGGCATCATGAAGAAAATTCCATTCACACCAGAAAGGCATGAGTGGAGAAAATTTGACCCAAGGCCAGATTTGTTAGACAGTCATCCCTCGGTAGCCTGTATAAGCTGACTAATGATAGAGTATTCGCCAGTATTAGTATCCAGACTACAACTTTAATCTACCCTCCAGTCTTGCTCCACTGACCTGTTGTAAGTGAGAATTTAGACAAGGAGGGGAAGATATAGACATATACAGTTTTGAACGGACCTCATTTTCGTGTTCTCCTGGGTAGGATTGATGGGCATTTGAGGAATTGTTCGAAAATCGCGTCATGAGAAAGACCTTACCTTACAAGCTGATTTCCCATAAGGGAAATCTGCTATAATCTAGTAGGTTTATATGACGTCACATATGTTAATTCCTATCTCTTTGGTCTTACTATTTGGACAAGTATAAAGATAGTTAAGGAAATATAATTTTATTGTGAAAAGTATTTGTCTCCTTTTCTATATATTCAGCATAAGAGGCATTTCCAAAACAGAACATAAATAGTTTGTTGAACGATTTAAAAGTACTATGCTCTTGTACTATGAATAGATGTCTTTATCAGTGTTTGTAAACTAGCGCCAGTATGCGAAAGTCAGCTGGTTGTCAAACGCTCGTTCAATGATGTTGTTCTTAAGTTCAATAATTTTTCGTTTAATGTACTTGTAACTGATTGTACTTTTGTACAGAAACCATTCCCTTTTTTATTAAATAGTGTGCTTGGCCATTAGTTGGTCAGGAATGGCTAGTGTCATGCACGTTATGATTAAGTAGAACAATATAGCATACCGCCTCCCCGAGATTGGCCTCTTGCGGCAAATTAATTCAGTTCATATTACAGTAGGGAGATGTTTATGAAAGCAAATTTCTTGAAGATAAAGTGATAGACTGAATATGAATCTGGAAACTAATGTCTATGGAAATGGTCTACTATTTGCTGCTTTCAATCAGGACCAAGGTTTTTGCCATTTTCTAATACTTTTGCTTTGCTTAGAATGCTGAATTACAAGTATTTAATAGTATAACCACATTTATGGTATTTATTCTGTAAAAGGTTGCTTTGCCTGTGGGATGGATGATGGTTTTAGAGTTTATAACTGTGATCCACTAAAAGAAAAAGAGAGGCAAGATTTCCCTGATGGAGGTTTGTCTATTGTTGAAATGCTTTTTCGATGTAATTATTTGGCTCTTGTTGGGGGAGGAATGCACCCTAAATATCCTGTAAATAAAGGTATTTTTATATCATTCATTTCTTATTTTATTGTGAGGTGACAGTTTAATATTTAATATACTAGTGAAACATTCTTACTTATACTTAACTTCAAGAAGCATGAACTTTTCAAATTAAACGTTGTCCTAAGTATCTCAATTTTTACATAAAACTTTACTTTCCTTAGTTCTTATATTTGCTGCAGTGTTCCATTATGTGTTACGTTTTCATCAGCATCTATAAAAAGAAGGTTACTGGTGCTAATGTTTAATATTCATCATGAACACTGCCTTCGTTACTATTGTGTAAACTTGTGTATACACTTAAACAAATAATTTTTTTTTAAATGAAAAGTATTCTCTATTAACTGATAAGTAGTTATTGTTATTGCTAATATATCAGCATTGTTGGAAGAAATAATTTATATTATTTGTACTTGTTGATGACTAGATGCTTTTACTGTTTATTGAACTGTTGGATGGGTTCCAAATATCCCTAAGTTTTGTGCATTGTCATTTCTACTGTCCATGTTTTATATTCAGACAAATAATTATTGATTTTCCAATTGTACCGTGCAAGGAGTTAATTGCATCTATATTTAATTTTAACATATGTTGAGAGTTAGCATGGTGTAATATTTTTTTTAAATTCTGATTTTTGCTATTTATATTTTCATTATCCCATATAGAAAAATATAGTATTAATTAGGGAGCAGAAGAGCTCTTCTGGACTGGATATTAGGTATAATTTGTATAGTGAGGAATGGATTTGTGAATTCATACCTCAGTCGCAGGTCTCGTAAATAGGAAGTCTTCCTGACATATTTATGTTCCTGTCATCAGGGCCTGCTAAACTAAGAGTCAACATTTTTTAAAATATTCTTATTTTGTATGAAAGCAAACAAAAAAAAATGGTTTAATTGAGTAGAATTAAAGCATAGGATATGCCTTGAGTCGTTATAAAATGAAATCAACTACTTTATCTAAATAAGATTTTCAAATATAAGATTAGTCAACTTAATGTATATGTGGATTTAGGATTTATGTACCTACTGTTTTCTCATATACAATCGTCGGGTGCCAATAATATTCAAAAATATATGGTCCAAAAAAGTATTATACCTATATTAAGAATCCTATAGGTGTATGAATGACATTTGTTCTCAATTATTATATCTATATTTAAACCTTGCTTTTATGTGTGTGTATGTGCATGTGTGTGTGTGTGTGTGTGTGTGTGTGTGTATTTGCGCGTGTGAGTGTGCGTGCGTGCGTGTGTCTGCACACGTGTGCACGCGTGAGTGTGTATGCATGTTTGTATGTGTGATAAAGAAAGTGAGAGCATATGATTGTAAATATTTTAAGTGTTAGAAATCTCCATTTTATTGTACATACTAATTTATATTTATTTGATTTTAGTTTAGATTTTATCCATTGAAATTATATAATTGTTTACGTAATTTTATTAGTCTTTACAGTCTTTGTTTTTGAACTTAATGTTTTGTTTTTGTTTATTTATTTTATTTGTTATTTTGTGTTTATTGTTGTTTTTCGTTGTTTTGTTATTTGATTGCGTTCTATTATTTAGTTGAGTTTTATTTAGTTGTGTTTTGTTATATTGTTGCGTTCTGTTATTTAGTTGCGTTCCGTTATTTAGTTGTGTTTTGTTATATTGTTGCGTTCTGTTATTTAGTCGAGTTTTGTTATTTGTTTGCGTTCTTATTTTGTATTATTTAATTTTTTCTTGTTTCTATTTTCATTTTGTATTTTGTTTATATAAATTGTTTTTGTTGTTTTTTTATGAGCAATATCGCCTCGCTGCGAACGCTCCAAAATAAATAAATAACCTTGCTTTATCCAGGAATCTGGTTTGAAACATGTTTAACAAGATCAAGTGAATAGTAGAGAGCCATCTCAGTTGTGAGGCGGAGAGTGATTGGCGTGGCAGACGGAAGTCGGTGGGATATAGCTGTTCTGTTTTAGCAGACTTCCCTTAACATAATTCATAGATGTTTTCTTGATAAACAAAAAGATTCATTGAAATTGTAAGTAGGTATAGAGAAATTCACTACGTTTTATTAAAAAATGTACAAACATATATTAGTTTACACTTCTTGTTTGATCGATATATGAGCATTTCATGTAAAACTAAAAGTTAAGTTCATTAAAGGCTGAAATTAAACTGGGTGGGGGGATTCAAAATTCAAAATATCTCCATTATAATAAGTTGGATCAAAAATCATATGTAACCAATCTTGTTGCAAATTTAGTTTTCTATCGATAGAGAATGTATGTATGATGACGTCTGTAGCTTTGCAGCTTGTTGGAAATCTGCTTAGTTTACACAGCCCCTGCATGACGTGGAACACATAAGCACACCTCTAAATAATCTGAAGAATATATGAAAAAACACGACTCCTTTCAATCGAACCCTAGTATATTGTCCCGTTATGTTTGCTAATTATGTAGTTAAAAATCTTAAGTAGATCAAATGGTTGGTTTCATGTTATAATTACTTAAGGCATATCATATACTTTAAATGGTATTCTATTATACTGTAATTTTGTTTTCTATTGTTTTTTATCTTTTTTACATATGTTGATACTTTATTACATCATATGAATATTTTAAAGAAGTGCCCTTCTCGTTTAACAGGTCCTGTTGGCAGGAAAGTGCTAAAAGACCTTGTATTAAAATACATACTAACGTAGACTTTCTATTTACAAAACTTGTGCCTGAGGTCTGAACTCACATACCCATCGCTGGCATTAGTGTGCCATGCACGTGGGAGAAACCTACTTAGTTTATGCAGCTCAGAGACATTTGCCTTAGTTGTTTACTTTAATGAAACCTAATGAGTACTGTTCATTTTTTGTTTAGTAATGATATGGGATGACATGAAAAAACAGGAAGCAATTTCATTAGAATTCTCCGCCCCTGTCCGTGGTGTGCGATTGAGGAGAGATAGAATTGTAGTCGTACTTGAAGGTGTCATTAAGGTTTTTACATTTACACAGAATCCTCAGCAGCTGCATGTATTCGAAACAAATCCAAACCCAAAAGGTATTCATTATGCTTATATAATTCTAACCATACAGACGCAACATTTATTAGTGAGTTAGTGGTTAGTTGGAAATTATGTATTGTCGAGTAAGCTCAGAAATGTGTGAGAATTATAGGTTCTCTATGGAAAGACTAATAATTAATAATATATTATTACTTAAGGCTTAATCAAGCCTAACATAATTAAATTAAAGTTAATATTGCCATTTTTGAAGAAAGTATAAAAAATGTTCTATTTAAAAAAAAAAAAAAAAAATCAAAATATAATGTTTCTTTTCCTTTAGTAAACTGTGTTGATTTTTTATACTTTTTGAGAATATCTAAAACAGATTTTCATTTCTTGTTTCTTAAACTAAGTTGTTCAAAATGATTGTTACAAATTGTTCAAATCTAATTAATGAAGAACATATTAAATTTAATTATTATTTTCTGTTTTGAGGTTTATGTGTGCTGTGCCCGAATTCTAACAACTCGGTGCTGGCATTCCCTGGGCGTAGGACTGGAGTAGTGGTGCTCGTAGATCTTGCCGATACCGAGAGGAGACCCCTAGAGATTTCTGCTCATGAAGCTAATGTTGGTGCCCTCGCTCTTAATCTACAAGGGACCCGCCTCGCTACTGCTTCAGACAAGGTTGCATCCTCTTTCTCTATTTAATCCAATCATTCACCAATACGTATGTGTGTGCAGTGTTTGTGCATGTGTGCTTTAATACTCTAGCAGTAGACATTTATGTTTGATCATTGTCTCTTTATTTAAACATTTAATGAAAACTAAAGATCAAGTTTGTTAATGGACGAGATCACACCAGGGGAGGATAGAGTTTCAAAAAGTATAAATATATCAGTTATGAGATATTTATAGAAAAGTGTGTATATAGCCATTCTTGTTAATTTGTTCTTTTTCCTGAATATTAACGAGGTTAATTCAATCCTCAGTGAACTCACACTTCTTCTCATTTCAAATTAAGAATATGCTGATATCTCATGAAACGTTCTATTCCAAGCTTAATTATAAAATATTGTTGTCATTGTACTTTTAGCAGATTTCCCATAAGGGAAATCAACTATTGGGGTCGTACTAATGACCTGATTTTTGAAAAATGTTCTCAAATGTCCATTGATCCGTTCTGAGGTCCATTCAAAACTATATATATATATATATATATATATATATATATATATATATATATATACATATATTTTCCTGTTAACGCTCTAGTGGTCACAATTGTTGTTTGATTGTTACCAAACTCAATATTTAAACATTTTATATAAAATTAAAGATCAAGTTTGTTAATGACTGAAATCCGACCAGTAGAGGGGAAGAATTTAAAAATTCTTAATATCTCCATTATAATGCATCGGGGCGAAAAATTGTATAGAACCAATCATATTGCAAATGTAATGTTCTTTAAATATTGTTATATTTGTTTTTTCTGTATCTTGATTATTAACCATGCTATTTGCATTTTTCAGCCTTCAGTAAACCTCCACTCCTACTCATGTCATATTTAACAATAAGTTGTCGTATATCAGTTTGTAGGCTGCTTAGCTTACGATCCCCCTGCGTGATCGATTATTTTTATTGTTTTGTAATGATAACTAAGTGTGAAAGGAGCTAAGTAATATATGAAATAATTAGTGGGGGATGTGGTGGATGTGGATATGAAATAGTTAGTAGGGGATGTGGACAGCAAACAGTGGGAAGTGATTTAATTAGAGTGAAAGCTAATGGCAGAAGTTGTGAGGAGTAAAGTAATCGTCTGACATGAAATGGAGTAGGCCTCACATTCTTCTTGCTAGAAGAAGATATATGTTAACAGATGTTAGATAGATATATGTTAATATCTAGTTGTTTTCTTTTAGGGAACATTAATCAGGATATTCGACACAGGATCAGGAGATAAATTGATGGAATTAAGGAGAGGTGCCCATACTGCTCAGATATACTGGTAAGCCCATTAACATTTTGAGTATTGGAAAACCATTGCCTGGGTACGATCTTTAAATATTCAGCATTGCTGGGAAGTGAAGTAGGCAGCTCATGCATCCAACCTTATTGCGTGTGCATTAAGACCATGACATCACAGATTCTGAAAACGACCCAAACCCTATTAACGATTTCTGTATCAATGCAGTGCCTGTAGAAAAAAAGTAGAATTGCATTTGGAAAAAGAAAAAAAAAACACTTCTACAATTTATTCAGAATTCCATTTATATTTTTTCAGACTCATTGGATCTTTAGGAGCCATGTTAGAATGTGGGTGGTAGGACCTTTTCTCAAGTATCCAATTCATCTACAAATTTCTCAATTGAGAACCCCACCCTTGGTGAATCAAGTCAGGCAACTCTGATTAATTTTGTGGAGACTGCACCAACTCCATTTAGAGGTTATACATCAATCCATCATACCTTTAGAATTACAGCCGAGAATCTTAAGAAATTTCTCCCATATTTTGAATCACTTTTAACCATGCACCTACGTTGCATACCAACAGCCCACATTCAATTTTAGATTTTTTAGAGGAATTTTAAGAGATAAACAAATTGAAGCCAGTATAATTCTTGAGAGAATGACCTTTTCCCAGCTATAAGTGATGTTAATGCACTTGCTAACAACCTATAATCTAACATTTCATAAAAAAAGAGTTACCTTATTAGAAAAATACTACCGTGGGTACTAGACTTCAGTACAATATTGATTACATTTATGGAAGACAATAGGCTGCAGAATCTTTTTGTGAATAATGTTATTAAATATGCAGCAATTTTAAAATTTATAACAAAATTCCATCATTCTTCAACCAGTCTACGAAGTGCCAATGATTGTACTTGATCATTTTTCATATTCAATAATAACCCTGCTACTTTTCGGGCATTAAATTCTATGTAAATAGTGTGGTTTATTTTCCTCTTCCACTGCGGATTTTGTCTAATTGATCGCACGGATGGTGTAGAGGCAGGGCTGCCAACATATCTTGCCACCTTAGCACATCTCATCATCCATATTTTTATTCCTGACAGCCATCATCCTTGATTATAAATAATTACCAAGGAATAATACATGAATAGGAGGTTTAAATCATGTCTAGCCCTGGTTGACCATGCACTACCCTGACTACCTTTTTCTCAACTTCCAGTGAATACCAGTCAATTCTTTATTCTCAGAAAAATCTGACCAGTCTCTTCCTTCTACTCTGATTAAATTATATAAAAAAAGTGCTTTGATGCACTTCATTTAGAATGATTCCTTTGAAAGTTATATATCTCCATTCAAGTGCATTGGGTTCGAAAAATGTCATTAAACATAATTTATATTTTTTTTTTTTTTTTTTTTTTTTTTTTTTTTTTTTATATAATAAACTAAACTAGTTCTATACAAATTTTATTGTATTTCTAAAGGTACAGAGAAGTTTGCAATTTTTTATTTTTGCCCCTTCCCCATTAGTGGATTTTGGTAAAAATTGAGGTGCTCAACTAGGTAGTAGAACATTCCTAAATATGAAATATTAACATCCTAAGGCTAGTCGTTTTTGAGTTTTGCGAGATACATACAGATGTCTTGCCAAAACTTGACAAAATGAGTTCAGTTAAAACAAATAATTCTGTTAAAGTTCAAAACCATACATTTTTGTGATTAAAATAATTCCTTTACTTTGAATGAGAATATAAAAAAAAAGTCCGTCACGCAGGGGCTGCTTGAACTAAGCAGATTTCCCACGTGAAGTTTTACAATAGAGAAATTTCAGAATAGAGAGTCAAACAGTTACGGGAACGGCCCTAACTAGCTCTTGACAGAAACTCACGACTAAACCCGAAGTTAGCCGATCTCATCTCAGAAGCTGAAAACAGAAAAATGCAAATATCTCGGTTAATATTCAAGATACAGAATAAATGTATATAACATTATTTATAGTAAATTTAATTTGCAATAAGATTGATTCTATATAATTTTTCGATCCGACGTATAGTAACGGAGATATTTCGAATTTTCGAAAATCCTCCCCTCTAAACCCCCCCTCCCACTGGTCCGATTTCAGCCATTAACGAACTTGATCTTTATTTTTGCATAAAACGTTTAAATATCGAGTTTGGTAACGATCAAACGAAAATTGCGACCGCTAGAGCGTTAACAGACAAATATATATATATATATATATATATATATATATATATATATATATATATATATAATTTTGAACGGACCTCATTTTCGTCATCTCCTGGGTAGGATCGATGGACATTTGAAGAAATTCTTCGAAACTCGCGTCATGAGTACGACCTCAATAGCTGATTTCCCTTAAGGGAAATCTGCTAATTATCATACCAATATCTATAGTTATGTACATTCTATTTGAATATCTTGAGACAAATATTTTTTTTTTTCATTTTCAGTATCAATTTTAACCAAGATTCAACATGGCTTTGTGTCTCCAGTGATCATGGGACTGTACATGTGTTCTCTGTTGAAGATCAGAAATTGAATAAACAGTCCAGGTATATATATTTCATTTAGTTCTACCATAACTCTGTGTGAACTATTTGCTGGTAATCAAAAAAAGTCTGTCACGCAGGGGCTGCGTAAACTAAGCAGATTTCCCACGTAAAGTTATACAATAGAGAAATCTCCATACGAGTGCCGATCAGTTACGGAAACGCCCGAACTAGCTTTCGGCGGGAACCATAGCTCGTCCGTTACACTTAATAAAAATAAATAAATGTATATAACTATATTTATAGTAAATTTAATTTGCAATAGTATTAGTAGTATAGCAACGGAGATATTTCGAATTTTCGAAAATCCCCCCTCCCACTGGTCCAATTTTAGCCATTAAAGAACTTGACCTTCCTTTTTACATAAAACCCCGAGTTTGGTGACGATTAAACAAATATTGCGACCGCTAGAGTGTTAACAGACAAATATATATATATATATATACATATATATATATATATATATATATATATATAGTCTTGAACAAACCTCATTTTTGTCATCTCCTGTGTAGGATCGATGGACATTTGAAGAAATTTTTCGAAAATCGCGTCATGAGTACGAGCTCAATAGCTGATAATCTGGTAAAATTTCAATTAGGACTATGTTCTAAAGGGGCTGGCTGGTGTTGGTCAGCTCCAAACATACACCATGGTTACCACAGGCCTCATAGTCCTCCTATATCTCCTATATTTTCTCAATTTGGCAGATATTCTCCTATATTTTCATGCCAACTCCTATATCTCCTATATATATTTTTTTTTAAATTTGTTACATGCTATGCAAAAATGCACAACTCCACAAAACATAACTAAATACTTGCCTTTAGTGATAGTAAAATTGCCCAATCTTTTTCTATGAGTCCTGCGAAAATTGGGTATGAAATAAGTCACGGCCTTGGACCATACTTCCATGATGAAGTAATTTCTTCTGTAATTAGAAGTGATAACTTCTTTTCTCTGTCTTTCGATGAGACAACTGATAATGGAAAGAAGCAACTGGATATACATATAAGATTTTGGAATGAAGACCATAATCAAATCGTTAATAATTTCCTGCGTGCTTTTGAACTGGGCCACGCTACAGCAGATATTTTAAAAGCCAAAATATTTTTGGCTCTTACACTTGATAAATTACCAGTTAAGAAATTGTTAGCCATAAGCTCTGATGGCCCACCTGTTAATCGAAAATGTCTTGATGAAATTGACAAAGAACTTCATGATAGAGATTGTCTGCCTCTTATCAGAGTAGGTTCTTGTAACCTGCATATAGTGTACAATTCTTTTAAGCATGCTATGACTCATGAAGCAAACCACTGGAATATTGAAGATTTTTTGGATGCTGCATTTAAATTTCTGCATAAATATCCATCGCGTCAAGAAGATTTCCAAGGTGCTTTTCGAAGTCTGCATTAAGCAAGAAATGATAATGAGATTTGTGAGTAATAGGTGGCTGACACTGATACCAGTCATCACTAGGATTATCAACCAATGGGGAGCTTTAAAAGAATATTTCTTGAAAATCATACCAGAAAGCAAAATCAAGAGCCAGTTTCAATCCCACTCATATCAATTCTTGAGATCTGTTCTTAATGATTCTTCTACTTTAACTCGTTTACATTTTCTGAAATCAGTAGGTGAAAGCATCGAAAGTTTTTTAAAAATTATGCAAGTAGAAGAACCAATGATTCATATTCTTTATGATGAGCTTTGCAAGTTAATTAAAAGTCTATTAACAAGAGTTGTAAAGCCTGAGAAAATGCAAGAGAAATCCAAATCCAAACTGCTGTTTTCTCTCGACTTGAAAAATTCTGATAATATGTTGCAAGGGGAAAAGATATCTGTTGGTTTTCTTGCAAAAAAAGAAGCACAGAAGCTTAAAGAAAATGATAGGAAATATTTTTATTCGGAAGCAAAAAAATTCATTATTGCTGTCATCGATTACTTATTAAAACACCTTCCTTTAAATAATGAATTGCTAAAAAATATACATTTTTTACATCCGTATGTCAAGCGTGAACAACGTTCATTACAATGTCTAACAAAAGTTGCTGAACAGATGCCTTCTTTAATTAAGAAAGAGGATGTTGATAAACTACAACGGAAAAACAATTTTGGCAGTATCAAATATCCGTACCTCTCAAAACTTATTAAAGCAATATTGAGCATATATCATGGTCAGGCTGATGTTGAACGCGGTTTTTCTGTAAATCGTCGATATGTGACAACTTCTCGTGCTTCTTTGAACGAAAAGACAATTAACAGTCTTCGTACAGTTGAAGCAGAAATCAGAAGCAGAGGTGGTGATATAATAAAAATTCCAGTCTCTCCCAAGATGTTAAAATCTTTTAGAGAAGCCCACAAGGTGTATAAAGATTATTTAGAAGAAATTAAAAAGGAGGGAGAAGAAGGAGATGCTTTAAAGTATAAGAGAGAATGTGATGATGAATTGAAAACTTTAGAAGTAAAAAAAAAACATTTACAAAAAGCAGTGGATTCTAGCCATTCTTTAATTAGCGAAGCTAATACGAGACACTATCAAGAGCAGTTCAAAATAATAATATGACAGAAGTTTGCTCTGCACAAGCCCTTCTACAGTCAGGGCATAAAATGCTTACTGAAAAGGGAGAAGAACTAAAAAAAGTTGAAGTGCAACTTAATATGTTAATAAAAAAAATTAGAAAATAGGAATTATTTCTTTTCATCATCTGTAATATTGGCATTTGTTTTTTCAGCAAACATGTAGTACATTATTAAAGTTCTGTTTATGAATGTTTTGTATTTATTAAATATTGATGTTTTTACTGACACCTTTAACTTATTTTTAATGAGTCAAAGTATACTTTTCTATTACTATGTTATTACTGTGTTTTTATTAACTCATTTTTCTTGTATGTCTATTTGAGTGGAATCTTGTAATTGATTTTAAAGTAACTTCCCGATAGACTTGAAACTTTGAACATAGCTTAGAATTTGACATTGTGACCCAATTGAAAATGGTGTGTGTGGCATTTGTAGGTTTTTACAAGGCTATACAAAATAATTCAAATACATTACTGTCAATGGGCTTCAACTTTTTAGTTTGTTCTAAAAACATAGTACATTAAATTTTTTTATACTTAGGCTTGATTTCTTTTCTTTCAATGAATTTACTTTGTATTATTTAATAATGTAACTTTCTAACTTAGGTATAACACTGTTAAGTTTTTGAATTCTGTTTATGGTTCCATGTGACAAATTTGTAATTTAATGAGATTTATCTCATATACTGATTGGGAACTGCTTTAAAAAAATATATATTCAGGTTTCTCCAACAAACTAGTATCCTATATTTTTTCTTTTTAACTCCTATATTTTTTTCTTCCATTGCTATGACCCCTGTTACCAGCTTTAAATAAGATTAATTATGAACTTAGTTTAAGAAAGTAAGAAATGTAAATCTGTTATAGATATTTTGAAAAGATAAAAAAAAAAAAAAATCTTGATATAGTATTTGAAGGAAAAATTTCATTTAATTGTTATGCTGTTTGTTTAAATCCACTTTATCCTTCTAATGCTAATTGGGACGTCTTATCCATAGGTTACCATACCATTCTAGCCAGGTTGGGATAAAGAATTTCATTTAAGGTTCAGGTTATCCATGTGAGTTAAAGTGTTGGCCATTAACTCACAGGGTAAAAGGTGAGATTGATTCCACAGATTGGTGAGTTTGATTCCCGTCTGGGCAAAAAGAATTTATTTAGTGACAAATTCATTAAATAAAATCCTTAGTCCCACTCTGGTTAGAAAATGGTGGCAACAAACAGATAACCCATCCCAATTAGCCACAGTAGCAAAAAGTGGACGTTAATAAATAATAATAATAAATCTAACTAAAAGTTAAAATTTATGAAATCTGTAAATTATCGAAATATTGTATTTTTTGTTTTCAGTTTAGCATCGGCTACTTTTCTGCCGAAATACTTCAGTTCTAGATGGAGTTTCTGCAAGTTCCAAGTACCTGGAGGGCCGCACTCTATCTGTGCTTTTGGATCTGATACTAATTCTGTTATAGGTCTGTTATTTTCTTCTTCATACTCTTATTCACTCATGCCTGGATAATTATCAATATATAAATAAAAAAAAAATAAACAATGCCGGTTTCCTCATCAGAATTTAATGTAAGACTGTCTATTATAGTGTTTAATCTTTTAATACAACAAAGGTAAATAATACAGGTTTTAGTTTTATCGACTAACCAAAAATCCAGACTTTTGAATCACCCTGATAATAAAGCGTGTTAATATATATCCTTGCTATCTATCATTATTATTTTTGTTTATAATAGTTGTTTGACAATTTCTTATTGTTTCAGTGATTTGTGCTGATGGCAGTTATTACAAGTTCATGTTCAATTCGAAAGGAGAGTGCTGGCGTGATGTTTACGCCCAGTTCCTAGAAGGATCAGATCCAAGTCTTTGAGACTCCGTCTATTCATATAATTTTATGTTTTGCAAGTTCTTAGACTGCTTATATAAGAGGATTTAGTCAGAAAGAAATATTGGTAATTCAAAATATGTTTTGGTTACAAACAGAACCATTTCCATCCCACCGTACAGTCGTATCGTCTAGTCGTTTGGTTTAAAGTTGAACATTTTTCATAAAAGGAATAATGATAGTTTTGTTTTTCTATCCCACAAGCAATTCTCAAGGCAGTTTTAAACAGAATAGGATTGCTCAAAAGTGCCTATGTTATGTTAGTTTAGTTGATATATAAAAAAGAGAGAATATTTTTGGTATTACTATAAGCATATGACAACCATGTTCTTCTCTTATTTTGATATTCCTATCATTTCTACATTGGAAAGGTGGTAAGTCGTAACAAGGAAGTGTAATAATAAATAACACCTGAAGGTTAATTTATCTTATCAGGGAAAATTATATTAATTGTATTCGATTGCCTAATGTAATTGTCCTGTGTGATGGCGAGTGATAAACCTCCTTCTCCGCTCTCCCTCTCAAAATTCTATCGGCACTAAATATATTAATAACTATCAGTTGACTATATTTCTAAATAATATTATTGCTAATGTTTGTCCTTCAAAAAAAAAGAAAGGTTCGAAAATATTTTTAAGAATAATTGTTTTTATAGGGTGGGACCATATTCTTGTCGTATATTTTATTTGATACTTCATCCAGTAAGTTATTTTTTCAAAAGATAAATAAAAGAAGTCCTTTCATTACACTTATCATTATATTTCCAAAGCCAATACGGTCATAATCTTGTTGGTATTGTAATTACTAAAAAAGAACTTTGTTTTTATTCTTTTCTCTGGACTGATCGATTTCAATCTGTGGAAAATTCAGAGATAGATACCATCAGTGTAATTAATGAAGAATGTTTTCTCTAATTAACTAAATAATTCTCGCAATAACCTGAATTCAGTTTCTCTATTATTATCTATAGAGCTTTCATTATCCTCCCCCCCCCAAATTTTATTGGTTAGGTAGGTATTAAATATGTGCAGAATGGACAAAATTCCTTTATTATCTCCAGACTTATATTTCGAAATTTATTCAACAATTTTTCATAACAGAAAGCTCTATTCTGCGGGCTGATTATTGTTAGAGATTTATTAAAACCAGGTTTTGTAATATTCCTCAAACATGTGCTACACTCTTAGATTTTACTAATAAAGAAAAAATTGTATAGGGAAATAATAAGTAGTACTAAGAATATAGAGAAAACCCCTTACAAACCATATACAGATCTGATTTGTTGACATGTGCTATGATATCATGCTAAGTCGCGTTTTGTTCCCCATCAAATTTTTTCATGAATTTGGGCCTTTTATTAATTAATATTTAAAATGTTAATAAATTTGTATGTTATAAAATGAAATATAAGCCAATATGTTGCCCCTAGACCAACTATTTTGAGCTGCCAATTTAAAGTTGTAATTATTAAGTGATGTTTGAATTTCTGTGTTTAATGTATCTGATTTTCTGCTTCCTACTTCCCACCAAATGTTTATTTCAGTTCTTCAATTGGTTTCTAAAAATTAATTTTTCTATTAGCTATACTGCCTGTCATTGACATGTTCATATAAAAATGGTTTCCCATGGAACTATTGTAAAGATGGGATTATTTTACACACAAAATATTACATTCATTTCCAACATGTAAAACAAATGTCATTTCTTTTCAGCCATTCACTTGTTATCCCAGTGAAATAATTAAAAAGTGGTGATTAGTGGATATTGAATAATGTTTGTTTAGAATAGATGCTACCCATCAATGATGAGTTGAAATGAAAATGTTTTTCCTTAGAAATGCAATGATTGGATTAACATGAGCACTAAATATTCCCTTTATTTCTGTCACATGATGAAGAAGTCCGCCATGCAGGGACTGCCTAAACTAAGCAGATTTCCCTCGTGAAGTTTAACAATAGATAAATCTATATACTGGTAACAAAACACCACCGTGAATATTAAGTGAATAAATACAAACGATAATAAGAAACCTCCTGAAGGGAAGCGTCTAAAATGTAAACAAACAGGTCTGCCAAACTCATACCGGAAAGAAAAACAATTACTGAAATATATCAGAATATAACATATTAATTTTATTGAAAACTATATACTATATCTAGTACTGTAATTTATAATGAATCAGAATAATTTTTATCTTAATCAATCAAATTTTAGTAGTCCATGACTTTAAAAAGGGTGGGGAGGAGGGTCTAAAAAATGCAAATATCTCGGTTAATATTCAAAATAGAGAATATATGTATATTGCAATATTTATATTACATTTAATTGCAATAAGATTAATTCTATACACTTCTTTAATCCGATGTATAGTATATTTTGAATTATCAAAATTCTCCCCCTTTAAACCCCCCTTCTTCCTGGTATGAACAAACTTGATCTTTCTTTTTACATAAAACAACTAAATATCGAGTTTGGTAATGGCCATACAATAATTGTGACTGCTAGAGTGGTAACAGACAAATATATCCATTTTTATGAGGTGCTGGATGGTGAAGGAATTATTATCTCAGGTAAGAAAAAACGCCTCTTTCCTTCACTGTTCTTTATTCGTTGCGACAGAGCGCTTTCAGAGCATACGCTCCATCATCAGTGCCCTGCTGGCAAACAAATACCATAAAAACGTTGTACAATATGTCATTTAATTAAACAATTTAGAAAATATATGTACATGTCGATGGTCAAGAGTTAAAACAGTGAATATTTACAGAAATAAGAAAAACTATTTTTACAGATTAAAATTAAACATTAAAAACTTGTCAGTAGAATATATACACAATTTCAATAAATAGTTAAAATAAACAAATGAATATTTACAGTTAAGTCTAAAATAGAATAAATAGTAAAAAGCGAATAGTCCAATTAAAATTAAAAAAACAAAAATGAAGGAACAACCACCGGAGGAGCTACAGAAAGCAATACATACAGAAAACGTAAAAGAAAAATAGAGAAGCAAGACAACGACTAACCTCTTCACAATGATGTGACAGGAACCAAGGATTCCCTGTGACTGAGGCCTCGGGACCAGAGAGCAATGAGAGAGGCTTTCGAGACATGCCTCAGCCTGGTTCCTTCTCCCGACTTATTAATATTCAGGCCTCCTTTTTCCTTCCTATCTAGTTTTATGAATAGGTTTTCGGCTATGCTCAGGGTCTTGCCTTTTTTTGCTTCGTAGAGCAACTCATACTTTATAGCAGTTTTATCGTGGCCCTCCTTCTTGATGTGGGCATGGAACTCTGTGTCTCTGGTAACATACTCTTTCAGCCGAGTTCTAATCTTTCTCCCACTTTGACCGATGTACGATACCTCACAGCTGGAGCATGTTACCCTGTAAACTCCCGACTTGTTGAGTGAGTCAACAGGGTCCTTGACCCTCGGGAGCATTGCTTTCAAAGAGTGTCGACTTTTGAAAGCGGTCGTCATCCCGAGTGTCTTGAGTTTTTTTCCAATCTTATGAGACACAGAGCCCAGATAAGGAATAGAAAGAGGGAAACGTGCGTCCTTATTTCGGCTCACCAGACCGTCGCCGACCCCCATATCCTTGGCCAACTTCCAACGGAGTCTCTTCTGGACTAGTCTGTCCACCACCCCATCCTTGTAGCCGTTGTTGGATGCTATGCACTTGATTTTGGGCAGCTCAGCTTCATAGTTCTTTGCATCCAACAGCCTGTCCACAAGGAAAAGCAGGCCTGACATTGGGGGGTGGTAGAAAGAATCCGCCGGTATTATCAGGTCTGTCGATGACTTCTTCCTAAAAATACTAAAAGAATGGCCACTACCCCGCTTCTCTATCTCCAAATCTAGGTAGCACAGCTTATTATGCTGCTCTACTTCCAGGGTGTGCTTTATTGTCTCATAGCAACTATTCAGGTACGAGTGCAACCCATTAAGTTCTAGCATGGTACCTTTAAAAACGATAAGAACATCATCAACATAGCGTCCCCAGAACTCAATGAACTTGAAGTAGGGGTTGCGTGGGGACAATATATACTTTTCTTCCATGTAGTTCATAAACATATCTGCAGCTAGAGGGCTGATCCCCGATCCCATAATTAAACCATGGTCCATTTTCTTTTACGTTTTCTGTATGTATTCTTTCTGTAGCTCCTCCGGTGGTTGTTCCTTCATTTTTGTTTTTTTAATTTTAATTGGACTATTCGCTTTTTACTATTTATTCTATTTTAGACTTAACTGTAAATATTCATTTTTTATTCATTTGTTTATTTTAACTATTTATTGAAATTGTATATATATTCTACTGACAAGTTTTTAATGTTTAATTTTAATCTGTAAAAATAGTTTTTCTTATTTCTGTAAATATTCACTGTTTTAACTCTTGACCATCGACATGTACATATATTTTCTAAATTGTTTAATTAAATGACATATTGTACAACGTTTTTATGGTATTTGTTTGCCAGCAGGGCACTGATGATGGAGCGTATGCTCTGAAAGCGCTCTCTCACAACGAATAAAGAACAGTGAAGGAAAGAGGCGTTTTTTTCTTACTTGAGAGACAAATATATATACATATGCATATACAATTTTGAATGGACCTCATTTTCATCATCTAGATAGAATCAATGGACATTTGAAGAAAAATTTTGAAAATTGCATCATGACTTTTTCAATCCTATTGAGGCATTCCTATAGATGACTAAAAAATTATATTTGGTGACAAGAAGTCAGAAGCCAAAACCTTGAAATTCATAATTTTAATTCTCATCATATGATTGAAAAGCACATTCTAAACATAAATTATTCTTTAGAGTTCAGGTTAGCCTTTGAGTTAAGGCATTGATCTTAATCTCACATGATAACCTACATTGCCAAGTTCAATTCCGGTTTGGGCTATAGGACGTTATTTTGTGACAAAATCATGAAATAAAATACTTCATTCCAACTTGGCTATAATAGGGTGGTAACTTGTAGATAACCTGTCCCAATTAGCCGTAGTAGCACAAATAACAAAAATAAATAACATTTTTCTTGAGAAACATTTGTTAACAAAGATATTGATGTTTTGAGATAGAAGTAAATGCCCACTCCTGTCCGTGGAAGTGAAGTATGAAATAGCACATGTTGACAATTAACATTCCCTTTGTTCATATACACCAAATTTCTCAATCTAATTTAGATAATTAACTCAAAAATATTAAAGTTCATTACAATTTTTTGAACCGTGATGTTTTTATGTTTGGATAAAGTTGGCCCATTGAATGGAATTATAATATACTTTTTTTAGCACAATAAAAAGATGAAAAGGCAAATTTTCACCCATAAATAAGTATTTTGTTCCAATTAATGAAAAGAAATCTACAGAAGTACTTTAAAGCGTTTCATTTTACTTAGGTAACAATATGGCACAAAATATAATAAGTATCTTGAAATTATTTAACACAATAGATGTAATTTCAATTAAGGGCAAATCGTAAAATATAAAACTTCCGAATTTTTAAAAATAATTGGTTGACTGACTTTTAAATAAGTTTTTAAAGAGTACACAATTATTGTTAAAATCATTTTTATTTTTTTAAATTATAAAATTCTATTTTATGAATTTTAACTTCTTTATTAACACATACATTATTATAAATGATGGCTGTGTTGTAAAGTGAAACCCTTTATTTTGGACATTGATGTATTCTTGCTGTTATCTTTCTGCCTATATCCCCACATATTGTTTTTATAAACTCAATATTTTATTGAATTTTAGGACAGAATACACTGTCAGAATAATTTATTTCTTTATTTTATTTTAGAAAGAAACATTTTTCATTCTGTCCCGAACATATACCTGTGTCACTTATACATTGTACATAGATGGTAGTGTACTGGCTGCGATACTCGCACTTCAGCTCTGCCAAACATTTCTCTCTTTAAAACAAAAATATATTAAATTATTGATCATTAATTTGTTATTGGAGCTATTAAATAGTTGTAGAATCTATTGTGAACAGTTATAATAGTTGAATGTAAATGTATTCTCATTTAGTAGAATTCATGTTAGAATGCTCCATTCCAATTCATGTAAGAGCTGGTGTTTTTGTGATAAGTTCTCATTATTATATTTATACTGGGAACGTAGTTAAAAATGGCTAGTAATTAAGCAGTTTGTGTTCCGGTACCGAATTCCGTGAGGAGTAATTGTTTTATTGGACGTGTTAAGGTATATATATTGTTTTTATAGTAGTATAAATTAGCTTATAGTAGAAAAAGGTGCTTCTACTTATAATAAGTAACACGATCCTTTTATAATCAGTTAAATTACAAACTAAATGGAATTTAATTTCAACATTTCAATTTTGTAAGATCACTTCAAATGCAGATTTCATTTCAAACAATGATGCAGGTCAATTCATCCATTCTATCTGCAATTTCTGATATATTCTTACTCAAAATCCTATTTTCTGTATAAACTATTTTAATTTGATTCTAATAAGAGTTTTTTTTAACGGCTCTGCTTGATTAAAAATCATTTTCTGATATCACTTATAGGAAATGGGGCAGTATTTGAATAAACAGCACTATATCTTCATTCACTTCATCACTCTGCATGTTTCCCATTCTTTAATTCAACTCCTCGTCAATCAGGTATGCCACCACTTGATTTCCTTGTACTCCTATTAAATTGAATATAACATTTTTTATGCTTTTCATTTAAAATGATTTCATTTGAAAGTAATATAGGATATCTCTGAAAATCAATAAAAAAAACCTTGTCCTTTACAAGTACTTTAATATAGAAAGTGCACTTTTAGATATATGTGATATATACCTCCATCATCTGTGCCTGGTTAGAGTTGTTTAGCCTGGAGCATAGCAGCCTGGTGACTCCCATAGGGGGAGATATGATATCTCTGTCAAACAAAAAATTTCAGTCCATAATTTACAATGTTTTCATGATAAACTAAAGTGGATTTATTCCAATTTTTTTAAATCTCTAATAGGTGTAGAGACATTTGCAATTTATATTTTTATTTGCCTCCCCCTTCCCCTTAGTCAATTTTGATCGAAACTAAATATGAGTTCAGGAAGGGCCAAAACAGGTAATTCCGTTATAATCTGTAATCCAAGATTACAATACTTCATACAAGGAAGCAACAACGGAGCCAGCCCATAACTAGAGAGACATCTTATTTTTTTTTCTATATTGATAAGTATGACATGGTATCATAGAATGTGAAACATGTAGAGTGAAGAAAGAAACTACTGTTCTGATTAATAATTCTGACCCACTGCCTATAAGTGATGTCAGATTAAGTGTTGTTTGAGTACATCATTAAAAATCATTATTATTTATTAATGAAAAAGAATTATGATTTTGTGTAATACTTTTCAGAATATCATCCATATCACGGTAAATAAGTAGGCAGACCTCAATACCATATGAGCTATTTTGTCCTTAAAATGTTAATAAAGTTATCTAACAAGTATTTGCTAATAAAAAAAGAAGCAGTTTATTTTAGGAGAGGAAACTAAGAGTAAACATTATTTTTGAACAATATGTATTAAACTATTTATAAACCAACAAAAACAACTTACTGTTTCAAATAGAATCCTCCATATAATGTGATAATAATTGTTGTACATTTGTAATTGTACTCTAGTAATAATTATTACACAATTCTGCTTTGAGCTCATTTTCTGTGAACTGATGAATAGCTATTGATGGTCCTTGGATTCTAGGCATTGGCCATATTAATGAGTATTTTTTCATGTACAAATATGTGAATGCATAAATAGTTATAGCTTGTATTAAAGGTGCCAGCAATTCCACACTACATTCTGTTTTTCTGTGTGCTTTGAGGTTGGGTTGAGCTTCTTTTCTATTACCCAGGGCCCGCATAGCATTGTGTGATAATTGAACTGCACTTGAAAAAATAAGTACCTATCATTGCCATTAAAATACATCAGAGCTCATCAATCAGATCCCTAGACCCTCCTGCCACGTACGGAGTGGCAGGCCTTGGCCCTTCATAAACACTCGAGCCAAACCCTTTCATTTTTATGAATAATTATTAATTAAATAAAAAGAACAGTATTTTTTTGTTATAGCAAGTACAAAATATTAACAAGAAAATGTATGGTTGCTCACCTACCTTCAAAATAAAAAAATCTTTTGAATGGAAGATCTTCATGTTTCACAGAAAGTACTTCTATTATTGATTGGAGTAAATTTTCTATTGGAGGAATGTGCCCTCCTCTAGTCCTTGTTTTAGTTGGCTCCAATAGTTCTGTGCGTGGAATGATTTATAAAGGCATGAAACCACAGAGTTATCCGATTCATTCATAGCACTTATATTCAGGCTCCAGCAGTTTTAGCCAAAACATTAGAACATAAACATTAGAATTGAACAAATTGACCACAAAATATTTATACGGGTTTTATTATCTTCTAGGATTGGGTCGATGCATCTGTTCGATGAAAAACCGTTTTACTATCTTGCTTAATGAGCTTCCTCTTGTTCCTTACATATTAAAATTGAGAATCTTTAATCAGAGTTGTACGTCCACTTTTCTTCATGGTTCAGCATCTGAAAGCACACGTAAAGTTTCACAATTTTTAAAACATAAGATATCTGATGTATTAAATACATTTATTATCTCATCAAGCTCTCAATTGAAAACATTTTCTTTATGAACATTTTTTACTTTACCTTGGTAAATGAGGCAGAAGAAATATTGACCTCGTATACTTTTTGACAGTTTATTTAATAAGCATAAGGCAATTATTTTGCTTTGGTGGACATCTTCCCAGAAGCTGTAAATGCTTTCAAGTCTTGTTGCTTGCAATGGTCCCCTAGTAGTCCCTTGTCAAATCTGTCCTTACTTATGGATCCCTCTGAAGGTGATCCACTTATTTCAATGGAACATCTTTGTTGCTTATTTAAACTATTCCAGTTCTCTTGAAGCTATTCATGGCTGAAATGTTAGATCAAAAATCTAATATTAAGCAATTGTACTAATATATGTAAATCTCATTGGTAAAAGTTAATTTTAATATAAATTAATTTTTTAAATAGTTGGCAATTGCCTCTGGACATTGATTGATTTGAAAAAGTTTACCATAATCCGATAGAGAATTATCAGCTGACCCCAGCCTTGTTGGAAGGGAAGTTTGGCTCCGGTAAGGCGGAATTTATTTTATTTTTGTTGATAAGTTCTTGAAAAGGCATGAGAAATACACTCCTCATCGAAAAAAACATAACACCCTAAAATTTATTAATTTCACTGGGTTTTTACTGAAGCAGAGAATCATACCTTATTGTGTCTTATAATACAAGTACATAGGAGTAATAAAAAGTGTATTTCAGAAAAAAAAAATTAATTCCTTTAATACAAAAAAAAAATAAAAATTTATCCTTAAAATGAAAAAACAAAATTTTAACTTTTTTAAAAATTAAATTGACTATTCTTACACTAATAACCAGTGTTGCCACCTCTTGCTCGAATGACAGCCTCCATAGGTGTGGGCATGCTCCTGATCAAGTCCTGGACGGCCTCCTCAGGTAATCTTTCCCACTCTTCCAAAACGGCAGTCTCAAGCTCCCTGAGGTTGAGTGGTGCTGGTTCCCTGGCTCCAACACTTCTTTTTAGTCTGTCCCATAAATGTTGTATGCAATTTAGGTCAGGGCTCCTCGCTGGACACGGCAATGTGTCGATATTGATTTCATTTAGGTAGTCCCTAACAATACGGGCAACATGTGGCCTTGCATTATCATGCATAAGAAATGCATTTTCACCAATAAACGGCATGTATGGCATGACATGGTCCTCCAAAATGTCTGCCAGGTATCTTTGTGCAGTCAAAGGGCCCCCACGAATCGAAACTAACTCCGTGGGAGCTTCCCATGAGATGCCACCCCAGAACATCACGGAGCCTCCACCATAAGGCTCCCTTCCGACTATACAACATTGGCTGTATCGCTCACCTGGCCTCCTCCACACTCTTCTGCCTCCGTCAGGAGAGTTTAGCGCCACTCTGTCTCATCGGTGAACAGGACTCGTCTCCAGTCATCGACAGTCCAATCTCGGTGCTCCTGGGCAAACCTAAGGCGGGCTATTCGGTGCTCTCTGGAGAGAAGTGGTCCAACCATGGGCCTTCGTGCCCTCAGTCCACTATTCCTCACTCGTCTCGTAAATGTTGATACCGAAACATGTAAGTTTCGAACACCAGCGACTAAGTTTCTTAAGTCGTTTGCTGTTATTAGCCGATTTCTGAGAGTCTGGAGCCGGATAAAACGGTTGTCTTCCGCTGATGTGACCCGTGGTCGGCCCGATCCAGGTCTTCTTGCGTATCCTCCTGTCTCTTTGAATCGTTTCAAGACCCGTGCGACAGTTGAAAAGTGGACCCCAAGTCGATTAGCAATGTAACGTGTGCTATGGCCTTCTTGGTGCATCGTCACTGCCCTAATTGTGTCATCTCTATCTAATCGTGCCATAATTACTTATGAGTTCTAAAATAATGCGTACTTGAAATTAACACGAATACTGAGCCCTAGTAATTTTTTTTTGTATCCCTAAGTGGATAAGAATGACTATGGAATTAGTGCTGTTTATGAACAATAGGATTAAAGATAAGAAGAAGTGCTGGAATTCAAATGAAATTGTTGTTTTTCTCCTCCAATGTATTTGTCTGATTAGAAACATCAACAGAATATTTTTTATTTCAATTAAAAACTTGTGTAATCAATAAATTTTAGGGTGTTGCGTTTTTTTTGACGAGGAGTTTATATGAAACTTGTGGAGCTAGTTGGAGTAAAGGTATTTCCGGCTATTGTGCTATTTATCGTTGGAGGGTCAGTCACAAGTAGACGTTAGAAATTTCACTTACACGAGTTTCAATCATCAGCCTTCTGCCTATAAGATGAACAATATAGAGAATATCTTTATTATAAATGTTTTCATAGCTGCCTACATTGCTCTTGCTACTCAATTAATACAATGTGATAAAACTAAGACTTAACATGCCATCTTTCTAGTCAAATTTCTTTATTTTAATTTCTCCCAAATTTATTGAAACCCCTCTATTATTTATCATTAAAATTGTATACTTTATGGACATATTCGTTTACAATTTTGTCTTGTCCCATTATCAAATGTGGGTCCATATTGTTTTATGGCTAATAATAATTTTGTTGAGAAATATTTGTTATTTTTATAGGTATTAATGAAATGCCTAATGTAAATATTTTAGTTTATAAATATATTTTTTTCTTTTTTTTGTAATGAGAGAGATACTTTGACATATATATGTTTTATTTATTATGAAATATTTTGTATATAATTGTTAATTGTAAATAAAGGAAAATTGCTAATTTGAATCTTTTTCTTCCTCTTATTGTATACTATCTTAGACTTTAACATTTCCACTTCTTCATTAATGAAGTAAATACTTTGCACGTTTATATATACTGACCAATGTAGCTCTATTTAATCCTATCCTGGTGCTCCTTACCATCACAAAGGACAGAAATTCAGTTCCTTTTTGAAAATTATTTTGCAAAGATCAAACATATTTCTGGATTATTATCTGTGACTCCCGTTGTTTATGATTTTAATGAAAAATTGGATTCTATTGCCTTTTAACTTAATTAGTATGTGCTCTAGTTAAGAGCAATGACTCTGATAGTTCCCCTAGCTATAGCCTCTGTGAGTCCTGCCACTCCTCAACCTTAATTAATTCCTTGAACAAAGTAAAGGATGTATTGTAATCCCAAAAATTTCAGATTTCAACTGAATTATCTGTTTTGACCCTCTCTGAGCCCATTTTGACTAGTTTCATAGTAACTTCTCTTTTCATGTATGTACGTAACCTACTAAGTACTTATCCATCATAACTCAAAAACGGGTAGTTTTATAATGTTGAAATTTCATATTCTAGATTTTTGTAATTGTCTAGTGAGCTCATCTCTCTTTGAAAGCAAGAAAGCTCTCGTGGGTGAAGACAAAAAATTGCAAACTTCTCCATACCTATTAGAGATACAAGAAATGTTTATAGGACCTTTTTTGTTTACCATAAAATAATCTATAAATTTTGTCCCATGGCAATTTACACTATGACGCATTGGAACAGAGATATTCTATATAACTTTCGAATGAAATCATTTTAAATGAAGTGGAACCAAACATTTTATTTAATAAGATTACAGAGTCGTGTGGTGCCACAACCGATTTTTTTTTTGCTATAGTCATTCATAGAACATGAGTCAACCAGTTCAGCCTGGTTTTTTTTTCTTAATAGCTGAGATGGTAACAAGTTTACTATTTACATCCATTAGTTCATGACAGCCTCCATCTTATACCACTCTCTTATGTCTCCAACTATCATGACAAATGCATTTCTGCTTCCCTTCCTGAATGTCTGTGACTACTATACTTGCTGCAAAGCTGACTGCTGCTTTAAGTGCAAAAGTGTTGTGTTAAGCATATAAAATTCTTAAGCCATTCTTGCTGAACAAGGGGGAAATCATTCTTAACAATACTGAATATCACAAACAATGTCCAAAAACTGCAAACAGAAATTGTGAAAAAATAATAGTAACCCCTTGAGGCTTCAGTCACAAAGTGCTTGGTGCTGGAATAAAAGTCTTTTAATTAAGATATTCTTATCATCCATTCAGCAAAGATGTATTGAGTGACCGAGGTGATTCTACAGATCATTTGCAACATTCTGTTCCTACCATGGTGGGATTCTTGGTGGTTTGGTAGATATAGCCAAATTTGAAGACGTTTTTCGAAGATCCTACAACCTCAGTAGCTGATTTCCCAAATGGAAAATCTGCTAAAAAAAGCAGGAGTTACGTTATATATAATATCGAGGAAAGTGACACAACTACTGGATTCAGTGATTAAATAAATCTATTCACCTTCTTAACATTAATACAAAATAAATTTCGGTAATTTTTTAAATTTTCATTTAGAAATACCACATTTTTTCTTTTTTGTATCAGTATATTTTAAGTAAATAATCTGTAATTAGTTTCCTGGCGATGACGTAACTAAGCCACACATTTGATGTTCTTTGTCAGCAGACAATGTAGTATAAAACCTCACTGGTGGTCTAGCTTCAAGTTGTCTTCTCCCGCCATTTGAATTCATCCTTACTGATCGCATACACACAAAGTGAGATGAATTCCTTTTGAACTTGTTGAAGTGCTTTAAATTATCTTTTGTCTTATTTCTTGTTTTAGAATTAATCTTTTTACTCTATCATGGGTAATGAAGATCTAGATTTTGAGCCAGTTAAGTTTTTAAGAACTCATTCTAAGAATAAAGATAACGCTGACGTTCAAACACAGGTAAATGTTTTGTTTGTACTATTTAGTGAACTGTAGCTTTAACTGCTTGAATGAACAATTATTGATATTAGACAGATTATCCAAGTTTGTGATATTTCACTGAATTTGATTGTAGAAAGCTTTATAACAGTATCACTCTAGGTTTTGGCGCCTTTTTTGAAGGATATATACATCGATTTCAAAAACGATTCAAGTCGATTCGAACAAAAACTTTCATTTATTTTAACTGTAATTAAAATATTAACTAATACTGTTCCTTCACAATAATATGCGTATGGTCAATTTTATCCTTTGGCGTTTAATGTTTGAAGTACTAGAAATATAGTTGTTTTTATTTGCTCTATGAACTCATTTTTACATAGTAAAATTTGTTTTCCTTGTTCTAAATACATTTAAAATTAAATTATATTTAATTTTAGTACACACCTAAAAAAATTAACTCATTAACCAAAGCTTCTAATATCATTAATACTTGGCTATACTGTTTGTCAAAGTTAGATTAGAAAGCCTTTTTAGTATTCAGGGTGTAATTTATCTCAATACAAACACAAATAACATTCCCGTGTTTAACATTCATAAATATGTTGAATTCTGTTAGTACTTATTCCTATTTAGTGCTAGCAGCTTCCTTCTGTATCAACTACAGTTTGGTCTTCAAGATCAAATTTGTGTTTATTTTTCTGCTACCATAAACATTTTTTAAGTTCAATTTTCAATTAAAGTAGAGCTTTGAGAGTTCTTTAGATAATGGGGGCCAGTATGAGAGAGCTCTGTGTTCATTACACAACAATTGAGATTCGATGAAGCTGTCAAGAGATACTAATTTTTTGGGAGTTTTGAAATTGTGTAAAGGCAGTCCCTTTAAGAGCAGGCTCCATCAATTTGATGAGCTTGCTAGTTTTATGGCGACCAGTAATTTTAGACCCTCTGAAGTTTATGAACAGGTGATGGTTATCAACATCATACTCAGCCCCCCCCCCTTTGTATAATGGAGAAGAGATGATCTTGTTCCTTGGCAAAATCCGTGTTCTCCCCTGAACCCTCCCTGACCTCTCCAAAATAGTCTGGGCTGCATAGAGTAAGCAGAGGTATATGACACAATATTGATCTCTTCTACTCACATATTTTTTCTCTCTAAGTAAAAAAACAATGAGTAAAAGTGGGAGTTTACTGAAGATGAAAACAAGAAAGTACGAATAATTCGTTTAATATATAAGCGATAAAAAAAAATGCATAGAATGACAATTGTAGAGCAACAATAATTAAATACGATTGGCTCTATAATGTTTTTCAATACTAATAATAAAGGAGATATTTTGAATTATTGAATTCTGTCTCCCTTCTAACTCCTCCCCCCACTGCTTTTCCTGATGCAATAGTAGCCATTAACGCCTACGATCTTTAGTGTTCAATTAAATGGTTAAATATCTCTTATGGTATATATCAAATAAACATATTCGAGTAAAGAATGTGAAATGTTAAATTAATGTCATCAAAACGCTTATTTGCATGTATCTCACACAGCCAAACTTCAATGAAAACAATATTTGGTATTTAAGCTGCAAATAAATTCCATAAGTATCTCAAACCCATCAGACACCAAATGGTTATGATCTTGCAGCTTAACCAGAGTTGGTGTCTCTGATGGGCTTGAGATACTTAGGACTTTTATTTTTTTTAGCCTTTAACTCCTAATCAATTCCTCTTCACTGTTCAAAACGCTGCGGTCAATAAAAACCTTAATCAACTATTCATCAGTAGTAAATATGACTGAGATAGTCTCATTTCTTGGGAAATAATGAGTATGAATGTTATTTATTGAAAGACTATTTTAAACATAATCTATTTACCTATTCTGTCTCAGTATTTGCTTTTATTTCTGCTGTTTGAACCTCCTGGGAACTGTGGAGAATCTATGTACTTTGTACTTATATGTGGTTTATATTTATTCTAAATTCTCTTTTCAAAGCATTATGGGCCATGTAAATCGTAACATGGCTAGTACTCCTTATTATGAACCTAGTAAGTGTAAAAATTTGTCTCCTTTGAAGAAGTCACAAACACAACACTGGCCAATACTTCTATACAAATTATTTGTATCTTATTTTACTCTAGTTTCTGAGTTCAGTTTGTATTTATGCATATTATTTTAATTTTTTCCATATTTTGGTGTATTCATTTATTCCAAGTGACTTAAGAGTTTCAATGTAATGCATAAACAAAACTGTCATTTTCATTCGTTTTATAGACTTTTAAATGTTTTCCTTATGCCATATTGATTTTATCTTTGAGTCAGCACTTTTTTTAAAAAGAATAAATGAATTAATTTATCTCTTTTAACAAGGTATGGGATTGTGCTTTTGAACCAGAGGATGCCAAATGTTTTTACAATGGAGCACATACAGTAGCTACTTGTGGGGGAAATAGTGTGTGTTTCATTGATGCCATAACTGGAACAGTTTTATCAAAATATTACACAAAAGACCCCAGGTAACTAGCTAGCCTTTAATCGCAATTAGAAATATTATATTTTATTACACATTTACTACTAGTGATTTAATGTTGCAGCATTTCCTTTTTCTCTCTTGCCTGGACTTCACTAAGGGATAAATCTGGAAGGAGGAGTGTATTGGCTGCTGGAACATCTAAGTGTTTACTATATTTTTTCGATGCGGCCAACAAACAGTGCGTCTTGGAACAAGACTTTAAATCAAGGAGAACTGTTTGTATAAATGCCTTGCTGTTTCATAAAAGCGAAAAACAAATACTATTCTGTATGCCAATTTTTAAATTTTTAATTAAATTTAATATAGTTTTAGTTAATAGAAGCTTCTTATTATATAAATAATGGAATCTCTCCATTGAATAGGTAGCAAATATAATATTATTTCATTCCAAGTTGTTGAATTTAAATATTGGCTATATAAATTGTTTTGTAGCCCACGGTAACACAAGTGTACACACATTCAAATGCACACCCTATGGGAATGCAATGCCGAGCAAGTTTTATCTGATTAACATGCATGACTCATGAAAGGATTTTTTGTAAGGTCAAAACAGAAGTGGCTTTTCTTTTATCTTGGAGTTACTATCTCTGACGACTTTGAGGTTATCACTGGCTTAAGACAAGGAGATCCATTGTGACCTATACTGATAACTGCGCCCTGGAAGTGACAATCTGAAAAATAAGGATCTGATGGTATCAAATATAGGCTCACACATCATAATATGGTATAAACTGATGGTGATGAGCTGATCTCTCTTAAAAAAATTGCCACATTAATTAGTGCTTTGAAAGTGTTTACATGAGCAGCGCAAGATCTAGGGCTTTAAAGAATGAGGACTTACGGAAACTGGGGGTCCAGTATTGGAGAAACCTTGTTTCACACCATACAGAATGGTTTAAAATTGTGGGAGATTGCTAGGTAGTAGTTAGTTAGTTATGCGTATAAGAGAATTCAACTCAACATGTAATTATATGAGCTCTAAAGCGAGAGCCTCAATAAATATTATTTCCAGAACCTTGGATTAACTTTTTTCTTTTTGCTGCTACATAGAGTCCTTGTAAGTCAGCCGATGCCTTCATTTATTGAGTATGGTAAGCAACTTGTACATCCAGCCACAACTTCCTAGGCCTCTCCCTTCTCTTAACCTTATTCTCTGAGCCACTCATTACTCTGATTATTGTATTTCTATTTAGGATGATTATTTTTTTAGGAATTATATCTATTTCATTAATATTTTTCTCCCTAATAATTAAAAGCAAAAAAGCAATTGCCAACGATATCAGAGTTTGAATAAAGAATAAAACTGTCTTTGTTAATATTTGGGGAAACGGAATATAACACTGCATAGAGATGTGATATCTTGATACTTCTTACTGAGCTTTATGGTATTCTTAGTCAAAAGTATCTCACTTCTTTCTTCCTGTAACTCTCTAATTGTCATAAGTTACAGAGCAAGCACTTGGCGAGAAGATTAATTTCTGAGAATGGGCCTGTAATGGGTGTAAAAACCTAGAGTAGATAATGTAAATAATAATAATAGTGTAGATTTGGTAAAGTGCAGCGTAAGGAATTAGGCTGTTAGTAAGGAGTGAGGTTGCCTGACCCTAAGCACTGTCTCGTGGTGAACAGGAGCAATAGAGATGCCTCAATAGAATATATAGAGATGTGCCTGAATAGAAGCTAGTAATTGTGGGCATTAACAAAGGTTTTACTGAGTGGGTCAGTCTGTGTGTTTTGCTCACCTGTAAATGCTATTTTACTTGATCTTAGTGCCAAACAACTGATACTAGAGAGAAGAACTGGTACTTGATTTTGCTAGGATTTAATTCAAAATATATTAGGTTTAGCATAATTTCCATTAAACCATTATTGTTTTATTGAGTTTAATAATGGCATACGGTTGCAGAATTCTTAATCTCTCAATCCTGAGGCCATTGATTAGGATTGTGAATTATCATTTATATAAAAAATGAAGATAAAATATCACCTACACTCTCACCTGACACCTCCCCAATTTGTTACACTTAAAATACTAAATTTTAATATAATATATTAGTAAAATTGTTTTAAAAACCAATATACTGGCTAAAAAGGGGGCTGACCATACAGTTACCCTCAGACAGAGGGCATTTTGTTTGTTTTGTATATAAATATAAATATATATATATATATATATATATATATATAAAACCATGCACTGTTGCACCTGGTTTCCTTTAGTCTTGTCTTTGGCACAATTACTTTTGTCTTTTTTTTAAAGTTTCTGTTGTCTTTACACAGACCACAATAGTTGAATCTCAAGCTAGCCATTTTTAGCAGATTTTCTTTAAGGGAAATCAGCTATTGAGATTGTACTCATGACAGGATTTCTGAAATTTTTTTTCAAATGCCCATCAATCCAACCTAGTAGATGATAAAAATAAGGTCCGTTCAAAATTATATATATATATATATATATATATATATATATATATATATATATATCTCTCTAATATATATTTATTTATTTGTCTGTCCCCACTCTAGCGATCACAATTTTTGTCTTTTCGTTACCAAACTTGATAAATAATTGATTTATGTAAAAAGAAAGATCATGTTCGTTAATGGCTGAAATCAGACCATTAGAGGGGGAGAATTTCAAAGTCATCACTGTTATGTGTCAGATTGAAGAACCGTATAGTACAAATCCTATTGCAAATGTAACACTCTATAAATGTTGGTATGTACACTTTTTCACATGTACATGTTTTGTTGATTATTCAGGGAGATATTCGCATTTTTCAGTTTTCAGCCTTGAGTAAACCCCCACTCATATACTCATGTCATATTAACAATAAGGTGTTATATTATGAAGCACTTTATTTGATGTTTAAATAACAAATATTGTTCTCATTGAACATTTACTTTTTGAGATAAATGCAAATATGTGACGCACATTGGAAATCTGCTTAGCTAGTGCAGCCCCCGCTTGATGGACTTTTAAGTTCCTGAAGTTATGATGGTATTTTTTATTTCGGCATGGTATCTGATCTCAGAGGAGAATATGATTGCAAACTGAAATAAATTCCCTAAGTTCGAGACACTGTAGAAAAACTGCTATATCCACACCTCTTAAATGTCGAACTTTTTTACTATATTAAAACTATCCTTTATTTTTTTTAGGTGGGTCAAGTGATGGAATGATTAGGATTGGAGAGCTGAAAAGGGATATAAATATGTCTACATACGATTTCATCGTGAATAATTGTATTTCTACAGAGAGTGAAATCTTTGATTGTGCATTCTGCTTGACCACAAGAATGCTGTTAACCTCACTTGATGATGGATTATGTTCTTTCTTCTTCCCTTCTAAAGAATCTCTGAGGACCGATGCTGTGTAAGTCCTTAGTATGATAATCTTCATTTGCTGGCTCAAACCAATGTTGTTTTTTTTTCTTATCGTATCAATCATTGTGTTTATAAATTCATTAAACAAATAAAATTATATTTGTCTTTGTTTGTAAGAACAACAATACTCTTAAATTCTATTAGTTATTCCTAGGGAGAAAAAGAGATTGATTGGTGGCAATCACTAAATAATCTATTATTTAGTGATTTGGGTTTTGTAAAACTTTTCAATCTCAAAACACTTGACAATGAAGTAAACTAATAATTGGGGCTGTTATTTGGTCTACTCTTTCAAAAGCCATTGATTTCTATTAAGTTTCTATAAAATAGGGGTATAAATGTGTAAGTCCATTTCCCTCTCTATTGTTGTCAAGTCTAGATACACCAGGGAATATCTTTCTCGGGTTTTCGGAGAAGCATATGTTTTGGTGTATTTAACAGTGCAAAAAGAGAGGCTTCTGAAAGAAAGCTGATGGTTTGTTACTACAATGCATAAGCTTTAGATCTCTTGATCAAGGAGTTTTGTTACCTAGGAAGGATTATCGCTGAAGACAATGACAACAGGAGAGCTGAAGTTGATAGAAGAATAGCACATATTGAACAAGCCTTCAAAAGCAATAAGAGTTAACAAAGCTCCTTCTCTTTTCCCAGTATAATGTTTCCAAACGTTAAATATTTACTTTTCCTTGCTTTTGTTTCTTCTGTACTTCCAAAAATTTTGTTTTATGAGCAATTATCTTGAGATTAAACTGATCTAAGATGTCCTTTAGAATAGAATGCTGCGTCCTAAAGGACAACCTAGACCAGTTTAAACTCTTAATAAATGCATATAAAACAAGAGCTTTGGTAGTAAAGAAGAAACAAAGACCATGAAATATAAATATTAAAATTGGAAACATTATTGTAGGGGCGTGCGGTTAGTTTTTGCGGTAATAATAATAGAGCTATTTCGGCGCCAAAATGTTGGGGCGGGGAAGCCATTAGTCCCTAGTTTCGGCACCAAAATGTAATGGTGGGAAGCTTTTTAAAGGCAGGAATAAGAGAGCATTAGACTGAAATATTTACTATTTTTATTGGAAAGATGAGGGGAAATAACACAAGTCACTATTTGAGTTCTCCAAAGAATCAAGTATATTGAATTGATTAAGCAACATATAATACACTTTATAGATATAGAGCTTGAACAAGAAACAAAAGAACTTAACTTTATAAGATAATTTAACGGCAATATTACAATAATATATACATAGAATGATCGATCGGTCCTACATTGTGTGAGTACTCATTTGATAATTTGCGTGGATAATGCTAGCATTATTAGAAGTAGGTACCTGCAGGAAACATATACTTTCCTTGAAGTGGAGTCTTCTTCTGTTGTTATTTTCTGTGTTCCCTAGAAGATCTGTCTTCTAGCTGGTTGCGGTGATCCGTATAGGATGGTAGCTTTGCGGGAGATGAAAAACTGACTGTAACTCTATAACGGGTGAATTCTAACTGAGCGGTTATCTGTAGCGGAGGGAGAGGGGCAAAGCCCCACTGGCCGTAGAAACGACCCCAGAGAGCGTCTAAGACCACCTAAACTGTAACTCTGTAACTAGCCGATGCCTCTTGAGCTGCAACGTAGTTTCCGCTGTAGGCCACAGCCTTGGTGATCTGCATGTGTGTGGCGGGTTTGTGAACTCAGCGAACGCGGGAAATTCAAATTAAAATGACGACTGAACAATTATATTTAAAAAAAATGTTATGTTTACAGTTAACTTATTTGTAATAGAATAGACACTTTCTACTTTTAACAACAAACATTATATTAACATCATGTTTTCTCATGCATCCCTCAACCTACAACTCATATGAACAACCAAACATCTGATCTACAACAAAAAGTGAGTGAGTTTTGTTGCTTTGCAAGCATCATCTAATTATTAAGGCTTCAATAAGTGTAGTTCTGCTGTGCTGAGTTAGTATTGACATGACTCCTTATCCAGAAGGTCCAGTAGCAAATATATTATAATTATATTATATTGTAAAGATATTTTATAATGTCGAAGTTGTGCTTCTGAAGAGGCAAAATGTAAAGCAGGTAAAAATATAAAAGTAGTAAAAAGAAGAAAGTAATGTTTTTACTTCCTTTTCAAAGTAAAGGAAATATTGTAATTGCGAAAATTTTTATTTTCAGATTTTTTTCTGACCCTCTCTGAACTCATTTTGAGTAGTTTTGACTTGAAGTATATATAAATATCTTGAATAACTCAAATACAGCTAGCCTTAGAATATTGAAGTTTCATATTTGGGATTGTAAGAAAGTCTAGTTGTGCACCTCCACTTTTAATTGAAATCGACAACGGGGAGGGGGTGGGGGGTTAGAGAAGGGCAAAAATAAAAAATATCAAATTTCACGATATTAGAGATATAGAAAATTTGAATAGACTTCTTTTTGTCATAAATAGATCTATAAATTATATTCTATGATATTTTTGGATCCGATAGAGATATAGGAGATAACTTATAGCATTTTCAAATGAAATAATATTAAATGGAATGCAGCCAAATACTCTGTTTATTTAATTTAATAGGGTTACACAGAAGTCACATGATGCCCACAAGATTTTTATTTTTTTATCTTTGGCTATAAATGTATATTTATTTATGTCATGTATTCCATTTGTTTACTTATATGACAACTAATTATATTTATTATAGTTTTGTCTAATTAATTTTTTTGCAGGCAAGATAGTATCAAATTGAATATAATCAGTGAGAATACTAGATCTTCAAACGACTTGGTAGATTCGATCGAGTGCTTGGAGCACGGGCTGATTGCGTGTAAGTATGTACTCCATGGGGCTATATATATATCCGATTTGAAGCAAGTCAAGGCAGCGTTGGAGAAGGACAAAAGGCTAGGTTTATTTGAATTAGAACCATTACATGTATTGAAATGGAGCGACACTGACAACTATTTCATGTTCATGGGCATCAATACTGGTATGTATTTCATTATAGCTTTTGCTGTTATCTATTCTAATGATTGGTGCTCAGGTTAGGCATGTGAGTCAAGGCATTGGCCTTTATCTCACGTGGTAGACCTGGAGTGGCCATTTTAATTCCCACCTGGGAAATAGGAATTTATTTAGTGACAAACTCAATAAATAAAATCCTTTGTCCACCCTGGCTAGAAAAGGATGGTAACCTGTAGATAACCCATCCCCATAAACCGTAGTAGCACAAAGTGGACGTTGATAATAAACATTTTATTATAATAGTTAAACATTCCTATTATATGAAGTGTTTAGAATTAGAAGCAAATATTTTTATCTTAATCTTAAAATTTTTATCATTTTAAAACTTAAAAAGTCCTCACAGAATTGACTTGATAAATTTTATTCATATCATGATAGTGAAAGCTTTGAGTTAGCTACAATAGCTTCTTGGTACAAAGTAAAGGAAGTAGTATAATCATGTAAATTTTTTTTCCTCACATTTCAATGGAATTATCAGTTTTGAGCCTCCCTGAACCTATTTTAGCAGATTTCCCTTAAGGGAAATCAGCTATTGAGGTTGTACTCATGACGCGATTTTCGAAATTTTTCTTCAAATGTCCATCGATCCTACCCAGGAGATGATGAAAATGAGGTCCGTTCAAAACTGTATATATATATATATATATATATATATATATATATATATATATATATAAAATTGTAACCTCTGTCTGTACATTGATTTTTTTCGCGAAATTTCACGATAACTTTTCGTTTCACATGTCATAGACACCATAACTGCATTTTGTTTCTTTGGTGTCTGTTTGTTTGTTTATTTGTTTGTTTGATTGTTACCTTTTCACGCATAAACGGCTGAACCGAATTTTATGAAACTTGGTATGTATATTACTACTAGCCCAACTTAGACTTTAGGCTATATTAATATTCTCTAAGACGAACAGGAGTGGGGGTTATAAGGGAAGCCTGAAATTAAAAATAGCGATATTTCGTTTCCTATTGCTGTTTCAGCAAATATGCCTATAACAAAAGTTGTTTATTTTGTAATTTAGAGTAACTTTTGTTATATGCACTTTTGCCGTATACGGAAGTATAAATGAGTTATACGCTAAAAACTATAGCGGGAGTCAACAATTTATTAGGCACAAAAGACTCAACCGAACTAAACCAAACTCGGTACGTGAGTTAGCACTAGCGCCTTTTTTATAATAAGGTTTACTAACATTTCTAGGGACGGGCAGGAGTGGGGGTTATAAGGGAGGTCTGAAATTAAAAATAGTGATATTTCGTTTCCTATTGAGGTTTTGGCAAATATGAACATAACAAAAGTTGTTTATTTTGTAATTTAGAGTAACTTTTCTTATATGCACTTTTGCCGTATACGGAAGTATAAATGAGTTATACGATAAAAAACTATAGCGGGAGTCAACAATTTATTAGGCACAAAAGACTCAACCGAACTAAACCAAACTCGGTACGTGAGTTAGCACTAGCGCCTTTTTTATAATAAGGTTTACTAACATTTCTAGGGACGGGCAGGAGTGGGGGTTATAAGGGAGGTCTGAAATTAAAAATAGTGATATTTCGTTTCCTATTGAGGTTTTGGCAAATATGAACATAACAAAAGTTGTTTATTTTGTTATTTATAGTAAATTTTGTTATATACACTTTTGTAGTATACCTAAGCATAATTGAGTTATACGTTAAAAACTACTGCGGAAGTCAACAATTTTATTTGGCCCAAAAACTCAACCGAACTAAACCAAACTTGGTATGTGAGTTAGCACTAGCGCCTTTTTTATAATAAGCTATACCAACATTTCTAGGGACGGGCAGGAGTGGGGGTTATAAGGGAGGTCTGAAATTAAAAATATTGATATTTCGTTTTCTATTGGGGTTTCGGCAAATATGAACATTACAAGAGTTGTTTATTTTGTTATTTATAGTAACTTTTGTTATATACACTTTTGTCGTATACCTAAGCATAAATGAGTTATACGTTAAAAACTACTGCGGAAGTCAACAATTTTATTTGGCCCAAAAAACTCAACCGAACTAAACCAAACTCGGTATGTGTATTAGCAATAACGCCATCCTTATAATAAGCCATACTAACATTTCTAGAAACGGGCAGGAGTGGGGGTTATAAGGGAGGCCTGAATTTACAAATTTTATTATTAACGAACCACAGAAACGACGGGTATTAGCCCTAAACACTGGGACGGGAAAATGTCTAAATATTGTGCAAAGTAAAGCCTTGCCAAAAAAAATACCATCACCATCCAGCCTCAAATGAATTCCCGGGCGAAGCCGGGTATCTGAGCTAGTATATATATATATATATTTGTCTGTTAACGCTCTAGCGGTCGCAATTTTTGTTTGATCGTTACCAAACTTCATATTTAATCGTTTTATGTAAAAAGAAAGATCAAGTTCGTTAATGGCTAAAATCGGACCAGTGGGAGGGGGGGATTTTTGAAAATTCGAAATATCACCGTTAATATTACGTTGGATCGAAAAATTGAATAGAATCAATCTTATTGCAAATTAAATTTACTATAAATATTGTTCTATACATTTATTCTGTATCTTCAATATTAACCGAGATATTTGCATTTGTATTGAGTGTGCAGTTGACAGGAGTGGGCTATGCGAGAGCTCTGGCGGCCGTTTCAGTAACTATTCGTCCCTCATGTATAGGTTTAGAGATTCCTCACTACTGCCGTTGTTATTAGGCAGATTTCTCTATTGTAATACTTCGCGTGGGAAATCTGCTTAGTTTACGCAGCTCCTGCGTGACGGACTTTTGCTTGTTTCAGTGTGATGCATGTAAATGTCTCACTCAATTCAAAAACAGCTAGCCTTAGAATGTTGAAGTTTCATATTAGGGATTGTAACGTCTAGTTGTACACCTCCCATATTGATATAAATCTACTAAGGGGAGGGGGGGGCTAGGCGGGCTGAAAATAGCTTTTTTTGTTTATCATGAAAAGATCTATAAAAAACTTCCTATGAAATTTTTTGATCTGATGTATTGGAGGGGAGAGATTGTATATCACTTTTAGAGCAAATCATTTTAAATAATGCAACCAAACATTGTGTTTATATAATTTAATAGGGGTATAAGAAACTCATGTCGGGCCGATATCAGATTTTTTTAATACACACACACGCCTAGTTTTGCCAACACACATCTGTTATTTACTCAATTTTTCTTTTAAACCGCTTACTAAATCACTTTTTTCTTATATCAAAAATATTCGTTATATTTATGAAAATTGCTTACAAATTGTTTTTCACCTCGGCAAATCTGTATATGGTAATTTGTTAATATGACATGATAGCTTCATATTACGTGATTTTGTAGTACACATATATCAAGTATATATTACTGCCATCTATCAAGGGCCTGGTGAATTTTGAAAGTCTCAAAACATTCTCTGTGGGAGTATCGTATATTCTGTTCATAATGTAATCATGTATTTATATAATTTACCTTATCTGCTCACATTTCAACCTGAGCTCTATGAGTTAATATTATACATTTTTGATGATAAATAAAATTCAATTTAATTACATTTGTTTATTATTATTATTTACGTCCACTTTATGCTACTAGGCTAATTGGGGCGGGTTATCTACAGGTGACCACCCTTTTCTAGCCAGGGTGGGCTCAAGGAGTTTATTTAGCGAGTCCATCACTAAATAAATTTCCACTGCCCGTGGCAGGAATCGAACCCGCCACTCTAGGTCTACCACGCGATTACATTTAGAGTTGTTAATCTCCCTTTGAATAAATCTCTTATTAATTTAAATTACTGAATTAAAGTTGAAATACTCTTAGTACAGGACTTATTGGCTCATAAATTGGTTAATTTAATTACTTTTAAAAAATTAATTGTGAAATCTACTTCTTATTATGTGTTAGTAAGTTTTAATAATCTATTATTTATTTAAGCTTTTTAGTACTTTGTGCATAAGGCCAGTACTTTTTGGGTCATATGAAGTGAACCTATGTCTATAATGGCACTAGCTAACTCTATAACACAATAAAAAAGTCTGCCACACAGGTGCTGCGTTAACTAAGCAGGTTTCCTATGTATGCCAAAAATTGAATTTATCTTAAAAAGTAAAAGTTCAATGAAAACAATATTTTGAATTTAAGTTTCAAATAAAGTGTTTCATTATATAGCAGAGTATTGTTTATGTGACATGAGTAGGAATTGTGGTTTACTCAAGGCTGAAAACTAAAAAAATGCAAATATCTCAGCTATTATTATTGAAGTTAGAGAACAAATGTACTTAATAAGATTTATAGAACATTACATTTGCAATATGATAGATTCTGTTCAATATTTTGATTCAACTCATAATAATAGAGATATTTAGAATTTTCAAAATTCTCCCCCTCATCCGATTTCAGACGTTAACAAACTTGATCTTTCTTTTTACTTAAAACGATTATATATGAAGTTTGGTAACAATAAGACAAAAATTTGTGACTGCCAGAAGGGTAACATATGTATCTATGTAGTTTTGAATGGACCTCATTAGCTGATTTCCCTTGAGGAAATTTATTAAAAGAAATTTACCCATCAAGGGAATTAAAGTATTTTTAATTTAAAGGTGATATGTTTTGTTTTGTTGGTTAGAGTGTGGACTTTTGTGCTGTGGAGACGATGTTGGATCACTGTGGCTGTACGACCTATCAGCACTGGGCTATAGTCAGGAGAAGGTGGTCCATCCGACTGCTATCATCCCCTGGCCTAATGTCACAGACCATTACAATGATAAGAAGAGGAAGCTCAATATGGACGTATATGACATTGTCGTCGATAAAGTTGCTATTCATTCCAGCGGCAACTATCTCGTAGCTGTCACCAACAAGAATTTGGTCTGCCTCTGGAACCGTATTACACCCGACTAGCATACCTTCAAACATGCATCAATTGATTTTTATTGTATTTTATCTGTATATAAATTGTTCCTGTTGTCCATAAATTGACAATTCTTTAATAATAGTTTATTGTATAAAACTAAAGGAATTTATTTCCAAATATACCTTCTTTTTATAAAAAAAAAATACATTTCTCAAAGATTGTATAATTTCATTCGAAGCATTTAGGTTTATATAATTAAATTTATCATAGGTTTTGTTGAGTTTGTAATCATTGCTTTCTTTTAGTTTTAATCTAAAAGATTACAAATCAAATGGTATTATGATTTTTTTTTTTTTTTAAAAATTCAATGGTTCCAGGCTGTTTGCTACAGCGGTCAGGGTTTTACTAATTCTTGTGCTAATTTCCAATGGCTCTTCTCCCATCTTCTTCAGATGATGATGTCAATTTTTAGGTTTTTCAAATGTGTTAGTTGAGGAACCAAGGCATGTTCTTGCTCCCTTTGCACACCCTAAAACTCAGTTCTGTCTCCTCCCACCATCACTCGGCAACATTCTGATTGGATGGCTAGCTATATTGTCTTGGGCAATCATTCAGATTTAATTATCCATCCTTCCACATTTTCCAGTTGTCTACCATTCATATTCTCCTCTATTTTCTCGATCTCTATTCCTTCTAAAACAAGTCTTCTTACCAATTGTTGCTCTTTATGCTTGGCCTTTCTCTCATCAAATTTTATTTGATAAGCACAGTGGTGTTTCACAATTGTAGAACTTTTAATCCCGTTGTGCTTTATGTCTGCTATATATTGATTGACCCTAGTAGCTATTATTTTACCGGTTCGTCCCATATAGGCTTTCCTGCAGCCTCAGGGAATTAAATAGACACCTTTGCTGGTACAAATTAGGAGTATATTGGTTTTTAAATGTCTTTTGATTGTTTTATAAGGTTTAAAAATAAGGTTCTTATTTTTTGTTTTTGAAGTAACCTGGCTAGCTTTTCTGAAGTTCCTGCTATGTAAGGGAGTGTCACGGTATTCATAGAATTATCTGTAACACTTGTTCACTCCTGTTCTTCTTCTTTATAATTTTTTTTTGTATGCTCTGTCTGCTTCTCTCTTATTAAATCCAAAGACACATGGAGAGCTGTTGGAAATTAGCAGGAAGATTAGTGAAACCCTGACCATTGGAGCAGTTAGTGGGGAAAACATTGAATTCTTGACTCTTCCCCAGAGATATGGACTTAAGAACAAAACAGCCTGTTATCTGGTAGGTTCATATTAGAGTCAACTTGTGAATTTATATTAAATGTGAATTTATCTAAAGGGGGAGAGATGACTGTTTTATATTTCCCTTTTTAATTTTATACAAATGGATTCTACGAACTTCTATTTCCATTATCACGACACACTGGTATACTGGGATTATCAACATCAAAATTATATTTTAAGCATAGGCTGTGATCTGGAAAGTAGTTTTTCCATTAGGTTTTTTAACAGTTTAATTAAAAAATGTGAACTTGTATACTTTGTCTTATGATTTTTTCTATTGTAAATATTAGTTTGTCCTATTTTATTCTTATTTTCTTCCTATGTCCTATTTACTTTACTGCCTTCTTTTGTCTCTAGCTAAATGTTATTCTATCTTAAAACAGTCTATCCTATATTGCATTTTAGACTGTATTGTTTTATCCCATCCTTGTTTCATTTATGTGAATTTTATTCCATCTCATTAAATCCCTGCCTTTTTTTAGCCTATGTAAATTTGATTTTATATAGAGTTTTAGCCTAAGTTGATTCATTCTGTCTTACCCAATTTCTACCTTTTTTCGCTTATGTGAATTTTATTCTGTGTTGTTTTATTCCACCTCATTAAATCTCTACCTTTTTTCATTTTTCTGAATTTTATTTTATGTTTTAATTCCATCTTATTAAATCTCTACCTTTTGTCATTTATCTGAATTTTATTTTGTTTTAATTCAAACTTATTAAATTTCAGCTTTTTTCTCTCTCTCTCTCTCTCTTATGTGACTTTTATTCATTTGAAGTCTAGAATAATATATTAGTAAATAATTATTTATTTTATTTTTTATAATTACTGCCTTTGTTGATAGTTGTAAATGTTCTCATTGGCAGTACAATTAGGTTTTTTCAGGACATAAATATTCTCTACTAGCTCCATTTTATGACCAGTATGAAAACCCAGTTATTTATTATTATATAATCCAAATGTAATGTCCTCCGTTCCTGGTTTCTTTTTTCTACTTTTAATTTTATTAGTTAACTGAACAATGTTATTGTCTTAAAGTACATTTTAGTACATATATTTGCCACATTAATTGAATATTAGATAATTGATTTAATACTAAATCTGTTAGTATTTGATATTTTCAATTAAATAATTAACACAAACTAGTTAAGCCTGTTAATCACTGCTTTTGAGTAAATTTTTCTGAGTATGTTATATACTTCTTACATCATCTTACATGAAAATGATGAATCAGTTAGTAGATGGCTCTATTTATAAAATTAATTTTTTACTTCATAACCGTTTTAATTTCAATTTTTTTTTATGTAATCCTGTTTAAAATAATTTGTAATCATTGTAAATATATATTTTTGTTACCTTTCTAAAATAAATTGATACTTTTATAGTGAGTTAGTAATACACTGATAAAGTGTGTGTGCCTTGAAACCCTATTGCCTATTTTCCAAAAATATTTGGTTTTATGTCATAAAAGGAACTCAAGAAGAACTTTATGAATTTATGGCGTATTGAGTTTGAAAGAAAATGTAACAGTAATATATTGCAAGATATTAAAGGTGCATTTGACACTGCATGGTGGCCTTTGACTCTGTGCTCTTTACATAATTAGAGACACAAAACGTAAATAGATTTATTCAAAAATATTTAAATGACAGGTAAACATACAAATACAAACTCAACAAAACAACAGTAAAACAAGACTTAGGAATATCCATAATGTGGATATTGATTATTGTTCATCTTTTAAAAGTAGAGAAACTGGGAACTTATAGTAACGGAAATATTTCGGATTTTCAAAATTCTTCCCCTCTTAACCCCCCCCCCATTGGTCTGATTTCAGCCATTAACGAACTTGATCTTTTTTTTACATAAAACGACTAAATTTTGAGTTCGGGAACGATCAAACAATAATTGCAACAGCTAGAGTGGTAACAGACGAATATATATATATATATATATATATATATATATATATATATATATATATATATTAATAAAATGATCAGGGTCTATGGTTTGGTTCAAGAGGAACAATCCGAAAAATTCTGCAACATTTTTGAAGAAAGTTTGTTGACGAATTGTTGACAAAGGCTGGCTGCCCCTAACTGGATCTATTATTTTGGATTCGTTAGGAAAAATCAACCATCATATTTATATATAGTTTTAAATTATTATTAATTTTTTAATATATTTATTTATTTGTAGATATCGTTCTTTTATTTTTTATATTCATATTATATTTTTTTGTTTCACATGGTAATCCTAGAGTGGCGACTTGGACTCCCGCTTGGGCAAAGGAATTTATTTAGTGACGGAATTCATTAAATAAAATCCTTAGTCCCACCCTGGCTAGAATAGGTTAGGAACCTATAGACATCCCGTCCCAATTAGCGTTAGTTGCAAAAAGTGGATGTTAATAAATAATTGAAAAAAAATGAAGTACTTGTGTATTATACCCAACACATGCTAGTTACATTGTAGTGCGCCGCTGTTTTATGCCTTAAGTACTACGATTGCTCACATTATAACCTTAAATAGAATTATAATGATAAATAAAATATAACACACTTTTTAAATGGAAATGCACGCTAAAACAGTGGTGCACTCTACAATGTAACTAGTATTTGTTGGGTATAATACACAAGTACCAAAAATGATTAATTTTTTATTTTATTCATTTTTTTTGGCTTAATTTTTGTCGTAAACTTATTACTTTAATTTAACTCAACTTTTATTTCATTATCATTTACTTTTATATTTTTTTGTCATGTGATTGATGATTTACCAGTGTAATCAGCAACTCATCTTCAGTGAACAGCCACATTTGATTCTCTATAAAGTGTTTTTCTTTTCTTCTTCTTACTCTGCGTACATTTAGAAAATAAGGTGAAAGTGTATTTTAGTCCCCCCCCCCTTGATGGCGCAAGATGACGACGGCGGCCATTTTGTTTTTCTAACTTAATCTTATTTAACACTTTAAAATTTCCAAAATACGCCATCGGTGGTTAAAACCAAGGGTGGGGGTTTTGTTGTTCTAACTATATATTTTTTAAAACTTTAAAATTTCCAAAATACGCCATTGGTGGTTTTAAGCGAGTGCGGGGATTATAACGAAACAAGATGGCATCATAGGAAGGAACTAAACTGCACTTTAGCCGAAAATAAAACTCTGTGAAGAAGAGTTTGAAACTTAAAAAAGCCTTCCTTGTCCATAAATAATTACAATATCATATACCTATATTTTATATATGAGTGACGTGAGGGGGAGGGGGGATTTCTCAGCACTTCCCATTGAAGTGCGATGCCAAAGAGAATATTTTTCCAAGCTCTTAGGAATGTATATTCGCTATATCGATTTATTTCCGTTGGAGTGCTTATGTAATTTGAATTGTGATAAGTTATCACTAAACTTGCTTGTTTTGAGTTTTTGTTTTTAATAGTTAAGCATTCATGGTTAAATTTCTATAGTGAGATGGGTGTCAAAGACTTGTGGTCTGTTATATCTCCAGTATGCGAGAAAAAGTCCCTCTGGGAACTGGAGAACAAAACCATTGCAATTGATCTCAGTGCTTGGATATGTGACTCCCAATCTGTCCATACTTCCCAAGTTAATATGTATTTAAGGTAGACTACCGTGCTCATTTTATATTTTGAGCTGTTTCAAATCACGATACTTACTATTTTAAATTGATGTAGGAACATATTTTTCCGGACTTCATACTTACTCCTACTGGGTGTCAAACCTATATTTGTTCTGGAAGGCAAAGCTCCTGACTTGAAGGCAGCTACTATAAGAAATAGGTTGAATAAAGGAAAGGACAATCCTGATGTTCGTGAGAAGGCTGTCACACGTTCAAGGCTGTCTGCATTTCAAAAGCAGGTAAAACATGAATTTGTTTCCTGATAGTTTTAGAGTTTCTCTTAAATAAAAGTATTGTTCTGCGATGTTTGGTCATTGTATTCATCCTTTGTGGGACTATTTTTTGGAATGTTTTGGAGGGGAATCATAATATAATTGTTTCAGGTTTTTAGCTACAAGTTTCATTTGTTTTTTTCTATTTTATTAGCCCAATAACTAAAATAATTCCTGTATAATGTTGCTATGCTCATTAAGAGCTTGGTATAAAGGGTTTTGTTTAACTTGATGGAAAATTATCAAAAATTTTGATTTCATCTACTCAACATAAAATATCTGGCCTAGCCCCACCAACAAGGTTAAGTACTTTTAATAAATGTCTTCCCTTCTTTTCAATGCTATGTCCGTTTAAAAATGTTATTTATGAACACAAAGCATACAGATGTATAAATTACAAATGCAAATAGCATTGAGAAGTGAATAATGTTAAAATATCACTGGAGTGATAGAGTATAACTCCACTCTTCTATCTCTCTTATTTAGTCCATCTTAATATTTATTTGGAGCTGTTTTGTTTACATAATCCAATTTTGATTATCAGTCAGAATCAACATTTTTCACAAAAATAAATTACTTATAATTCATATGCAATTAATGGCTTACTTCAGTTAAACAAAAAGTTTGTTGTGATAATTAGTCTTTGTCAAATTAAGTTTAATAGGTATCTACCTGGCTATCTGTATATTTTTCCATTCATCATTAACAGAAGTCACCACTAAATTATTGATAAGCTTATATCATAGTTATATGTGCATAGTTTATTTCAAAATTGCTTTATTACAAAAATGTATAACATGTACAAAGTTAAGAAATAGAAGAAGTAACTAAATATCAAAATAATTAACTTTTGTTACATTTCTGAAATAAAAACAGGATAGGAAATCCTACCATTCATTTCAGACCTACCAACCGCAACACAAGTCTATATGAATATTATATTAGCCATTAGTTTAAATCAGATTACATAGTACACAATTAAGTTTTATTTAATTTAGATCAGCTATTAATGAAAGAAGAAAAGAGGGCCAACATATACACCTGCCAAACATTACACAGTTTTGGTAGGAGTTGGAGTAGTCATACTCCAGATAGATGCACTCATTGCAGTTTTGTGATAGCAAAGATCTCCGCTTCTTTTTGTTAGCAGAAACTCAATCCATCATAATACTGTCTGGGAACTGGGGATATAAGTCCAAGTTCAAAGATTGGCAAGAGTACTACTGTTACATTTCGATAACAAACCCAGGGTTTGATCTTGGCACTTATAGCATAATAATCCTAATCACTGAACTACCTCTGTCCCAATATATATTTTTTTCTTATTCTGGACCCGATATTTTTATATATTCTTTATAGTTTCATGGCAAGGGTCAGCAATAAAAAACATTTTTTCCGTGCAAACTTTATTCATACTGCCCAAGTTTTTTATTGGTGACCCTTGTCATGAAACTATGACGAATATAAATATAAATATATATATATATATATATATATATATGGACTCAATGTTTTTAAGAATTTTAGAATTCAGTTTAAGTAAAAATATCAGTGAATTACTAAGTCATTGTCTAGTTAAATAATATTTATTATGATGTAATTATTTGGAAGAATGCTAATGAAAGTTTTTTGTATTTTCTAGTGTGTAGACCTACTAGGTGCAATGGGGATTAAGTGTGTGAAAGGAAGCGGTGAAGCTGAAGCATTCTGTGCACACCTAAACAAGCTTGGGGTACTTATTCAATTTAATTATTACGTTCTATTGTTGTACAACTTTCTTTCTACTCTACATTGCTCAATTTAGCTGGTTAAAACTACTTGTCTTTACTCTAGGAAATACACTGTAAAAGTCAAGTGAAAAGTTCAGACCCACTTCATACAATTACTAACTAATTTGACAAAATAAATATGACAAATAAGGGCTCCACCATTAAGGCAAATTATATTTCATTCTTCAAAATATGCTTTGCAGAAACTTCAGCTCCATTATGAGAGAAACTCCAAGGAGCTTATTAACTGTAAGCCAAGCCTCTATGCAGAGTAGACAGTGAAGATTCTCTGCATAGCACCTTATCAAGGATAAAATAAATTGCCTTTGCTGTGGTGACCTTAGTTGAGATGTAATATGCGATAATTGACAAGCTTGCAGTCACAACTAAATATGTGCTTTTCAGCTTTTTCATCTTGTGTAAAGGAGTATAGATAAAAAATTGCTTTTCTTAAAGGTTATCATTTTCTTTTTTAACATAGCTGGTTGTCTGCTCCTAGCATTGTGCATCACACTACTGTTTATGGTGATATTTTCGAGGCCCTTCGTCTCCCTTCTTCAGGTTGAATACAAGACTAAAGATGTATTTACTCTCAAATCACAAGGACTGAGAACTAGGAAGGGGATGCAATGGCGAGTATTTGCCTAAAACAGAACTATTTTGGAGGTCCGCAGGAACAGAAAGCCCAGCTCTGTTATGAAATGAAAGTTACAATGTACCAACACAATTTATAGATAAATGAAAATACACTTAAATGGCATTGCTAAAGCTATTACTTTATTGAAGATAAAATAGCAAAAGGTCAAGAATTAGAAAACAAACAAAATATTTTCCACTTATACTCGCAGACTTCCATAGTCCTTGTCACAATTACAATCAAGGTCTTTTGGGTATTGAGCACATGCTCAATACCCCAAAAGACTTCATGTTTTTGGCCGACGTGTTACATTGTATTTTCTTGCCACCGTCGTGCTCCCCTTTTCTTCCAATTTAGAGAAATTTCCAGCCAGGCGAGAATACTCTGCCCCCTCCCCTTTCATGGCTTATTAAGGTTAGTTGTAAGAATTTTTTTTATATTGAAATCTAGATTTAAGATTAGTTAAGTAGTAGTTAGGAAATTAAATATTAATGTAGATATAAGTTTAGGTATATATTTATGTATAGGTACTTAGTTTTAAATAAGTTAAGTTTAGATAAGTTAAGTTAGTTTTAGTTAATTAGATTAAATAGTAGCTCATAAGGGACAGGAGGGGAAGAGAGCCTAGACGAGGAGAAAGTGGAGAAATGTGATGGTGGGAGGCAAGCAGGCAAGGGGAGTTAGCAATAAATAAGTCAAAGATATTTTGTTTGTATTGACTTTCTGCCATTTTATGTTCAACGAAGTTTGGATAGAGGTCACATTTCAACTATAAACCAGACTTCTTTCTCCCTCCTTCTCTATCCCTCAAGCATGCACAAATTACAATTAGCTCAGACAATTACAGCAAACTCAGAGAATCCAGATGAAATTTTTCTTATTGCCACTTGAGTAATTACTCCAGATTGTTTCAAATTTTTGCTGATTGCAAAAACCTCACCTAGATTTTCTTGAGACTGATATGAAGAGACTGTTGCGATCTGGCTGCGGCAATAGGCAGTGGAAGCTGTAAAAGATTATAACTCCCTCAACCAAATCACTAACAAAGAATTTAGGAAGGATTCACCAACAATCGACTCTTGACTCAAAATTATAATATATATATATATATATATATATATATATAAATTTATTTATATTTAAAAATGCATCAATAATAAATATAAATTGAAATGAGAAAGACATCTTTTAGTGATATAAAGGGGGACACTTTTGTATACTTAAACTAAATTACAATATATGAACTTAGCAGTTTTATAGAAGTTCTCTATCAGACTCTGCCGTGAGAGGTAGTGCAGGCGATAAGCAGGCTTACTGGGGTAAGCTGAAGGATTAACGATGTCTCCTCGATAAGGGTCTCCCGTCCAGAGAATCTGAGCTATGACTGTTGTTAATCCCTTTGCGACATCACCCTTTTATAACCTGAGCCAATGTCGGACTTTGCCCCCGCCAATCAAAATATACTCAAAATGTCTATTTAACATGAAATTATTATCGAAATTCATCCGGAATATTAATTAGTGTATTGACTTTAAGAGCTGTGAATGTTATTATAAAAATCCATCGGCGTTATCTACTAAAATACCAGAGCACATGGTGACTTAACTCCAAATTGGATAAAACTCTTATTTACAGGTAAAAACTAGACATTTAAGTACTCATAAATAATAATCTTAATGAGCTTTGTGCTGGCATTATTCAAAATATAAAATATATGTTCAATTATGATTGGTCCATGTAATGCAATCTCAGATTTATTACAAGACTATGATATGAAATTACTGGAGGTGATATGTGATGTGTTACAGATAGCCGATGGGATAATTACACAAGACAGCGATGCGTTCTTGTATGGAGCAGAGGAGGTCTACAGGAATTTCCAGATGTCGCCTCACTATACGTGCGACCGATATTCGATGGATGTGATAGAGAAGAAGCTAGGCTTGACTAGGTCCAAGCTCATCGGCTACTCCCTCTTAGTTGGCTCCGATTATAATAATGGCATCCAGAACCTCGGCAAGCAGGACGCTTTAAAGTTCATTCTCTCGTTACCCGACAATGAAATTATTCGGAGGTAATTATAATACTTTATTTTTATTAATTGTATGGTAAAAGTTCTATCTGGGAAAAACAAAATTGATTCCACATGTTTCATGTCCTCTTTGGTACCTCTTCAGGTACTAAAATGTTTTAAAATATAACAATATCATTAACAACTTTTATCAAACTCTAAACAATTAAAATAGTCAATGAATATAGAATTGTGACAATCTAAAAACAAAACTATAAAATCAATAACATACATGAATAATTTAGGCACAGAATTCAAAAATTCAAAATATTTCCATTATTATGAGTCATATAAAACGATGTTATAGAACCAAATTTGTTAAGCTATTGGTGCTCTACAATTATTGTTCTATTCATTTTTTCGGGAGTGCTCTCCCTGATAGGCAGGGGAAAAGCCATAAGATATCTGTCTATCTAACTCTCTCCCATACAATTAATCGAAACGAAATCATGAATTCTTTATAATTAAATATTTTTAATCAATCTTTTTATTTTTTTTGTTCACGATTAACCCAATTAATTTAGTTTTCTTTTATTTTAGGTTTGTGAGTTGGAGAAATGATTCTTTCTTTGATGAAATGCAGCAAAAGAAGTTTCTGAATAAGTGAGTTATATATTTGTTTGTTCAAAATATTGAATATGTTCTTGATTAATCATAATATTAGTTTTTGACTTAAGTATGTCCATATTTATTAAAAAAATCTTCTCGACTGTCTTAAAATATAAAGAACTTTTAGCAGGTTTCCTTTAGTAAATTTTTTGGCAAATTTCTTTAATGGTCCACCGTTTCTACCTTGTAAATGACGAAACAATAGAAATAACTTATTTTCCTTTAGTAGAAATCAGCTAAAAAAGAGATCTATTCAAATTTTTCTATTCATATAGATTAAAAGTTTGGGATACTATGTCAAAAACAAAATAGTCTCTCCTGTAGTTCATGTTATTTCTATCTTTTTTTCAAAGCGTTCCGAGCAAGGTGTTCCTTTTCTTCTTATGACTACAGGATATTGCTTAATTGCCATAAGCACCATGCATTTTAAAACAAATTAATATGTAAAATTGAGTTTCTAGTCCTATATTATAAATAATTTAAATAGGTTGTACAACAACAGCCCAATAATTAAAACTAAGTTGATGCCCCACAAGCTTGTAAATGACACGTTGATGACCTCAAATAGCCATCTATTTTCTATTTCTCCGGTAGTAAGAAACCTATGTAAACAGGAATGAAGCACCAGCTGGGTATGAGATGTTTAGTAACTCAGTTACTCTAAATGAAATTAAAATGATTTATTTATTTTATATAAACAATAAATGGACCTGTGTGGACCCACGCTTGCCCAACAGTTAACAAATTTGATTTTAGTTTTGAATAAAATGTTTAAATAATGAGTTTTGTATGGATCTAACAAAAATTGTGACTGCTTGAGTGTTAATAGACAAATATATATAGTTTTGAATGGAGCTCATTTTTGTCATTTCTTGTGTAGGATCAACGGTGGTTTGAATTTTTTTTTTTTCAAAATAGATTAAAACCCCAATAGATCTATAGATTATGCTTTATGACATTTTTCGATCCAATGCATTGGAACCAACATTAATTTAAAATGAAATAATTTTGAATGAAGTGCAGCCAAACATTTTATTTATTTAATTTGGTAGGAGTATAATGAAGTGATGACTTCCAGATCAGATTTATTCTACTTAATATTGGATGGTATGGGATTTTTCTTTTGTTTTATTTTATATGTATATACTCTATGATATCTATACTGATATTTATTTTCATTAGTGATTTGGCTTTAGAGATAAAAATCCGAGAGAAGTGTATTAGAGATGAATACTTCCCAGACCTGGAAGTGGTGACTGAATATATGTCAGAACCACAGAACATTCACTTTACTTTCGAATGGGATAAACCAAACCTTCCTCTCTTTGTTGTAAGTATCATTTCCTAGTCGATCTCCATATTAGAAGTTCAACTATTCAACTTATTTCATTTTTAATATTTTAATTGTTTTTAATTTGACGGGAAGATTTTTTCACCTTTGAACCCAAATTTTCAGAGTGCTCTACCTTTCAGCTACAGGTACCATTACCGGTTTATATTAAGCATTCTTCTCTTGAAGCCAAATTCTCTAAATACAATGCCTTTTGTTGATATATTGAGGAGGGAAAATAATGGCCAGTTGACGGCATAATATAGGATACCTACCTACTGCAAACATTGTATTTTATTTATAAGGTGGAAACCGTCAGTAAATTACAATAATAATATTAAAACCAGAGTAAGCCATAGCTTTTGTATAGATGACCTGAAATTATAGGGAAAGATATCTACCCAGTTGCAAAGTATGACAGATGTAGGAAAAAAATATATTGATTTTGTCTTTTGGGAAAGACAAATGTCCTGTCTCACATATTTCACAGTGTCAGAAAATAACTACAGACAATATAATAATTTCCAATGCAACATACTTTCATGAGTTAGAAAGTACTGGTTCATAGAAATATTTGGGTCTTCATCAGTGTCTGAAAATAGCAAAGGATGTGAAAGTAAATGGTAAAATATATTTATCAAGGGCTTGTGTCTTATATTTAACAGCTATCTTTCAAGCCAATATAAAATAAAATCAGTAAATAAATGTGTGATTCCATTTCTTTTCTATAGTTTGGCACAATAAAATGGTCAGACATTACTTGTAATGAGTTCGATAGAGTCATAAATATGGAAATGTCAAAAATCAGATAGCACCATCCGATTTCAAGGCAACGTGGTATTTACTGAGAAAACAAGGGGAATGAGACCTGTCAACATTTTAAATCTATGATGGTCTCAAAAACTTTAATCTGAGACATTATATAAGATTGACTGACAGCCGTGTCTTTAAAGAAATGATTAAATTTGTTGGGGGATTTTCACCCTTAAATGTAGTGCCAACCCTCAAGTTCAAGAAGAATCTCATTTTGGTTCACAAGAGCAAAGTGGGAACTTCACAGTAGTTAAACTCAAATGTAGGCGGCTTTTTCTGTAGGATGGCTCACCCTTGGAAAGCTGTTTTCAGAAACAGGTTTCATTACTGCTGAGACCAAGTTTGATCATATATCTGCAATAATTGACTATGTATTGTATTTCAATCTTCTCCATACTAGCCACCATACTGACCTACATAGCCAGCAGCACTTGTATCATTAAATTGCTAATTATTTATAGACATATTCCTTCCTCAACATCAATAAACGAAAGGATTTAAAAATTCTTGTTTTCTATCTGCCTTTTAGTACAGCTGTACTCCTCAATAATACTATTTGTTTTTCTTTCTGTTCATTGATGTTTAATAAACAATTTCACAGGCCATTTTGCTTTTTTGGTAACGTGTTTAACCCATTGATGGAGGCTGTCAAAGGGTGTCCGACAGTGACACCCCTTCCCAAGTGGTGGTCATCGATGACTATTGCACACCTATTAGTTGAGCATCAACAGTCTAGCCATCTGGAATTGTTTTAACTCTTACAACTTAGCGGCCAACATGTTAAGCAATTTTTGAAATATTAAAAATATTTACTTTCTTTGATGTTCAAAATAAATTTAGGACCAACAAGTCCCATTTTCTAAAAACATTATAATTTCACTCCACTTTAGTAAAATATTTTGTTCTACGTGTTTCTTCTTTTACGTGAATATTCTTTTACGTCTCTTCAGAACTAAAAAACAAGGACAGCCCACGGCCAAGAGAGACATGGTTTCTCTAGACCAGCTTTGTCAAGATTGACCATTATCTAGTTATACAAATATTGATGTATTGTTGAGTCACTGATGTGTATAAAAAATGGCTTAATAAATTCTTCATTTGGTTGTTTTTATATATATTGAAGCAAAAATAGAACAATACAGGGCTAGTTAGAGTAACACTTATACATTTTTTGTTTTAAGATTCTCTTTCTGAAATGATTTGACAGGGCTTGGCCGTAAAGAAATTAATGTGGGAAGAAGAGTACGCAATTCAGAAATTTGTCCCTCTTCTGGCACGATGGCACCTATTGCACCCTGAACCTCCTTCAGATTTGCACGTCTCATCAATACTTGGAGTGCCTACTGGCAAATATGCTTACTGCTATAAAGTATCATGGGACAAATACGACCTCACTACTCTAGAACCGAAGGAGTTTGTCATAAAAGCTTATCCAGACCTTGCTGCCGCTTACGAAGGTATCTACATCCCATTTACTATTATATTTATATATGAATAGATTGACAGACGATTATTTGGTTGAAGAGCTCTCACTTCTCACTTTCCACTTAGTAATCATCTTTACATGTTTCACTACCTCTGCTCAGAGCCATGACAATACTAGACAAAAACACCAGACCCTATGGAAAACAGCTGACTGCAGATATCAGCTGATTCCACCCAAATCAGCTGAGCTTAGTATTGATTACTTTGCACAGACTCAATCGATTTCAAGCAAAACTTTCTCACATCTTTTCAAATATGCCTATGAGTTATATAATAAAACTATAAAAATTATTTAATGTTTTTCCTTAATTTTAATGCTTTTATAGATAGGTACCTAAAACAAGCTGAAGGTGGTATAGGTATATGTTAAGTGCTTTAATCTCCTGAAGAGGCTTCCAAGCAAGTGAAACATGTAAAAATTAGAATGTTAAATATTTCGTCCACTCTAAGCTACTAAGGCTAATTGGGATGGGTTATCTACAAGTTACCACTCTTTTCTAGACAGGATGGGACTAAGGATTTAATTTAATGGGTTAGTCACTAAGTAAATTCCTATTGCCCAGGTGAGACATAAGGGCTAACAGCCATTATCCTTGAAGCTAAATTTTAAAAGCTTTATTGGAAGGTGTTTGTACCCCAGTATTTAATAATAGGTCCAAAATTGGATAGTTGCTTAGGATTTTGGAGATAGAAGACAGATAACAATCAAAAATGAGATAGTCGATTTTACACTATATAAAATCTGATGCAGTTTGCCCTGGTAGAACAAATTCTTTGTGTACTATACCCTTACTCTCAAAAAAACAAATCAGCATGGTTTTAACCTTTGATTTGCTGATTCGACATTTCTTCGTCCAAGGAGGTGACGGAGTGTGCCACTCTTCAGTTTTCAGGTGTGTAAGCAAATATCCAGGATTCATCACATGTGATAACACAATTGAAGAATTCTTGGTCATTGGCAATCTAAAAGGATGTCATTTTGGAATTCTGGAGAATATTCAAAAGACTGAGACTGAACAATTAAAAGCTATGTGGGTTGAAGACTAGCAGTGTAAAGCTGCCCAAGGGATCTACTTTGAAGGGAATAAAATTGTTGTTTGAAAAAATAAGAACTTTACTTAGTCCATAATCAGTCTCATTAATTTTCTCACAGACCTCGTATTTTGGCCCAAATTACAGGTCCATCCTCAACAGAGTTAATATAATAACATGGTTTATGGTACATTAGGACATTCCACAAAGGGGTTGACCGAGAAAATTGGTGGGGGGAAGTTTTGACGAACAAAAGTGAATTTCACTATATGCAAGGTTTCTGTCCTCAGTGAGTTTTGATCTTGCTTGGACATTGAGTGAGAGAGAAAAGAGACTGTGACTACAAGCACCTGCTTTGCAGGCTTTGATAGAATCTGATGATGAAGCAAGATCTTTGAGAGCTGCTCTGTTTTTTATATAACACAATTAATATAAATACATTACATATTTGCCTTTCTGTTTTCCTGACTGACTGCCCACCGTCCACACATTATTACTAATATTTTGGTGTCTACGGGATTGGAATGAGAAATCATTTTGGTACCAAACCTAAGTTTTCAATACAACCTACATTAAGAGCTTATTCCCTAAAGGAAAATCTGCTAAATCTGCACTTGCCTGCAAAAAGCAAATATTTTCTATTCCTGCTACATGTCTCAACTCCATCAAAGCCAAATCATCTGGCGAGTTCCAAGATTAGTCATGCAGTCTATTTGTTATCTGCCTACTTACAAAACTCAGCCAATGGAAAATACTTCTTTTCACCTCAGAAACTGCTGAATGATGAGCTTCCAGGGAAGCTCTATTGATACATGTTTAAACTTAATCTTATAAGTCACTCTCCTTTTTTTCAAGATTTAAAGTTGAATCATCACCTAAAAATTACCTCTGTTATTTGCTTGATTTTTTTCAGAGTCAAGAAATGCAAAGAAAAAGAGGCCAGGGAGGAAACTGAAATCACAAGGATCTTTTGAAGCTAAGAAAAAAGCGAAGGGCAAAGGCAAACCCGATGATGATCATATCAATCTTCAAAGTGAAAATGATTGTGAGCTCGACCTCTCCGCTATTATTAACAGCATTATATCTAGACCAATTTCAAACCCAGCAATTGCTAAGTTGACGTGACTTCAATTTAGGAATTACTCCCGAAATAGACTCACTGATTGGGAAGAACGATAAAAAGTGTTAAGAAGAAAATTTTGTATTAAATATAATTAATAGTTTTACCCAACTATTTGTGTCTCTGTTCCGAAAGCATTTGACACATACATTCATTGTATATAATATTCTTAACTCATGAAAAATCAAAACGAATCAGCTTCAATTATATTGTAACTTTGAAATATTATGGAATTGTTTTTATTTTTTATGGGCTAACTTACTCAATCAGTTATTTGTTTAGAACGTGTGTAATAGATACTGTTTTAATAGTTATAACTCAAATTTAGTTTTAAATTATGAACTAATTAATTTGTATATTTTTAAGCTGAGTGTTGTTTTTAATTATTATTTTAGAATAGGCAGGTTCCTAATGGGATCAATTGCTCTAGTCTAGACGGAGGTTCCATTTCTAAATGAATATTAACATATGTTTACAAATTGAAACTATGAAATAGACAGAGTAATATTTCAACAAAGTACTACACATTATTGATTCAAACAATTAGCATGAAATTACACATCCAAGAGAATTTTATAAACATTAGTGATATTTAATGAATATTCATATTTTATTATTTAGTATTTTATTGTTATTTATCTGAGATCACAAAATCACAAAAGTTTTTTTATGTGTCTTTAGTATATTTTATTAATTTAATTTTGGAAATATGTGACAACAAGTATTATGATTTATAATTTTTGACATTACCCCTTTGAGTATATTTGAAGTAGGGATGTGTTTTATAAATGGACAACTTCATGGTTTTTATTTGTGCTTTATTAATATTTATACATTTATTACTTTTGTTCACTGACTGTTATTTATAATTGATATTTAATTTTAAGACAATAATACATTGATAAATTTATATTGTGCATCTGTGATGACTTTTTAATGATTTATGATAAACTATTTTTTTATGATGAATAAATATATTATAATGGACTATACTCAATTTTTTTAGTTATTCATCCTCTATTTAAACATATTCCAACATATTTAAACATATTAATGGTATTTGTCTAGAAAATCTAATAGAATTTATAACATTAATGTTCTACTACTTCTATGCTTCAATACTAGAAAATTGTATTACCCATACATTAAAACTATCCTTTTGATTTTGAGAAAAAAAAATGAATGTACAAGCAGATGTTACAATTTTAATAATTTTGAACAAACTAAATTTTCATCATCTCCTGGGTAGGATCGATGGACATTTGAAGAAATTTTAAGGAAATTTGATCTTGTGTACAACTTCAATAACTGGTTTCCCTTAAGGGAAATCTGCCAACAACTGTGTGCGTTTCAAAGGTGGAAATCAGAATGGTCGAAGAAATATTACAACAAACTTAGGCAAAAAATATAATTTACTGCGGAATGGAATACTGCAAGTAGAAAAATTCGAGAAAAGAGGAGGTTCTTTGCCCGTGTCTGAATTGGACACACAAATTTAACGCATAGTTGTTGTAATGTCCATCTCACATTTTCTACTAAATTGTAAAAATTACCATCTTCCAAGAACAGCTTTGAACCTCAAATCGAACTTAATCCTTGTCCTGCGCATAATCTCTGAGACAGTTTCTAGAGAAATATTTGCCACCCCTCCTAGCAGAGAGTGGTGGTGTAATGCTTGGAGTTATGTGGTTTAGAGGACTCCCTCTTAAGGTGTGCAGTGTCCCTGCGTTTATTGGAGTCGTGTGCTTCACCTGTCATTCAGTTTAATCTCCTAGATACCACGCGCCCGATCTCGTAAGTTTTTTTCAAATCTGTATTTCATAAATATATACATCAATTAAGTTTCTCTTTAAACCTATTTTTCTATTATTTTGCTCATACATGAGCTTTCAGAAGAACTTATACAAAAAAATATTGTACGACACAGTGACAACAGTTCACGTTTACTAACCAAACTAAGGAAGAAACTTGAAGAGTACAGACTCATTGGACCTTACATTGAACTTAAGTACAGAACAGCATAAAAAAAGTCCTTTCACTATAACGAACAAAAGAAAATGATGTGAACCAAGCAAAACTGAAAAGAAAAGTAGGTTTACTAATTACTTTTGTGAGATTTGCAAAAACAAAATGTGTTTCTTACATAGTTCCATGTCTTGTCCTAATTGTAATGCAGCTCTGCAAAAGAAATAATAATTAAACTGCTATTTTTAAAAGGATTTGTACATTAAAATTTAGATGATTTTTAATAATTCTTATCTAAAAGTGATTTCGTCCTACTTATTTTTGAATGGTTATATTTAGAAAATTTGTTTATATTGTTCTCAAACTGAACTGAATTATGTATAATTAAGACATGTGCATTTAAATAATTTCTCTATATATATTTTTCTATTTTTTATTTATATTTTAAAAATTATCGTCCATTATTTTAATAATAAAGAATTCATAATGAACTTGATTATTTTATCAACCGAGCTTTTTATTTTATTATAATACTTGTCAATTTTGAAAATTATTTACTTCTTTCAAACAAATACTCCCAATTAGTCTAAGTTGCAAAAAGTGGACGTTAATAAATAAAAAAAAAAATCAAACAAATACTTTCTCTGTTATGGTTTCTAATCACACCCTGAACATTTTAGTGCAAAATATATATTAAAAAAACAGTATTCTCGTTGTTAAAACAGTTGAGAATGATCTCTGAGACAAACGTTCCCGAGCGCAGAATATTCTTCATGCGCTCGACGAGGCTTTAAGAGAACTTAGAGACGATGAAGGCATCAAAAGGCTTTGCTTTTTTAACAGAAATTCTTTTGTTCCAAGAACTGTAGATCCATCTACCGCTAATGCCAATAGTAGATGCGGTATATTGTAATATATAAATAAATCATGAAAATATTCAGACGTGTCTTATAATGTTGTTGTTGTTGTATAGGGTTTAAGGGCGAAAAACTACCAGGTTATCATCGCCCTGTAATATTTATAATTCACATTTTGGAATCCTCATCCATATCGCCATTTTAACAATATAAACGAGGATACGAGCAATTGCACTTTAAATTTCTTTGTATAAACTCGTGTTTTTTACAAAATTAAACAATTTATCGAGTTCTTTCGGGTCATCTCCAAGGGCCACTTCTATACTATTGGAAATATTGTATTTGTTTCTAATATCTGTATACTTATGGCATTGCATTAATATGTGATATATAGTCAGTTCTGTGTTACATTTCTCACAAATCGGGGGTTGACCTTTTGTCATAAGATAGCCATGCGTAAGTCGTGTGTGCCTTATATATATATATATATATATCTATATCTATATATATATATATATATATATATATCTATATATATATATATCGTCTTATAATGTTAAACACCTCCTATATAAAGTTTTTTTACTTATATAGAGTAGTTGTGTTGTTTTATTAGCAACTGATGAGGTACTCATCACGTGATTTTCATAAAATGTCTTCAAAATTATAATGAACATACATCTGTCTGCTGCCGCTCAAGCGGTCGCAATGTTTGTCGTACCTATCATTAGCTCGATATAATAAGAGTTTCATGTAAAACTAAGATCGCATTTGTTGGTTAAAATCGGACCTGGAATAACGGTGTTTGGAGGGTAATGCGAAAATTCAAACTATCTTCGTTACCGACGAGTCGGATCTTTAAATGTCATAGAACCAATGTTGTTTTAGCAGATTTCCCTTAAGGGAAATCAGCTATTGAGGTCGTACTCTTGACTCGATTTTCAAATATTTTCTTCAAATATCCGTCGATCCTACCCAGATGACGAAAATGAGGTCCGTTTACTATAAATATTGTTATATACATTTATTCTCTATCTTGAATATTAACCGAGATATTTGCATTTTTATTGAGTGTTGAGATAACGGACGAGATAAGATCGGCTAACTTTGGTTCTAGTCGTGAGATTCCGCCTAAAGCTAGTTCGGTCGTTTGCCTAACTGCTCGGCTCGTGAAATTACTCTATTGTAAAACTTCACGTGGGAAATCTGCTTAGTTTACGCAGCCCCTGCGTGACGGTTTTTTTTTTTCGTAACACTAGTATGAAGCGATTGTACTTTCTGGTTTTGAGCCTTCAGAGCCCCCCCCCCCCTCCTCGCCTTCGTCTACTCATCGGTTTTTTCATAGAAATAGAGAATGACATAAGTGTGGTATACCAGCACGTGGGAATTCTATTTAGTTTACGCAACCCCTGCGTGGCGGACTTTTCTAGGGAGTCAGAATGACTAATGACTGCATTCGCAAACCAAGATTAATATTCGAGTTAAAATTTGTTTTTGTACAATTGTAGCATATTACTTTTACTTTCTTAGAATGGAGCAAATATAACTACTTTATTCAAGGAAACTGGACTCTGGTTTTAGTATTTTTGCTTAAAACATATCAATCACTTAAAACTAATAGTTTTTATCTTACGTCATTATTATTTATTTAAATTTCTTTCTAACCTTAAAAAATAACATTTGCCAAATGATATTTATTATTAGAAAGAGCTACATTTTATGTTAGTTTTAAGTTATGACAACAAATTTCATCGTATTCAACTGATTATCTCCAATATACGAAACTAATAAGTAAGTATATAGTAGCGTTCTTTTTATAGTAATGATAATTAGCGGAAGAACCAATCCAAAAACTATGTATAGTGTTTGGTGAATGCATTTAGGAATTTGAACACGGAGCTAATATGTTGGTAGATTGCTCGGGGGAACTCCCTAACGCAGCTGCTGTGTATGCTAAGCACACTTCCCGTCTGTTACAATCACTCACAGGTCGTCTCAACTCGCATTATATTTTCTACATTAAATCAAATCAAAGAAATATTTTGATGCGCTTTATTTAAAATTATTTCATATCTACATCTCGAAAGCAGTTTGATCGTAGAGGACTTACCCTTCCTAAAAGTAGAATGCTTCAAATACCTCGGTGCTAGAGTAACCTCAATCAACGACCAGTTTACTGACAACCACCAAAGAAAACCTAGTCCCAAAGGCGCTTTCTCCTCTGTTTCTCCAGTCTTAAGATCAAGAAAAATCTCAAGAGCCTTGAAATGATCCATTGACAAACCTGTACTCACGTATGAGTGTGAGACATGAGCGTTGACGGGTATCCTCGAAACAAAGGTCGGGAGGTGATATAGTGACTTAGGACTCTGGAGAAGGAAGACAAGAGAAGAGATCGCATCTTAAATGGGACAGTCGGTTTCACACGATATGAAAGCTAGGAGGTTACAATGGGCGGGCCGAGTGGCAAAACGTAAACCAACCTATATAAGGCAATGAATGTGACAGTGGTGGGAGACCGAAGATGATATGGGTAGACAGTGTGAAGAAGGACGCTACGAAATTCCATGTAGTGAACTGGAAAACCATCGCTTATGATTGCTGAGATGGACGAGGCACTCAATGTCGGCTTGATCTTCAAGGTCTATAAAGACAGGGGGAAAAAATGTATTCGTTCCAAAGCTTCGTATAGAAAAGTCCGTCACTCAGGGGCTGTGTAAACTAAGAAAACTACTGTAAACTGAAGGTCGAAAACAATTAAATGCACGTATCTCGGTTAATCATCAAGATAGTGAAAAAAGTCCGTCACGCAGGGGCTGCGTAAACTAAGCAGATTTCCCACGTGAAGTTATACAATAGAGAAATCTCCATACGAGAGCCCAACAGTTACGAAAACGGCCGAAGTAGCTTTTGGCAGGAAACTCACTTGTCCGTTATCGGCCCACTTTTAATAAAAATACAAATATCTCAGTTAATATTCAAGATAGAGAACAAATGTATAGAACAATAATTATAGTAAATTTAATTTTCAATAAGATTGGTTCTATACTATGTTTTGATCTGACGTATGGTAACGGAGATATTTCGAATTTTCGAAAATCCCCCCCTCTAAACCCCCCTCCCACTGGACCGATTTCATCCATGAACGAACTTCATCTGTCTATTTGCATAAAACGATTAAATATCGAGTTTGGTAACGATCAAACAAAAATTGCGACCGCTAGAGCGGTAACAGACAAATATATATATATATACTAGCTCAAATACCCGGCTTCGCTCGGGAATTCATTTGAGGCTGAATGGTGATGGTATATTTTTGGCAAGGCTTTATTTTGCACAATATTTTGACATTTACCCGTCCCAGTGTTTAGGGGTAACACCCGTCGTTTCTGGGGATTTGTTAATAATAAAATTAATTTGTTATGTAAGATTTCACTGTCCTGCATATTGTCATATTTCCCGTTTCCTGTGCATTATGCATAGATTTGAATTATTAAGGAGAAAATATTGACATACATTTGAATTAATTGTTAGCAAATTTCTATAAATAACAAAATAAACAACTTTTGTTATGTGCATATTTGCCGAAGCCCCAATAGGAAATCACTATTATTAATTTCAGGCCTCCCTTATAACCCCCACTCCTGCCCGTCCCTAGAAATGTTAGTATGGCTTATTATAAGGAAGGCGTTAGTACTAATTCACATACCGAGTTTGGTTTAGTTCGGTTGAGTCTTTTGTGCCAAATAAAATTGTTGACTCCCGCTATAATTTTTAGCGTATAACACCTTTATACTTCCGTATACGGCAAAAGTGTATATAACAAAAGTTACTGTAAATAACAAAATAAACAACTTTTGTTATTGCCATATTTGCTAAATAAGCAATAGGAAACGAAATATCGCTATTTTTAATTTCAGGCCTCCCTTATAACCCCCACTCCTGATTGACTAAGAGAATATTAATATAGCCTAAAGTCTAAGTTGGGCTAGTAGTAATATACACACCAAGTTTCATAAAATTCAGTTCAGCCGTTTATGCGTGAAAAGGTAACAAACAAACAAACAAACAAATAAACAAACAAACAAACAAACAAACAAACAAACAAACAGACACCAAAGAAACAAAATGCAGTTATGGTGTCTGTGACATGTGAAACGAAAAGTTATCGTGAAATTTCGCGAAAAAAATCAATGTACAGACAGAGGTTACAATTTTATATATATATAGATATATATATATATATATATATATATATATATATATATATATATATACTGCTCAAAAATGAATAGGGATATTGGTTACTTCTTCTTATCCTATTAATTTTAATTAAATCGACCTTAATTAAATTACTTTTTTATGGGGGAAAAAGACAATAATTTCTAAGAAATATTAATGATATTTATAATTAAAAAAAAAATCCTAGGCCCCATAAATACCACAAAACAGCCAATACCCCTATTCATTTTTGAGCAGTATATATAATTTTGAACGGACCTCATTTTCGTCATCTCCTGGGTAGGATCAATGGACATTTGAAGAAATTTTTCGAAAATCGCGTCATGAGTACGTCCTCAATAGCTGCTTTCCCTTAAGGGGAATCTTCTAAAACGCACGTAACGTTATTTATAGAGCATTACATTTGCAATTAGATAGGTTCTTTACAATTTTTCAATCCGACCCATATTAACGGAGATATGATTTTTCGAAATTCCTCCCCATTAAACCCTCCCTCCCGCTGGAGGGATTTCAGCCGTTAACGAACTTGATCTTATTTTAAATAAACGACTAAATATCGAGTTTGGTAACGATAAACGAACATTCCGACCGCTAAAGCAGTAACAGACACACACACACACACACGGACACTGAATTTTGAACGGACTTCATTTTCATCATCTACTAGGTAGGGTCGATGCACATTTAGAATCGCGTCATGAGTACACCCTCAATAGCTGACTCCATTAAGAAAAATCTGCTAATTAACAACATGTTTTGCTGCACTTTATTAAAATTATTTCTTTTGAGAGTTTTATATTAGTTGTTTTTTTTAGCTAATTGTAAGCGAGATACATGTGCATTTATAGACGTTACATCGAAACAAAATGGCTTCTTTGAGAGTCGGTATGGATAATTCTGTTGGAAGTTAAAACCAAATTTTACAAAACTCATTTACTTTTCTTTACTTATTTTATTACTTAAGTATTACAATTTATGTTGAAACCATAGGAAATCAAGGATATAATAGAACATGACTACATACTTCCACTACCCTCCCCCTCCCCTGCAGGAAGAGCTGCGGAAGATCGCGGCGGCTATTGTAGCTCCTGGCAAAGGAATACTGGCGGCTGATGAGTCGGTGTCTACCTGCGGCAAGAGGCTTAAGGCAAGTATACTCTTACAATTACAATAATCTCTCTCCATATAAAATTGTAATGTCTGTCTGTACACTGATTTTTTTCTCGCAATTGCAATTTTCAATTTTACGAAACTTAGTACGTACATTACTATTGACCCAACTTAGACTGAGACGAACAGGAGTGGGGGTTATAAGGGAGGGCAACAATTAAGAATAGCGATATTTCGTTTCCTATTAGTTTTTCAGCAAATATACGCATAACAAACGTTATGCACACAGCGCCTAATAAATGTCGAACTACTTTATCTTAATTTAACTTAGCTGTGTCGTAAGTCGTACTCCTAACAGTACTATTAATAAAGTTTTATGATTTTTTGAGGAATAGACCAATTACCAATATCTCTATATATGTAATTCTACTGTACGTTTGTATATCACTGAACTCCTCCTAATCGTCTTGACGGATTTGAATCAATTTTTTTGTATGCTTTTGATTGACGCCCTGGATGGTTTAGATTCACAAATCAGCCTTACAGGTGGAGCAGGAGTGGGGGTTGTAAGGAAGGACTACAATTAAAAATAGCGATATTTCGTTTCCTAATGGTTTTCCGGCAAATATGCACAGGATAAAAGATGTTTATTTTATTACTCAGAGCAACTTTTGTTATATGCGCGTTTGCCGCATAACAATGTTTAAATGAGATATACACTAAAAAGCGGGAGCAAACAATTTCAAAGGGCATAAAACACTCAACCGAACTCGACGAAACTCTCTATAGGGGTTATTATTAGAACTTCCTTGAGTATAAGCTATATGAATATTTTTAGAAAAGAACAGGAGTGGTGGTTATATTATAAGGAAGGCCTGAAATGAAATATTGTGATATTTCTTTTTCTATTAGGGTTTCGGCAGATATAGACATGACAAAAGTTGTTTTCTTTTGTTATATTCACTTTTGTCGTATAAGAAAGTAAAAACGAGATAAAATCAAATCGGGAGTCTACAATTTATTGGGCACAAACGGTTGTTGGTGGGAAAGGAGTAATAAACCCTTCACGCCAAAAGCGCACATAACAGAGAATGTGAAACATTCTAAGAAACATTAGAAATACTGTCTTCGTCGGGCATACAATAATAGAATATTTTTAAGAATGGTTATTAAAAAAATAAAATTAGTATATTTAATGTGTCTGAAGGTGCTTTTTGAAATACAAATTGTGAATGCTACTTATTTTATAATAAAAATATGCTATCCACTAATAAGATATTTGTGACCAATAATATTTTGTCCTGTAATTGGGATTGAATAGTAACCACATAAGGTTTAGTTTGACATACTCAGGAATAGTCTTCCATTGTCCAGAAAGATGTTAAATTTAATAAAAGTAAAAGCTCTGACAGCCTAGCTTTGAATAACATTCATACTAATTATTCTTTTGTCATATAAGAAAGTAAGAACGATGTGACAGATGAACTTCGAGGGCCATCTGCTTAGTTTTTGCAGACCCTGCAGTTACGAACGTTTGTGGTCATCTCTTTGGTAGGAACAGTGAACATATCAACAATTTTGCCATTAGTATTATGTCAATAGCTGTTTTATTAGCAATTTCAATATAGAAACGGAGGGACACACAGCAAACGTATAAAGGTCAATATGGGAAATGGAATACTTCACTGTTGCTAAGTATAACACGAGATATAACTATCATAACCTGATCGAGGTGAAGGACTAGATCTAATAGCCATGATTACTAGCAAGGCATGTTATTCGGTGTGTTAATTGTCTGTATTCCCGCCACAACTATATCTCCATTCTTATAGTCCTTACTTCCTAATATAAAGCAACAGGATTGTCCTTTACTCCTTACTTGATCCTAACCCCAAATAATGGAGTTACACATCGAATTCTCTTTCACACATTATCTATACCCAATCTCTGCATGGACCAGTGGCCCGGTTACTTAAAATTAACCCCATGTAGGGTGCCCCAGTAGGGTGATTTACTAAAAGCTGAAATAAAGGGTCTGCGTAAACTTAGAAGATTTTTCACCTGATGGTAAAACACACTACTGATCTTTTCTCAACATGTATTCTCTATTTTTTTTAGTAAAAATCAATAGCGATGAAAAGGGCTAGTAAAGGCTGAAAACAAGTATGAATAACTCAATTAATATTTGAGTTTCGAAAAAGTGCACTAATAGTTTAACAAGATTGGCTACAGCATTTTTAGCAGATTTCACTTATGGGGTAGTTATTGAGGTTGTACTCATGATCCGATTCATGAACTGAAGTCCGTTCAAAATTATATATATTTGTCTCTTAAAGCTCAAGCGGTCGAAATTCTTTTTGATCGTTACTATACTAGTTATTTAAACGTTCAATGGAAAATAAATATCAAATTCGTTAATGGCTAAATCGGATCAAGGGGGTGGGATATTGAAAAGTCGGAATATATCTCCGTTATTATGAGAGGGGTTATAAAATTGTATATTTTCCAACCTCGTTCCAAATTTAATTGTTCTATTGATTTTTTCTGTGTATCGAAGATTAATGAAGGTATTTACTCATTCCTGCTAATGCTATTTTAACTTTGAGTAGATGAGTCACTAAACATCTCCTAGCCGATTGTATTTCGATTCCTGTTTACATGGGCTTATTATTACGGAAGAAATAGAGAACAGATGGTGAGTTGAGATGATCTTTGTTTTGTCAAGTAATGGGAATTAGTGATGTTAATGAAAATATATTTCGATAGATCACGATGCAGAACAATTGTTAGAAATGCCATTTTACTTTTACTCTAAATTGACAGCAAATTAAAAGTAATATAAGATATTCCCTGTTTTATATCATTTTGAGGAATGAAAACGTCTCCTGACGTGCTGTAAGTTATATTAAGGTTTGACCGATGATAATGGATATTCTTTGCTTTCTGACGTGAAAACCTTCCATCTTAAAGGCTATTTTGAGACATTTTTATTTTTACTTTCCTGATTAGCTTATCATCATTATCATTCATGAAGGGCTACTCCTTGTAGTTGCAACCATTGTGTTCTTTCAGAAGCTGCTCTTTTCATATTTCTATACTCACCGAAATCCATAAGATACTTGATGTCTTCAAGAAATGACTTTATAGGCCTCCCCCTTCCGCTATGTCTAATGATCTTTACGCAGGAGTTGCATAAACTAAACAAATTTCCAACCTGCTGGTACGACATACTATTGATCCCTTCTCACCATATTTTTATATTCCCAAGTAAAAATCCGATGACTAGAAGTGGTGGTTTACTAAACGCTGAAAACAAGAATGTACGAATAACTCGCTTGATATTTGAGTTACGAAAAAATGTATTAGAATAATTGTAGAGCATCAACAGTTTATCAAGATTGTTCGTATAATATTTTTCGATACGATACATAATAACAGAGATATTTTGAATTTTCGAAATCCCCACTGGCACGATTTCAGCCATTAACGATATATATAAAATCTGCTAACACGCAAACATTTTGGCCATTACAGGAGATAGGGGTGGAGAACACGGAGGAGAACAGGAGGCGGTACAGACAGCTGCTGTTCACTGCTGATGAAGCCCTCGCTGAACATATATCGGGTGTGATCCTCTACCACGAGACTGTATACCAGAAGGCTGATGACGGAAGGCCGTTCCCGGAGATACTCAAGTCCATGGGCATCATACCTGGCATCAAGGTCGACAAGGGTGTAGTCCCACTCTTCGGGTAACATTATCTAGCTATAATTCTACATGTATTTATCTAGCCTTCATATATTTACATTCACAGTGGTAAAAGGGAGATAACTGTTGAGTAGTGTTCCACTTATACTTCAATGGTTTGGCTAAGTGCAAGCATCTTGCAAATGGTTGAAATTGTTAACTGGTAATAACAAGTTAATATGGTGATGGGCATTGTATGCAATACCATCGATTATTCATCTCTAAATTAGAACAGAATAATTATTAATATACTGCAAACTATTTTAAAAATATGGTCTTCGAATTCTATCTACTAATTTAGTAAACACTACTTCTCCTTCAATCACTAGCACCTGATCTTGCAAAAACTATAAACTTACAATTCCTTTCAAACACTGCCTTGTATTCATTCTAAAATTGCTTAACAATCCTTCAAACACTGCCTGCCAATCCTTCCAACTCTGCTTCCTTATTCTTCAAACACTACTAACCACTCCTTCAAACACTGCCTGCCAATCCTTCCAACTCTGCTTCCTTATTCTTCAAACACTACTAACCACTCCTTCAAACACTGCCTGCCAATCCTTCCAACTCTGCTTCCTTATTCTTCAAACACTACTAACCACTCCTTCAAACACTGCCTGCCAATCCTTCCAACTCTGCTTCCTTATTCTTCAAACACTACTAACCACTCCTTCAAACACTGCCTGCCAATCCTTCCAACTCTGCTTCCTTATTCTTCAAACACTACTAACCACTCCTTCAAACACTGCCTGCCACTCCTTCAAACACTGTCTGCTACTCCTTCAAACACTAATTACTAATCCTTCAAACACTACCTCCCAATCCTTCAAACACTGAATGCTAATCCTTCATAAAGTGTCCCTATAAAAACTGTCTGTAAATCATAAAAACACTTATTTTACCTACTCCGAATGTACTCCCTAACTTTTACATAAAAAAAAATATAATTTGCTGGTTTAACATATTACCTGTAAGGAATGGAGACTACTTGCAATCATTCCAAGGTCTCTTAACGTCTAACTCCAGATTAATTATCACTCTACCTCTCAAATAGATATCCAAATTATAATGTGTTATTTACTAACACATTCGGTATAATAATGTAATAAATGTAGAGAGAATACAATGTCAAATCTCTAAGGAATTGAAATAAATGTATGTGTGCAGGTCTGAAGACGAATGTACAACCCAGGGCTTGGACGACCTGTCGGAGCGGTGCGCCACTTACAAACGAGATGGCTGCCACTTCGCCAAATGGAGATGCGTGCTCAAGATCGGGAAGAACACCCCGTCCTACCAGGCTATCATGGAGAATGCCAATGTGCTAGCTCGCTATGCCTCCATATGCCAGGCCAACAGGTGGTTCTCTATCCAATAATAACTAGAACAAACAAATAACAGCATTAAACAATAATTGAATGCTTTAGGGCTTGTTTTAGACGGAGATTTCCCATTCGTGAAGAAGGAGGGGTGGGGTTAGAGGATAGGAATTTTGAACATCTCGAGTCGAAATGTTTTATGAAGAAATCTTATTGAAAATTGAATGTCCTATAAATGTTGTTCTACAGATTCTTTCTCTATTTTATATATTAACCGATTTTTATGTTTTCTGGCTTGAATAAAACCTCCACTCCCAATAATGTCGTATTAACAAAATTTGTTCCAAGTTTAAATAGCAAATTTTGATTTCAATTGGAATTTATTAGATGAGATAAATGCAAATGTTGGGTGATGATGGTTTCAATTATAATTTTTACGTTTTTGACTCCACAAAATTTATATGATATACACCATACTCGATATTTAACCGTTTCATACAGCATCATAGATCATATTTGGTAATGGCATGGGAGGAGGGAGGGGGGTTTGGAAGTGGGAGTAATTGCAAATTCGAGATACGTACCTCTGTTACAATGACTTAGATCGAAAAAGTTGATATAACCAATGTTGTTGGAATTTAAATTTTCTACACAAATATAATTAAATTAATTTTTCTTTTCTTTGGAAATTAGGAATTTAAATTTTCTAACAATAATTTCCCTTAAGGAGAAGGAAAAAATTTCTCAAATGTCCATCGATCCTACCTGGGAAATGACGAAAATAAAGTCCGTTCAAATCATATATATCGCTGCAATTTTCGTTTATCGTTACGAAACGCGGTATTTAAACGTTGTATATAAAACTAAAGTTCAAGTTAATGGCTGAAATCCGATTAATGGGAAGGGTAGTTTAGAGGGGGGATTTTTGAAAATTCTCAATGTCATCGTTATTATGTGTCCGATCGAAGAATCTATAGAACCAATATTGTTGTAAATGTAATGCTCTATAAATGTTGTTATGTATGTTTTTTCACTATCTATTATCCGAGATATTTGCATTTTTTAGTTTTCGGCCTTCAGCAAAGCCCCACTCCTACTCATTTCATATTAACAATAAACTGTTATATTATGAAGCACTTTCTTTGAATCCTAAATACCAAATATTGATCTCATCTAACTTTTACGTTTTGAGATGAATGCAAATACGTGAAATCAAGCGGTCTCAATGATCTCCTTGTTCAGTTGATAAATCATGATCAGTTTCCATTTGCAGGCACAGTGACTTCGGTATGATACTCTTCAGAACAGACTCCGATATATTCTTCCGCTCAACTGGAAGAATCTTTGCGGAATTGTTTAATGCTGTTTGTCGTCACGTTTTCTTGCCCATCAAACAATCACTTCGCATTGCCAGTCCTGTACAACGTCAATGTACGAGTCATCTTTCAAGTCACGCAGTCAAACAAGCCTCTTACAGATACTCTTTCCTTCTTTCTTCGGAAAAATGGTTTCCATTAATGGTACATCTACGATACTGGGCGATGTTTTGGTTAAGCCCCATCATTTCTATCTGTCTTGTGTGTAAATACATCTCGGTGATGTGGGAAACTTTTGTTGAGTGTATATTCAATCCATCTACAGTTTGATCATCAAAATTCTTCGATACTTTTCGCCTTTTCCCGTCTTCCATGACGGTGAGCACTGTTACCCAGTTCTTCTCTACAATCATCTTTCTCCCTTTTTGATTATAGCAGATTTTTCTCTTGGGAAATCAGCTATTGAGGTTGTACCTATCAAATGTCTTCACGTATCCAGCGATCCTTCTCATGCATGAGTGAACTTTTTTCCATGATTGAAGAACCATTCCTTCTCCATGTTCCTCTTGTTTCGTACGCTCCCTCGTACTCTCCGAGATTAATTATTTTATGGATTCAATGTATATGTGTTTGCAGGATAGTGCCTATAGTGGAGCCTGAGGTCCTTCCCGATGGTAACCACGACTTGGACCGGGCGCAGAAGGTGACAGAGACAGTGCTAGCAGCTGTGTACAAGGCGTTGAACGACCACCATGTCTACCTGGAAGGCACTCTGCTAAAGCCTAACATGGTCACTGCCGGCATGCAATCTATAGTCAAGTACTCACCCGATGAAGTCGCCGAGGCTACCGTCAGGGCATTTCAAAGAACGGTGAGGAACATTAATTGGTTTTTAAAGCAATAAGAAAGGACTTTAGCTTCCACCAACACTCTTTATTGTTTTAAAGCAAACGCTTCGCCCTCCTCGGTATTTACAAGGTTAAGTTTAAAATTATTTTCTTCTTGGTCAACTAGGTCAATTCTTCTCTCCAAGGCTGAAACTGGACAAAGAATGTGGGGGGGGGGTTACACAAGTATTAATTAAATAACGCCATTGTTATAAGTCGTATAGAAAAATGTTATAGAACCAATATTGTAAAATTATTTATGCTCTACAATCGTTGCTCTATGAATTGTTTCGTACCAACTCCACTCTTCGTTATTAAAAGCAGAGTACTTTGGGGCGAACCGCCCCATCTCCAGTGCTCTATGACAGGACAAATACATTTATGTAAAAACACGTAATATTATATATATATATATATATATATATATATATATATATATATTATATCCAAGGTAAAACTTATAACCTAAAAAATGTTCCAAATAAATAACTATCGAATCAACCATACAATAGAATGAACAGGAGATGGAGAACAAATACTGTCCTATAGCTGACCCCTATCGAGCCGATATCTCCAGCAAGACAGCCGACTCGGGCCATGGCAGCTACTGCAGAGGACGGACCATGCTTGAGCACGCCACCCTCCCCCTGATATTAATATTATTGTCCTCCAGCATGTCCATTTTCCTACCTTTGCCAAGCTGGTTGAGCACCTCGAACTCAACAGAACAAGCTTCGTTGCCTTTCAAGACGTGCTTTCGTACCTCCGATGAATTGGTGGAAAGGTGGTATTTTACTCTGCACCTATGTATTTGTTTTTAACTTTATAATACTTTTAAATTACCTATTAATTGACTTATATTATTTATTTATATTACATGTTAAAGGGTGGTAGGTAACCTGTAGATAACCCGTCCCAATTAGCCTAAGTTGCAAAAAGTGGACGTTAAATAATAATAATAATAATATTACATGTTTTACATAAATGTATTTAATATGCCAAAGAGCACTGAAGATGGGGCGGTTCGCCCCGAAACTACTCTGCTTTTAATAAAGGATTGGTAAGAGTGGAGGTGGTTTGACCTATCTTATCTTTCTGTGCATCGAGTTTTGTTTTCAATCTTCAATATACCTCTGCTTCTTCTTATCGCATTTTCACTACCTGGTGAGGTGAGATCAATAGTATGCCATAACAACAGAGGTGGCTTCTTTTTTTCTAATATTTAACTGGGGATCATTCTCAAGATATCCAGAGATTCACAGCTTAGAAACCCTGAGGAAGATAGCGAAACGTTGGTAGCAAGTACCATGAGTCAACACCACAATATTATTCTTCCCTGTTGGATTGGGGCAAGGAGTAGTATTGTTTGATTCTGCCGAAATGCAATCTAATTATAATATATTTGTTTACATTGTGCAGGTTCCCCCTGCAGTGATGGGTATAACCTTCCTCTCGGGAGGGCAGACTGAAGAAGAGGCTACTATCCACCTGGATGCTATCAACAAGTATGTCGGCAGGAAACCTTGGCCACTCACCTTCAGCTTCGGCAGGGCTCTTCAGGCATCCGTATTAAAAGCTTGGGGTGGTGAGTTCATCTTATTTCTTTTTTATATAATATTTAGTTTTAAGAATTTAGAAAACAATAACAAATAAAGACATGCATGGCCCTCTTCGTAGGAATCACAACTCCACGCAAAGATTACCACGTGAGGTTAAGGCTCACACATTTCACTCCCATGGCTAACCTGAGGACCTACTTTTACATTGAAAATTTTTTATTAGAACTTCATTGTGAGTGAGCTAAAGAGTGTTGAGGATGGACGTTTTTGTACTAATCCTGTGCCCTTAACTTTGACAGGTAAGAATGACTGCATACTGTCGGCTCAGGAACAGCTGTTACTCCGGGCACGTGCCAACGGCGAAGCATCCATCGGCAAATATGTCGCAGGATCTATAAAAACTGCAGCAGCTGAGAAAGAACTCTTCATCAAGGGCCACGTCTATTGATGGCTAACTCCTTTGGTTCAGATTCAAAAGAAAAGTGATTGCCTTCAAATATATACTTCTTTTGAGATAACCAGTTTTTGATTATTTAATTGTGTCAAAACGTCCTTATTGAATCAAAGATCCATTAATTAATAAATGACATTAGATTTAATATTGTTGCCATACCTGACGGTGAAGACCGTAAAACTATTGACGGGCTTGAAGATGATGCCTTTCGATCGAAAGCATAATGCCAGCTGTACTCGATCGGTGTAGTGCAGGGACGACGGTCTTCACCGACAGGTATGACAACAGTATCATATAGTATTTATACTGGCGATTTCAACCCTTTATTTGATTTATTAGATTTAATAGTTTGAGATATGCAAGCGAACAGTTAATTTTGAATATTACTTTTACTGAGTTTTTTATCCGAAACTTAAAGTTTTATCCAATTATGTGTTGACATAATTAAATACCTTCGGTATTATGCGTCTGATTGAAAAAAAAAAAAAAAAAAAACCAATGATATTGCATATTTAATCTATATAAATAAAAGGTTTGATTGATTTCCTCTGGTTTCTCTGATGTTCTTAGGTTTGAGAACAATGTCATCAAAATTTGTGCCTGTCTGCCCGCCCAGTTGTTACTCACTGGGAAACGGCTGAGAGGAATTCTATGAAATTTTATATTTGTGAGTCGACTATTCCAATGTACAACATAGGCTATAAGAGAATCCGAATTTTGAACTAGGAAGGGCGGGGGTGG